>CM076584.1:524649432-524960813 GCA_034641835.2 Pinus albicaulis | reverse complement strand
TTGGTCTTATTTTTGCTCAAAGAAACTTACTAATCCATATATTTCCCATCCATTTTCCCTTCATTTATTCCATTTTGATGTATATTTGATATCCATTTAGGTATTTAATTTTAATTTTTCAATTTCTAAAGTTTTTATGAAAGTTTGGTTTTTAGTGCAAAATTGGCAGATTCAGAAATTCCCGTGATAGCTATATGGTTGATGTGGTTGCAAGACACTTGGGCACGAATTGAATGCATGGATGGACAGCTTGGGAACTAGGATTAAGCCATCTATGCTTAGTTCGAACAGAACAAGCTTTATTAGGCCTATTTGGTGCTAGTCAATCATGACCAGTCATTCAGAAATCCCATAGAAATAGGGCAGTTTTGAGATTCTATGGGATTGGTCATATTTCTTGGGATAAGAGTAATGGATTCGACTTAGATAGGTGGATGAGAATAGATGGGTTTGTTTGAGTGAATATAGATCAGTTTGTTTCATGAGACTTCTTATTTAAAGCCAAAACTTTGATGGCTTATGTATTAACTTAATATACTTTTATGCTGTGACACCTTTGGATTGAGGAGCTAATTTGAAGACTTGTGTTATTATTATTTTGCTGTTCAATGCTATGGATGTGTAACTGAATTTAAGCTTCTGAGATCACCTCTCAAGTGTGCAAGGCAAGGGTGGAAGGGCCCCCATTCCAAGCTAAGTACACTTCCTTGTTAACTAGTTTTATTTCCTTGTAATTTGATGATTGTAGAACTGGTTTTTCAAAGCTTTATTTCAGATTGCTTCATGATTCATGCATAATGATTGATGTCATTAGTTTATATCTTATTCATCACGTTATCAAGTTGGAAAAACAGATGTATCAAGTTGAGCATCCCTTCTACTAAAATGATGAATTAAAATTGGTTTCTTTTGTTTGTGTGCAAGTAGTTTCTTGTTGAGATTTTTGATATTAAGATGAATGAATTATAATGGAATATTTTATATGTCTCTTAAGTTAAGAGCTTCTTTCATTAATTATTTATCCATCTTAAGTTCTTGGTTTTAATCTCTGATTCATTAAGTGGTAATTGAGGTGAAAGTGGATTTCTTGAGTCAAGAACCATTTCAATATTATTCCTCTTTTTAAACTAATTGAGTTAGAGTTATAGAATGTATTACTTTCAGCTTTTGAATAACTTATCTTTCAAGGTTTGATTATATCTGATCTTCACATATAGTGAACTTGCCTCAAAGCATAAACAACCCGGATTGATAATAAATAATTGTGTTAGTTTAGGTACATAAATTAGCTCAACATTTTGGCGCCGTTGCCGGGGAGGCAAATATCGGCATAGTCAATAGAAAGATAAAAAAAAAACAAAAACAGTAGTTACATTTTTTTTAGTTATGTTTCTTTATGCCTAGATATAGAGATCCTCAAGGTAGATTTGTTAAAAACCCCCCACAAATAGAGATAGGATCATCAAACACCCCAGTTACTGGTAATCCAATAATTGAGGAATTGGAAGAAAAACAAAGAAGTGGACAAAGATTAACTTTGATTGAGAGGCAAACTTTGTTAGCTTGGGAAGCAAAGCAAAAACAATCTTCAACTTCTGGAAAACAAAAAGAAATTATCAAAGGAAAACAATCTGTCTTTCCATCCATAAATCCTCCTATCTTCCAGCAACCTGAAACTCCACTCAAAATTGAAACAAATCAACCAATGGCAGAAGAGGGACATGGATCTGTTATTTTTACTCCTGAACAATGAGCTGAATATGAAAGACAGCAAATAGAATGGAGAAGAAAGAGAGAGCAGGAGATAAAACAAGAAAATGATAGAAGAATAGAAAACAATCGGAAAAGACAAGAAGATGGTAATGATCAAGAGACTACCTTTGGCTTTCCAATAATAGACACAAGTGCAATATTAGGAGAAGAAGTGAAAATGAAAAATATTCCACCTTCTGTATTGCCAAATTTTTATGGAATGTCCACGGAAGATCCTGATGCATTTATGTTTGAATTTGATATTCTATGTAGAACATATGGATACACTGATGACATTCATAAACTTCGTCTTTTCCCTGCAACATTAAAAGCAGCAACTTTGAAATGGTTTATGGGTTTAGGAGAAAAAACAATAGCTTCTTGGGATGATATGAGATCAGTCTTCCTTAAAAAATATCAAGCTTATTGTAGATCTAGAGATTCAAAGGAAGATGTTTTCAGAATGACACAACAAGAAGATGAAAGTTTAGAAGAATATTTGGAAAGATTTTTATATAATCTACAGAAATCTAAACAACACTCTCTAAATCAAGAAACCATTCAAACAATCTTTCTCAAGGGTATAAGGGATGAATACCTTGACATCTTGAATGTGATGGGTAAAGGAGACATTTCAAACCTACCATTCGAAGAAATTGTTGACTTATGTCAAAAATATTCTAGAGGAAGAGCAACAACAGGAAGAAGAGAAGTAAGTTCAAAAGCAGCAAAGTCAGCTGCAGGAGGGATAACAAGAGCTGAAATAGGAAGCTTATTGGAGAACTTCAAAACAGATCTCTTGAGTACATTAGGGACACAAGTAGATGTGCTAAAGGCAAACAAGAATAAAGAAGAACAAGAACAAGCTCTAGCAATCTTTTGTCCCAAATGTAGAAAGAAACATCCATTGAGAGAATGTCCTTTGGATAGTGTTCAGGTTTGTGGTCTTTGTACAGAAAATCATTCCACAGAAAATTGTCTAAGATTGAAAGAATTACAAATGAATTCAATGGAAGAAGTGCCAGGAATAGAATGTTTTTATTATGTAGCACCACGAAGACCATGGCAACCTAGGATGCCTCAACAAAATCAACAACAATTCCCTCAACAAAATTACCTCTATCCACCTCAAAATCCTTGGACCCCTCCAATGCCATGGCAAGCTTGGCCTCCACAACAATATCCACAACAACTTGCACAAGGTTGGAGAGGATATGGTTATGGAAACCAGCCACCTCAACAGTATCAACAACAATACCAGCAACAATATCAACAGCCATTTACATATCCACAATATCCTCAATCCATACCATTTCAACAACAACATTATGCATATCCACAATCCATCCCATATCCGCAGCAGAATCCTCCACCGTTGTTGACCCAACCACAACAGTTACAGCTACCCACAAATCAACCCAGACCAACTCAATTACCAGCCCAACCAATGGCAAATCCGAATAATAAGGTGGACAAAGCTGCATACACTGTAGAGGAAGCAACATGTTTTCCCACATATTCAATTCTTCCTCTTAATGAAGTCCATCTAAGGTCTGGAAAAGTGCTTAAAAAGGATTCTCCTCAAATTATAGAAGAACCAACTGAACAAGGAGAATCACCTGAAACATCACAAACTAAGATACAAATTCAGAAAGGAACAAACATTACAACACAAACACCACCTTATCCTGAAAGGTTAGTGGAACAACAAAAAGAAATAACCCTTCCCGAATTTGATATTTTAGATGAGTTAAAAAATGCTTATGTAAAAATTCCTTTGTTGAAGGCAATTAAAGAGATACCAATATATGCTAAAACAATAAAGGAATTGTGCATTAAGAAATCACAGAAAAAGAAGAAGGATCCTACTACAATCCAAGTCATTGGTAAACTAGCAAGTCTCATGTCTACACAAACCGTAGTAGAAAAATATATTGATCCTGGTATCCCTATGGTTACTATATCAATAAATAATTTCTCAGTACCAAACACATTAATAGACTTGGGAGCAGCTATAAATGTAATGACAATAGAGACAATGAAAACTTTACATTTGAACAACATTAGATCAACCTCTACAATCTTAGAACTAGCAGATAGATCTAAAGTTGTTCCTGAAGGGATATTGGAAGATATCATAGTCTCTTTGGATTCATGGGAGTATCCTGTTGACTTCCTTATCTTGCAACCAAAAACAAATTTGGGAGGACATCCTCTAATCTTAGGCAGACCATGGTTAGCTACCGCTGATGCCTTCATAGGATGCGGATCAGGAAGCATGATTATTTCACATGGAGATGAAAGGAAACACATTGCTCTTTATTCACTTGCACAATCAACTTCTTTAGAATCAGTGCTTGAAGCTCAAGAAAAACAACAAACTAAATCAGTTTTAAGTATAAATCAATTCTTTGATTTAAGAGAAGAAGAAGAGAATGAAGACTTAATGGATCTTTTCATTTCAGAACCAAGTATTTCAGAGCAGCTTAGAGAATTCCAATATGAAGCTGCAAATAACCTTTTGAATCAATGCTTTCAGGAAACTTGTACTGTTCAAACTTTGCGGAAATATTTTATAGACATCTTTCCTGTAAATACAATCTCCAATCCAACAATAAAAACAATTGAGGTAAGTCCTGGAAAACATTTAAACATTGGAAACCAGTTGCAATCAGCACAAGAGCAAGAGGTAATTGCATTATTACAGAAATATTCAAAAGCTTTTGCTTGGGATTATACTGACATGCAAGGAATCCATCCTAGCACATGTGTCCACCACATCTATACAGATGATCAACTCAAACCTGTAAGACAACCTCAAAGACGAATGAATCCCATGATGAAAGAAATAGTGAAAGAAGAACTCCAAAAATTGTTAAATGTTGGATTCATCTATCCTATTTCAGATAGTCAATGGGTTTCTCCACTGGTTATTGTACCAAAGAAAAATGGAAAGTGGAGGGTATGTGTGGACTATCGGGAACTAAACAAAGCTACACTAAAAGATCATTTTCCTCTACCATTCATTGATCAAGTGTTAGACTCATTAGCTGGAAAAAAAAATTTCTCCTTCTTGGATGGGTTTAGCGGATACAACCAGATAAGAATAGCAACAGAATACCAAGACAAGACAACATTCACTTGCCCATGGGGAACCTATGCATATAATGTTTTGCCATTTGGTTTATGTAATGCACCTGCAACTTTTCAACGAGCAGTGCTTGCAATCTTTGCTGATATAATTCATGAATGTGTAGAGGTTTATATGGATGACTTCACAGTTTATGGAAACACATATAATGATTGCCTAAATAACCTTGAGAAAGTTCTAAAACGATGCATTGAAACAAATTTGTCATTAAGCAATGAGAAATATGATGTTGACAGAAGGAATAGTTCTGGGACACCATATTTCTGCTTCAGGAATTAAAGTGGATCCAGCAAAAATCCAAGTCCTAGTAAACTTAATGCCTCCTACAACACAGAAAGAGGTAAGAAGTTTCTTAGGCTATGCAGGCTATTATAGATGATTCATTGAAAACTTCAGTAAAATAGCTCAACCTCTGTTTAAACTATTAGCAAAAGATATTGAATTTCACTGGACAAATGACTGTCAAAATGCATTTCAAATTCTAAAAGAAAAATTATCAGTTGCACCCATTCTCCGTGGGCCAAACTGGTCTTTGCCATTTCATATATCAACTGATGCATCTGATACTGCGATAGGTGCCTCTCTTAGACAGAAAGAGAATTTGTTCAATTATGCAATATACTTTATAAGCAAGAATCTAACACCTGCAGAATTGAACTACACAGTCACAGAGAAAGAAATGTTAGCCGTTATACATGCAGTAAACAAATTCAGACACTATATAACAGGATATCAAGTTTTCATTAATACAGATCATTCAGCAATCAAATACTTGATGAATAAACCCATCACCAATGGAAGAATAACAAGATGGTTACTGTTATTGCAAGAATTTAATATCACAATACAAGACCGGCCAGGCAAGGAAAATCAAGTGGCTGACTTTCTGTCCCGCATACATTCACCCAACGATCCAAATCCGGTTGCAGATAAATTTCCCGATGAACACCTGTTTGCCATCACAGTAAAAACACCATGGTTTGTAGACATTGCAAACTATTTATCTTCTGGAAAGTTTCCAACTCAATTCACTAAAAAGCAAAGACACAAAATTGTTAGAGAAAGCTCTAGGTATAGTTGGGTAAATGGTGATTTATTTTATACTGGTTCAGATTTGATAATTAGAAAATGTGTGCGAGAAGATGAAATATTAGACATTCTAAGAGCATGTCACGATGAACCATGTGGTGGTCATTTTGCAGACAAACGAACAGCATATAAGGTGCTGCAACTGGGCTACTACTGGCCATCCATCTTCAGAGACTCTAAGAAATATGTCAAGCAATGTGACAGTTGCCATAGAACAGGAAGACCAATCACAACAGATGAGATGCCGCTGAAGCCACAGGTCCTCATAGAACCATTTGAGCAATGGGCACTTGACTTTTTTGGACCCATCAATCCACCATCAAATGGAAAGAAGTACATCTTAGTATGTACAGATTATGTAACCAAGTGGGCGGAGGCTAAAGCAGTGAACAGAGCAACAGAAGATACAGTGGTCACCTTTCTTTTTGAAGAAATCTTTGTCAGATATGGAGTACCTAGACAAATTGTAACAGATCAAGGAACACAGTTTACATCAAAGCTGGTACGAGATCTAACAGAGAAATACAAGATCAAACACAGGAAATCTACACCATATCATCCTCAAGCAAATGGGCAAGTTGAATCAACAAATAAAGTCCTAGAAAATATCATGACAAAAAAAGTACAGCTGAACAGAAAAGATTGGTCTGAAAAATTAAAAGATGCACTATGGGCCTACAGAATCACATGGAAGAATACAACTGGTTTTAGTCCATACCAGTTAGTATATGGAAAAGAGGCCTTATTGCCTATAGAGTTTCAAATACAAACATACAGACTAGCAGTTGAACTAGGACTAGACCTGACAGAAGCACAACAGCAGCGGATCATGGAACTGAATCAATTGGATGAGCATCGTCAACAAGCCATAGAACATACTACATTGGTGCAACAACAAAGAATGAAGTGGCACGACAGATATATCAAAACAAAGACATTTCGCAAGGGAGACTGGGCATTACTTTTTGACTCCAAATTCAAAGACTTCAAAGCAAATTTCACAACACACTGGCTAGGCCCATATGAAATTGACGAAATCTTTGACAATGGAGCAGTCAAGATCAGGACAATCGACCAGGACTCCACCTCATTTATAGTGAATGGACATAGGCTCAAAGTTTATAATAGGCCTATCAGTAAAGAAGCATTTATGAAACAACTGATAGAAGATACAGAACTGGAAGTCATGGCACACCAGGCTCAGCCATCTTCCAGTCCTGTAGTTGAATAAAAAAAAAACACATAAGAAAAAAATAAAAATAAATAATAAAAAAATAAAAAAAATAAATAAATAAAAAATAAAAAATAATTTGTTTGCTAGTGAAAACCAGGCAACTGGCACTCAGCAAACATGAATTCATAGGGGAAAACCAAGGCAACTTGGACTCTATGAATTCCTTATTCTTGTTCTACTGTTCTCACATAATTTCAATATAGGTACTCTCCACCAACAACTGACTTGAGGACAAGTCACATCTTAAACAAGGGGGAGACTTGCATCAGATCTTTAGCTGGAAAGCTGAAGTATAGAAGGAACTTGTATTGTCAACAGAGGGACCTGAAATAAGAAATCATTACAGAGGGACCTGAAAGACCTGCCAATGTCAAAACAACATGTGCATATTCTGTAAGCAGTGCAGAGGGACCTGAAACAAAGAATCATTACAGAGGGACCTGACTAAAAATTCAAGAACCAGAGCATGAAGAACAAGGAGCAGCAATAAAGTTTACTTTTTGATCCATCTACAACATTTGATCAATTGATTTCATCCCACTTGTACAGACATCATCCAGGGGAGTATATGTATAGTCATTTTGTGCTTGAAAATTCAAATTTTTCTTAGAAATTTTTAGTTTTTGTTAAGTCGAAATTAGTACCTGAGGATATTCATTATCATTTCATATCCTATATTCCCTATACATACCCTATAACCCTTATACATCATATTCCATTTCATTTCCATACATATTCATTTCATTAACCCTTAAGTATTTTTCTTTAAGAGCTTAAAAGACCAAACTGGGACAACTTTTCAACCCGCACATACAACTCAAGCATTAGTGATGGTGATAATTTTAAATATGACCCAAGATGGTCATTTTAAAATTATAAAGATATGCTATATAATCCAAACAAAAATCATGCGCTATATGGAAATCAAAGTAAATATATACCATATCAAATTATATACCATAGTCCAAATGGTATGCATGCGCCATAGTCATATATATATATCATAACCCAAAGCGCATATGATATAATGGTATAAAATATATGATATATGATATAAGTGAAGGCATATGGTATAAACTTAGAAAAGGGCGCATATGATATAAGTATTGCGGCGGGGTATTGTCAAATGATAATTGCATACACAATACGAACAATGCCTGAATATCATTGCACGCATGAGGAGCACACGACGGTGGAAATAATGTTATACGCATAAAACGATGATTTGGCCATCCTCATGACACAGTCGGGTGACTGGTCAAATAGGACGGCCATACTAACCATGCACTGTAACACCAATGAACGAGAGGCGCACAGTACACCCATGAAACGGTCATGAATTGACCGAGTTTTTGATTGTTTAAACCTCAGTCCTCATTGCCAAATAGCTCAGAGAGATGGTGTTTGAAGCTGAAAACTAGTGAAAAGAAGGGTGAAGCGAGTTTGGGCGGATTTAAGAAGGAAAATCATCCCGGTTTTAACGATCAGTGATCACCGATTTTTGGGATTCAATCAGGTAATGGGATAATTGTTTAAGCTCGGAAAACAGTGGAAGTATACGTTGTGAACTATCTGTTATTAATGGTTATGTTACTCTTCTCTTGCCACCAGTCAATTGAACGGTTGAACAGGGATTTGGAGCGCCGGATATTCCTCAAGCGCTCGTTGACAACAGGTAATGCTGAAACCACATCACTAAATCAGTTGATTCACTGCGTAAATCATGGCATAAACTACTAGTGAATCGCGCAGCATTTAAATATGAATTCATTGCATGGATAACACGTTAGGGTCTGGCATTATATGTGGAGTTTTAACGAGGTGCCGTGTTCATAACGAAGTCTATGAACAGAGGAGGCACCGAAATATGATTTTTATGGCGTGTTTATGCTGCATGGCGGTATTTGTTGATTGAATTGTGCGCGCTGTTGGTTGAATGCGCACTGCGCTTTGTTTTGTTGATTGAATTGTTGCGCGCTGATTCCATCAACACTTCAACAAACAGTCAATCCCTAACGTATCATATGCATGAAAACGCCATATGTCTCTGTTATGAACCCTTGCTGCCTGCGCGTTTTTGTTTTTGTTTTAACCGAAACAGGGGATTGAAGTTTCTAAGGGCCGAACGAGCCATGCCATGTGCGATTTTTGGTTGCCAAAGGGAATTCGATTGCCGAGCCATTTGAAACTCAATTTAAATGCGCTGTGTTTTTTTTATCATTTGTGTTTTGAGGCCGAGAGCCATATGCATGCGATGTAGTCAAAACACTCCTTATTTGTACATACACAGTGAACTTATGGTTTGATTTTGGCAACAGTATAAGGCGATGAGCATACATGGAACATTGTTTGCATATGTATTTTGTTTTCAAGAACAGAGATTAGCATATTGACAGGGGTATATAGGTGTTTGGTTGTTTGAACAAGGAATTAAAACAGTGCTGCTGCAGAGAAAAGAGTAAACAGAAGTCAGAGTTAAATTGTTGAGAGGAGGAAGGTAAGCTTCTTTGCTTTAAAAATTTCGTTTTGAAAACGAACAATAGTTATTTTTTGTCAAGATGAAATTAGTAACAGCAGAGGCATTCATTCATTGGTTTTCAGAAACAATGTCAGTCAGAGTAGAGCCAAAATTTCAGATAGAGAGCTGGGGGAAGGAAACTATAGAAAAACTTTACCAAGCAGGGATGATAAACTTTTTACAAAAATTTGATGGCCACTCTGAACAGATAACCAAGGACTTTATAAATAACTTCAGTCAAGACCAGACACGGGTAGGAGATGTCATTATTCCTGTAACCCAGGAATATCTTTCCCAAGATTTAGATCTACCCATGATAGGTGAGAAGTATTACAAAGGCCTGCACTTCAAGGAGAAAGCTTGGACTTTCTTTCTTGAGAAGAACCGGAAAGGGACTTTTGATAGAACAAAAGGGATACCCAGGGAATGGTTCAATGAACCATGGGGTGAGTTGGTTTTGGTCATCCAGAAGTTTTGACTTGTGATAGAGGATATAGCGTTGCCCACTTGTATCATGTCAGACTTCTACAGCATATTAAGGGAGAGGATAGGATTAACTTGCCTTACTTCCTATATAGGAGCCTCTTGAGAATGATTGAAACAGTAAAACATGAACACAGCCCTAAAGCAGGACAGATTTACCATCAAGGATTGATCAAAATCCTAGTTGAGTATCAGGTGAGGTCACAGGGCATAGTATGGAGAGAGTTCATGTCTAAAAATCAGTTCATTGAACAGATTAAGGAAGTACAGGATAAAACAGAGGATTGATGAACTCACCCTTGTATCCCAGAACAAGAGCTAAACAACAGAATAACATGGCCATGCAGGAAAATGAAACATCTGTTATGTATATTCCTAGAAGATTTAGGAATAAAAGTCCCATTAACTTAGACAAGGAAGAAGAAACATATTCCCCAAGACAACAAGAAGAAAATGACATTGCACAAGAAGTATTTGAGAGGGATTCTTCATATGATGATGCAGCAGCAGCATCACTAATGAAAACAACACAAGATTTTGAAAAAGAAATCAATGTTGGAAGAATCAGGGACTTAACTGACCAATTGGAAATTAGCAAAATCGTGGAAAAACAATTAAAAGAGGAAAACAAGGCAAATAAGAAAGATAATGCTAAATTGGTTAAGGCAAATGAAAAATTAAAAGAAGAATTTGGGAGACTGAAACGGAAAAATAATCTACTTTCTAAACAAGCATTTAAGTGGTTGAAGGAAAAGAATATGTGGCAGGCAAGGTATGAAAAGCAGAAGGTCAAAGCAGCTTTGTTCAGGGAAAGACATGACACAGGTTTGGATTGTTTGGCCAGGGCAGCACAACAGGAAGCATCTACAGGTACAGCATCTACTACAGAAAGAAGAAGGTCAAAGAGGAATAGGCAAGCATGGGGACATGCTTGATGATAAGCAAGGGAGAGATGTTGGGCCTTAGTTTTGGTCTTATTTTGCTCAAAGAAACTTACTAATCCATCTATTTCCCATCCATTTTCCCTTCATTTATTCCAGTTTGATGTATATTTGATATCTATTCAGGTATTTAATTTTAATTTTTCAATTTCTAAAGTTTTTATGAAAGTTTGGTTTTTAGTGCAAAATTGGCAGATTCAGAAATTCCCGTAATAGCTTTATGGTTGATGTGGTTGTAGGACACTTGGGCACGAATTAAATGCATGGATGGATAGCTTGGGAACTAGGATTAAGCCAGCTATGCTTAGTTCGAACAGAACAAGCTTTATTAGGCCCATTTGGTGCTAGTCAATCATGACTAGTCATTCAGAAATCCCATAGAAATAGGGCAGTTTTGAGAGTCTATGGGATTGGTCATATTTCTTGGGATAAGAGTAATGAATTCGACTTAGATAGGTGGATGAGAGTAGATGGGTTTGTTTGAGTGAATATAGATCAATTTGTTTCATGAGACTTCTTATTTAAAGCCAAAACTTTGATGGCTTATGTATTAACTTAATATACTTTTATGCTGTGACACCTTTGGATTGAGGAGCTAATTTGAAGACTTGTGTTATTATTATTTTTCTGTTCAATGCTATGGATGTGTAACTGAATTTAATCTTCTGAGATCACCTCTCAAGTGTGCAAGGCAAGGGTGGAAGGGCCCCCATTCCAAGCTAAGTACACTTCCTTGTTAACTAGTTTTATTTCCTTGTAATCTGGTTATTGTAGAACTGGTTTTTCAAAGATTTATTTCAGATTGCTTCATGGTTCATGCATAGTGATTGATTTCATTAGTTCATAGCTTATTCATCACTTTATCAAGTTGGAAAAACAGGTGTTCAAGTTGAGCATCCCTTCTACTAAAATGATGAATTAAAACTAGTTTCCTTTGTTTGTATGCAGGTAGTTTCTTATTGAGATTTTGATATTGAGATGAATGAATTATGATGGAATACCTTATGTGTCTCTTAAGTTAAGAGTTTCTTTCATTAATAATTTATCCATCTTAAGCTCTTGGTTTTAATCTCTGATTCATTAAGTGGTAATTGAGGTGAAAGTGGACTTCTTGAGTCAAGAACCATTTCAATATTCTTCCTCTTTTTAAACTAATTGAATTAGAATTATAGGATGTATTACTTTCATCTTTTGAATAACTTATCTTTCAAGGTTTGATTACATCTGATCTTCACATATAGTGAACTTGCCTCAAAGCATAAACAACCCGGATTGATAAGAAATAATTGTGTTAATTTAGGTACATAAATTAGCTCAACAGTGTGTATGGAGTAGTCTTCTTCTGTGCTATACCACACTTCTTACAGAACTCTTCAAATTCCTTCTTGCAGAACTCCCCACCATTATCTGTCCTTAGCGCCTTTATCCTCTTCTCTGTCTGGTTTTCCACCAGAGCCTTAAATTCTTTAAATCTGTCAAAGACTTCAGATTTCTTCCTCAAGAAATATATCCATGTATTCCTTGAGAAGTCATCTATGAATGAAACATAGTACACAGACTTTCCCAGTGATGGAACTGACACAGGTCCAAACACATCACTGTGCACAAGTTCTAATATCTTGTTCGACCTCTTAGCACCAAAAGGAAAACTCACCCGATTCTGATTCCCATATACACAATGTTCACAGAAATTGAAATCCAAAGATAAATTAGACATACCTTCTACCATACCATTTCTATGTAGTATCCGAAGGCCCTTCTCTCCAATATGTCCAAGCCTTTGATGCCATAACATGGTCTTTTCTCCAGAGACAGCTAGGCTTTCCGCTCCACTTTCAGGAACCACATAAATATTACACCCATCAATAACAATGCTACCTTGTAGCTTGTACAAAGTTCCAGTCCGAACTCCCCGCATTAATACCAGTGCTCCTCGAACCATCTTGCAGGCATCTTTCTCGAACACTGTTTTTACACCTGCATCATCCATCTTGCTTACAGAAATCAGATTTCTGACCAATGCAGGAATATGCAGAACACCAGGAAGTGTTCTAATCCTTCCACCTTGTAGCTTCAGCTTGACCTTTCCACGTCCGACGATTCTGGCCTTCCTATCATCCCCTAGGAAGACATCACCATCATATTTATCATACTCGTAGAACCACTCCCTAAGGGGAGTGAAGTGAAAGGATGCACCTGATTCAATCAAACATGACTCATGATCTACATGTGTATTTGAAGAAGAAGCCAAATACACATCCCCACCTTCATCTGAGGTGGTTTTTGCCTCTGCAGAAGGAGCATCATCAAATCCCTTTCCTTTCTCAGGAGCTTTATATCTGCACTCCTTTTTGTAGTGCCCTTCGTTTCCACATTTCCAACATACCTTTACAAACTTTCCAGGATATTTAGATCTCCCTCTAGATTTGGATCTCCCACTCGAAACCTTATTCTTGTTTCTGTTTTGGGACCCTCCTCGTACAGATAAGGCATCTCCATTCTGGCCCTCCATATTTCTCCGTCTCATTTCCTCCGACAGCAAGGCTGAGACAATGTCATCAAAATTCAAGGTAGTTGTATTGCTACCTATTGCAATAACAAGACTATCCCACAAGTCTGGTAGAGAACACAACAAACTGATGCACTTATCTTCATCTGAGATTTTAATATCAACAGATGACAGCTGACTTACCACAGTATTGAAGGCGTTCAGATGCTCTGTCACTGAGTTTCCATCCTTCATCCTCAGGTTATACAAATTTTTCCGCAGGAACAGCTTATTCACCAGAGACTTAGATTGGTACAAAGTCCCAATTTTTTCCCACAAATTCTTCGCCGTAGCTTCCCCAGATACATTCAACAATACTAAATCTGAGACACACAACCGTATTGTGCTCTTAGCCTTTCGATCCAGTTTCTTCCAGTCTTCATCTGACATTGTCGTTGGTTTAGTACCTGGATCTACCGCGATCCACTGATCTTTATCCACCAGCAGATCCTCCATCTTGAGCTTCCACAACTCAAAACTCTGACCATTAAATTTCTCAATCTCTATCTTTCCGCCGCTCGCCATCTTCTTTCACCGCAAGAATCGATCCCGCAGATCTCCCACTGAACAGGGTCTACCACAGGCCCGAGCAAAAAACCCTCAACAACAAAGGCGTCCCCTTGAAGCCGAAACAGCTCTGATACCAAATTTAGGTTTTAACCCTGAACAGAAATTATCTACACACGAATCTTATAACAGAAAATAAACAATAGCGAGAGCATAAAACATAAAACAGATAAACACAGAGATTTTCCCCTGGATCCCAAATTGGGACGACCAAATTGATTTTTCATTATATTCCTTTTAGTGTTACAACACATATATATACATGCCGAAGCATACATAAACCCCAATCCATTAACCCTGGATTAGAACATAACCGTAGTTCCCTTGACCGGATCTACAAAATACCAGGGGCCAAAAACCATCGTACCCCAAAACCATGTGAAAAATCATGCACAAAACATGGGTGGGTCCACATATGAGTGGGACCACATACCAAAAAAAATTTCACCGGGGCACTGCCTTGGACCCCAACAGTGGGGGCTACCTCCCCCCTTGTCACCCCCCTACTACGCCCGGCACAACGTACAGCGCGTGGGGCTAGTCGTGGAAATAATATAACACATACCCAACAGCTAAAAACCCCACTATCATATACTATGTATATATCATGGATCATGAAACAATCTCATACAAAACTCTAATCCAAGGGCTCTCAGTACAATATACAATCGTCTCACACTGCCTTACAGAAATTTGCAAATGCCTTAGCCAAATTTTTGCCTCACAACATCCTGCCTCCACTGCACAATCCAAGTTGATTACAAATACCAATTTGATGCAATCATACCCTCCTTTATTGCACAATCCTCATGATCATATCAAATGTGTGTTTAGCTTGCAAGAGTGCAATCCAATATAGTACAATTGATAGCCAATTGTCCCTTTCACCTACATCTCAACTGGGTCTCCACTAGATCTAACATGCATGTAGTTAACAGTAGTAAATATTCGGTTGCATGTGAGACCATTGATTTTGAATTAATTAATGATTAATTCACTGATCTCTCACTAGTGTATCTTTAGTTACAACTAGCACAACTGAGTTTAACTCACTTAACTGAGTTAAAATACTTTACAACTCACATAACTACACATCCAACTCTGTTACAACTTCGAATCACTCAGTTACAACTAAGTCCACTTGCATGTCCCACCAACCAACCTTTGAACTCGAAATTCCTTCAGCTAACTGGTTTGCCACTTCAGTTAACTGATTCCAAGTGCTCCATGAGAATAGACAATATTTATTGTCCAACTATTATTAAGGGATAATAATAGTCGACATGCATCTATAAATAGATATGTGATCTATAAATAGAACTCGCACATACATTTAAAAGTAGAGCATTGTCTATAAATAGAATTTTCTCACCATCTATAAATAGACATAATCTATAAATAGAATTTTCTCATCTGTTCTAAAAATAGACTTCCACCTAAAAATAGCCTGAGGCTCCATCCTATTGTAGGTGCTTAATTTTCACTAGGATCATCATCTTGTTGAATCTCAACATTCCTTTCACATGTTTCCTCTGCTAACTTCTTGACACATTTAAATTTTATCAAATGATGATCATGAATTGACTTGCCATAACTTGACTCCTATATATTTGAAATTGGGGAAAACATAGAGCTATAGATCAATCTTGAAATCAGGGTTATCAATCATTGAAGCCTTTCATTTACTCTTGTAGTTGGGATTCTTAATTTTCTTAGGCTTCCAAGGTCCTTTATATTATGGATTTGCAATAGTTGGAGGTGGACCCTCATCATCCTCCTTGTCATTCTAATCCTCTAGCTTAGTTGCATATGTATCCTTCAATTCAATAGCATTATATGAAATGCGTGTTTCCCAAGCATTCCATTTACATGCATTATATGAAATGTGTGTTTCCCAAGCATTCCATTATTTGAAATGCGTGTTTCTACTGGTAGTTTTTTCTACTGCATGCAAACAAAGGATAACACCATAGTCATGTCGACAACATGACATGGTATGTTTGCAGCAAGAAGAGGATAAAATATGACTAAAAAAATGGTGTATTATATTTCATGAGACTCTCCTTATAGATCATATGAGAAACATAGAGATGAGTACTCTCCAGACATAGCAGATACCTTGAGAAGTTTAAAGGTAGAGATCAGAAGTTGCAAGGTAGATAATGACAAGATTATTTAGTCATAGAAAAGGTTTTCTAGGGAACAGAAAAAACAATCAGAAGTCAACACAATGATCCTTCAGAGTTTTTCAAACTTGCAGAGATAGGGACAACCACAAATCAATTATGGATAGGAGGACAAGACTAATGGGGCATATGGTAGCAGGACTCATGGTGAGCACATGTTGGACAAATATTACACAGTTAGAGATGGGAGGTATTTTAATAGACCTAAAAAGAGAGGTAGTGGTTATGGGTTCTATTCTAGTTATGGTTTAGACAGGTATCATGGTCATCATCACTATCATCCTTACAGGAGGAGTGAGAGGGGATATTTTATGGATGATTTCAAGAAATCCAATCCACCTACATTCTATGGAGAGTTGAAGAAATTGGAAGATGCAAAGGCATGGTTGTTTGGGATGAATAATTTCTTTTAAATCCATGACTATGAAGAGAACATGAAGGTCAGGCTAGTTATTTTCAGTCTCAAAGGAAAATTAGGCATCTGGTGGGAATATGTGAAGCATGTTAGAGACATAATGACAGAGGAGTTGAGTTGGCATGAATTCAAGAGACTCTTCAGGAATAAGTACTTGTCAGAGAGGTGCTACGATGAAAAGGCGAAGGAGTTCTATGAGTTGAAGATGGGATCTATACAGATGAAGAGTATACGACTAATTTATTGGAGCTGTTTAGGTATGTGTTATATCTTAAATATGAGAAGAAAAAAGTTAAAGATTTATTAGTGGATTGCCATTAGCATTTAAGGATCATATTGAGTATGACGAGCCTTGGTCGTTGGAATAACTCATTGGAAATTTGAAGCACTATTTTGAGAAATTGAAGTATAAGACTGAGTCTAAGTAGGCTTGGAAAGGGAATTACAAGACTAAAGGAAAATGGCCATCGAAGCAGGGAAGACCTCAAGATGCAGGTGAGAAGGAATATGTTGCTCCTTACAAGAAATTTAATGCAGTTGAGAAGGGACATGGAACTAATCCTCGAGAGTAGCAGAACATAGGAACTAATATTTCAAAGAAATATTTTCCACTATATCAGGGTGGTAGGCCCGAAATCTTCAGTGCTTAGGAGGCACAAACAATTGGGGATGTTGGACAGAGAATTCCTCGAATCTATGTAGAAATTTATAACAAGTAGGTGGATCACCAGACACCCATTATTGAGATGGAAGGTAACCTTTGTGATCGATTTTTTTCTATTTTGATTGACCCTAGATATAATTATAGTTATGTTAACCATAACCTGGTGAATAATTGTGGTTTGAGAAAAGAAGTGCATGAAAATTCTTGGTTGGTGTATTTGGCTACATGTACTAAGAAAAGAGTTCATCATTGGGTAAAATCTTGTGCATTTGATATGAATTGTATTCCTACATAAGAACATCTAAATGTGCTTCCATTGGGATCATACATTATGCTTTTGGGTATGGATTGGTTGTACCTTCATAGGACTAAGGTGGATTGTTGAGAAAAGGATATTGAGTGCTTGGATGATGATCGAGAGAAGAGAGTCACGTAGGGTAAGAAGAAGACTACATCAGTGAGAATGGTTATAGCTATGCACACAAAGCGTAGTTTTTGGAAAGGGTGTGTATCGTTCATGGTGCATGTTTACAGTGATAAAGGTAAGGATGTTGAGGATGTGAAAGCCTTGAAGAGATATCCAGTTTTACAGAAGTTTCAATATTTATTCCCAGTAGATATTTCAAAGTTTTCATCTCACATGAAAGTGGACTTTTCGATTGATTTAGTACCAGGAGAAACACCACCATCAAGGAAACCTTACAGGATGAACACTTTAGAGTTATTTGAACTAAAGTGGCAATTGAAGGAAATGTTTGAAAAGGGATACATTAGGCCAAGTGTTTCGCCTTGGGGTGCACCAATATTTTTTGTGAAGAAGAAGGATGGTACTCTCAGGTTGTGTATTGGTTACATGCAACTGAACAAAGTGACGATTAAGAATAAATATCCATTACCTAAGATTGATGACTTGTTTTATCAGTTGAAGGGAGCAACATTTTTTCTCGAAGATTGATTTGAGATCAGGATATCGTCAGGTATGCATCAAAGAAGAGGACATCTAAAATACTACTTTTCGGGCTAGGTATGTGAATTATGAGTTTCTTGTGGTTCCTTTTGGTTTGACTAATGATCTAGCTACTTTCATGTGTTTGATGAATAGTGTGTTGCGTCCTTATCTTGACAAGTTTGTGATAGTATTCATTGATGATATATTGAAATATTGATAAGAAACTAAATTGGGGGCAAAATTTTGCTAAAAAAATGAAAGTCCTTAGAATCACTCGGAATCTTAACAGTCGGATAGGTCTCGTCACTCTTATTCCGATGCACTTCATTTCATCAAAAATAGACTCTTTATGAGAAAGTTATAGGTTGTTGTCTGCTTTGCCAAATAAGTGTATTTTCAACAAACAAACAAACAAAAATCAAACAGGGTCAAAGGGGTCAATTTCTTGGTCAAAATTGATTTCCCTCCAGCCAATGGTGTGCTGACACATGTCAGCTTGTGGTTGCCCTGAATTTATGGGCTACATGTCAAATTGTGGTTGGTTTTGAACAAACCAATGGGATGAGGACATGTGGTGCAGCTAGGGGCTGCCACGTGCCCCCTCCCAAAGGTCGAAATATAGCTAAGTCAAAGGTCGAATTTCATATATTTATGGTGGAAAAATTTTATTAGGAGGTCGAGCGGAGGTCGAGCTCGACCCCGGGACCTCCACCACAGAAACGCAACGTCTTACCGCTACACCTGCACACAAGTCCTTACCATACATTGGACTTTTCATATATTTGTTATAACATATGTTGCATGGTAGGGGTAAGGCGGGGCCATCCCCTGGCCCATATAACCATGTGCTACGACCACGATGGAGGCCAACATTAATGGTAGAGTTAATGTGCTTAATTAAGCACTAAACCATGTTTAAAACGTGATATCCATAACTTGATGTGGATTTTTTTAAGCGCTAATAACGTGTGTTGTGGTGGATTCGACACATGGGTGTACGAAATCGCACGCATTTAGAGAATGTGGTATTTTCTCTAAACCATAAGTAATAGTCAGTATCTGGGGGGAGCTCAGAAGTATAAGACTTAAAATGAAGTAATACACTTAAGTATGCTCTGTTAAAAAGTAAAACTAAAAACACAAAAAGAAGCTAAATAGAGAGTTCCAAACAATAACAAGGTAAACAATGGCTCGATGGCCTTCTTCTCATTGAATTCTTGGAATGAATAAAAATCTTACCCACTTGCCGAAGGGCCTAGGCAGAGACTCTAGGACCTGACGCAAGGATGTTTGTCCTTCAAGTTCTACCTTCTGACGCAGTTCAACTCTCTCTATGCTGCAATGGACTAAAATTGTTGGGTGGCCAACAATTGAATCCTCTTCTTCAGCTCCTGCTCCTTGGTTCACACAAACAGCTGGTGTTTCTTAGGCAACTTTGGCCAGCATAACCTTGTGATCACCCATTGTTCATCTCTTTGAGGGTTTATATAGTTGATCTTTCAAACCTCCTTCCCTCCTTTGTTACATGGTGGATAGTGACCCAAGGGAGGGGCAATATTCCATTGTGGGCTGAAATATGCTTTTGTGTGCTCACACAAGGCCTAAGGAGGCACTGGTGTTGTCCTTAGGTGGCTTTCACATAACGAGAAACTGTCATTTGCTTGCTTGTGGTCCTAGAAAGGGACTTTTTTCCATTTCCAGGAATGCGTGCTTATCAGGATCCAGTGCGCGCAGAAGGCGCTCTTCTCGAAGGAAAAAGCACACATTCGGGCATTTATGATTATTTCAATATTGAATTGCTCCAAACCTTAGAGATTCTTAATATTTTTTATTCCATAATGTATCCCTGTCCTGTAAATCCTTGGGCTCGACATTACTTAATGTCGTTTTCTGCTGTACAATTTTCCAGTGTTAATAGTTTCCCCTAAAGTGTGAGGTATGGGAAGAACTGTATAGATGAAATACATTATAGTTTCTTTTCTGTATCGTATGCAGAGAGAGAGAGAGAGAGAGAGAGCGAGGCTTGCATGTAGAAGGACAATCATCTTGCACTGGTTCCAAGATAACCACTGCCTAGGGGACCCCCTGCAAGTAGACAAAATATACAACATATTTGCAAAATTTCAACGAGGCGAGCACGTCCCATGCTCGTGATGCTATGGCTAGTTAAACAAAATTGACAGATACATGTGTTGTCTGTGTCACTAATGTGGTAGTGATGTTGGTGGTTGTTGACGACGACTGCTGACACCCTCAAGGGCGTTTTTTCTTTGACGATAGGTGGAATGTGGTACCCATATGCGTAATATTGGTATGGCAAATCACTGTGCAATGTACGCATATGTACTGGTTGGGACCTTCCCGTGTAAGCATTGTTGTCAGAGACGCTTATAAAGGACGGGTCTTCGATGAATCTTGATCAAAGTGCAATGGTTGTAAGGTACGATACCGTCGTGACATGAAAGCTTTTTCTGTAGTCGAATTTCAAGAGGATCGATGACATCTATGGACAATGATGTCTCCCATAGTGCCACCCAAGGATACCCCTTTACATGGGGAGGGGTCATCCAAGGTACCGCTTCCTTTTTGGAAAAGAGGTGTTGATGTCGACAAAAAGGAAGCCTTAACTGAACCATAATGGGTTTAACATAGGCATGTTGGTGAGCGGTGGTTGAAAATGGATGATGGGGATTCCATGGTCCGAGGTCGAAGTATATTTGAGCAACTTGGCGGTAGTCACATGTATTTTCTGAAGGGAAAAAGTCCCTAGAGTCGATAGGACTTCCAGGGCGGGTATGAATCGGCTATGATTGTCGTAATGGTGCGTGCATGGAGGGTATCAAATACTTTGACCAAGGGAGATGGGGGACTGCTGCCATGGGAGAAAAAAGTGAAATATGAGGGTGAAGAGGTGAAGAGAGTTGTTTGTGATTTTTGTACAAAAAGAATAAAATAATGGGGTTTGGTTTGTATAAAACACAAAGACGGGTACCCCAAAACATGAAAGAGGTTTGCTCACTTGATGGTGTGAGGATGGTGTTTTGCTGGGGGTATGGATCCCATTGGCTGGTCTCATGTGTGGGGTTGATGAAGCGGAAGATGTCGCAGATGGATTAATGTTGATGGAGGTATGGTGGGCCAAATGCAGTGCGCGGAGGAGCGCTTTCATTCTGCTTGTACAACCCGGTCGTCCAGGAAGGGGGTTGAGTTGGAATGGTGAACTTGACCTTATGCATGATATATGGATGGGCATGAGGTGCTTCCCGAACTAAAATGGTATGACCATGGTGTCACTTTGTGGAGTGATGTATGGTCTACTTGAGATGATGATTGCCATGGAGGGGAGGCTCTACCGACCATCGAGGACGTTTATCATATGCAGGGTGAGGTGATGATAAATGTGGTCGGGTGTGAGGACCCTAGGGTTTATTTCTGATGGAGAAATGATGTCAGTATATGCAAAGTTTTTGGGACTCTATCATGCTGAGGGTAGAATGATACCTTCTCCGGAACTTTTTATGGTGATTGTTGTGAATGGTTTGTGGGTTCTTCCTGCAAAAGCAACTACCTCAAGTGAAAGAATATTATTTTTATTTAGTATTATTTTGAAAAACATGAATTTTGGAAAGGAATATGGGAGGGTGCATACCTATCGGTGCTTGAAAAAATATTTCTTTGGAAAGCGAATGTGGGGCATCACTTTCATTCGTCATGGTATACTGATTATGGTGCAACTTACGGTTTGCAGAATGGACCTTCTGATCTCCTGTTATGGACCTCCAAAGTTCTGGAAAAGGGCGATAAATAAGGGATTATGGCCCTAATTCCTATTCATTTTTACTTGTTGAGTTTGGGAGATCAGAGGTGATAGCAGAGCCTTTCTTGCCATTGCGGTTAACCTATGTACCGGGGATTAGCGATACTATGCCGAGGTAACTCTCATGACGTCTTGTATTTGATTTTTTCAGTTTGGTGACACTAGGGGCCGTACAAATTAGGTTTGTACGACATTAAAGGGGATTTTTGCCCTGGATTGCATGGGCAATCTATGGAAATAGGCGCCCCCATTATGCGCATTTCTTAGGTACATCTGCGCGAAGGCACACTGTCCCTGCCTCTCTGCGCGCAAGGGCACGCCTATTTGACAGACAGGCGCACAAGGGGCAGTGTTTTTGAAAAAACTTGGGTTTTTTTCTGTCCTTAATGATTTTTCTCCTTTTCTATTGATGGTGATTATTGTCATGGTGTTAGTGTGGAGAGTTGATTGCCCCAGGATCCGAATCCTTCGGCCGCCGGCGTCGGTGCACCACCGCTCACGATGGGGCCTCGAAATTTGTCGAGAACGCAGTGCTCGATCACAGGACCGATTGCCACGCGAGAATACATGCGTATTACCACTGGAGGAGCAACTTGTGTTTTGTGGGGGAAAACTTGATTATTCGTCCGGGAGGACGAATATTTACTTTATGACCGATTAATGCCTGGTGGAGACAATAAAATAGTATCCTCGTCTTACCGGGTCAAAAAACAAGGAACAGTGTTCCGGTGACGTCATCGGTGAACAGGCGCTTGACCTAGGCACCAATATTTCCTCAAAGGATACATGTGGCCGACAGCGTGCTCGTTGTTATTGTGCGATCGATGTATTTTGTTGTACCACATCGTACCTGCTCATAGGTGAGCGCCACTTGAGGAACGGGCATTTCTTTGATTTTGCCCATTTCTGTTTTGATGGTATGGTGTCGCTACTGAACCGGGTCCAGCGTGGATCCAAATCATTTGCGTACGCCAGCATTTTGTGCAACATCATGTACGAGAGGGTCATGCTGCTGAGGCCCGTAGTGCCTGTGCCTATCGGGGGGCCGAGGGAGCCACGTATGAGGAGGTGGGTTCCAGTGATGCCACGCGATGGTGGAGGCAGAGTGGGTCGTTATTGGAACAACATGACGGAGGCCTGGTTTGAGGCCAATCCACAGATGTTTTTTCCATACCCTTATGCAGGGATGGATTTTCAGGGTGATCCAGATATTGGTCTCGCTTTTGGTTATGTTTGGGGTCCCGCAGGTATGTGTTATATTTCTGCATTTATTCGAGTTTTTTGTGTTTTAGTGCTTGCTGACACCCATATTCTTTGTTACCTTGCGATGTTGAGCAGGTGGGACGCCTAGTGGCCCTACCGTGGTCACAACTCACTCGCGCACCTCCGGCCGGTGGTTTGGGAGGTGGTGCCGTTCGTGGAACGGCGAGGCAAGCGGTGACCCCAGCGGGATGGTGCTAGCCCTTCGTGAGGAAAGTATCGCGCCTGTTACCGAGAGGAAAGAGAGAGAGCTTCTCTCGTGCGATGCGACGAAGACGCGTATCACAGTACCCCACAGCCCTCAGTAGAGGCTCTAACACTCTGTCGAGTGGACCGTTCACTCAGCCGGATGCTCGCTCGAGGTCGATGGATTACTTCAAGGAGATATGGATAGAGACAGTGATGGCCCATGAGAGGGACTACCGGCCGACTCTACGACGGGTAGCTATCGCAGTGGCGACAGCAGCTCCGGTGGTGGCACCAGGAGCAGTGGTGGGCCCTGGTGCTCCTCTTGAGGGGGCACCCCCCTAGAGTAGATTTGTACACAGGGAAAGCACCCATTATGAGGATGCTTCCCTTATTTTTGACGACCTCTGTATTTTTGGGCTGGCCAATGGGCTAGCAATACTATTTTTTGTACTCTGATACACATATTTTTTGATGTATATATGAGAGATCTTTTTTGCAGCTCTACATGGTGTGATGTCTATTTCAGTTTATGCATTTTTGTTATGCTGATGGATATACATGTTTTTGGTTTTTATGTATGGTGGTTTGCTCGTGATGCATTCCAGTCTAGGATATTGTTAGCGATGCGATGGAGGGGTTGTTTAAATCTTGTGACAGAGGGGTTGTTTAAATCCTGTCTTGGGCGTGTGATGACACAAGTCGTATGTGATGATTTGTGTCACTGGCATGTGACAGGGGAAGGATCTCCGCAATGGAGTCTTGAGTGAGCCGATAGTTGGCCTTCCCGCTAGGATAGTCAATTCCCGGTAGAAGGAAGTTGATTTTATCACAGAGATGTATGAACGTTTGTAGCAACGGACATCTCTTTAGTGTGTGATTATGACTGGTGCAAATGGTGCAGGGTATCACAGTGCTGACAGAGTAGATAGTGTGAGAATCTACACTACTCGATGTTCCAGATGTGGACATTTGGAAAGGGTCTGTTGTGGACCAAGGCGTCTTATGTTTCCATTTTTGCATCGTGGGTTGGAATCTGCCTCCCTTTTTGGTGGGTGGCTGACTTAATGTTGCTCTAGCTGCTCTCAGTTTGGGGAGATGCATGCACTTAAATGTATGATGAAAGTGTGAGCAAATTCGGCAGTAAGTCCATGTAATCTTCTCTTGATTAAAGAGAAGCTTTTGAGGGAGAGATGTGATTATGTGGAGACTATTTGCAAGGGGTTTTAGTTCTCTTCATTTATTGATCTGGTGATCGTTTAGATCGCATAGGCCGCATGTTATCTTTGGCTGGGCCTGAGGTTTACGTGATTTTTTTATGGTCTTAGTAGGCATGACGAACCATCCTGGTGGCGGGGTCGAAGCAGGCTTATAACACCATCATGGTAGTGGGGGTGTCATTGGGTCGATGACGTATCTTTTATGCCATTCTTGGAGATCGCTCGTCCTATTTTCTACAGCATTAATCATGTCGATAGTGGGATGTAGTCGTGAGACATTAATACAATGTCAGTCGTAATGATTACCCTAACATATCAGGAAAAATGTTCGTGATATGGGTCTCCCATCATGCGTGGTCTAAGGTCGGTCGAGGTACCATTTTCGATATGATGCTAGGTCGGGGCAGTGGATTATTATATGGTTCGTCTGCTCGCACAATGTGCATGCAGGTGGCTTTCATGACGTGTGTGTGACTGTAACTATGGGTTGCTTGCTAGGCCGTTATTCGGCTGACAAGAACATGATTGACCCACTCATATCCTCTGCTTGGGTCATGGAGCTACCGATGGATTCGCCATCCATATCGTCTTCTTGGGAAAGAAGAACTATGGCTGAGCGGAGACTAGAAAGGGCTATTTGGAAGCGAGGTATGTAGTGACAATCCTCCAATAAGTGATTGTCGGTGCATAATGGGCATGTGAATTGTGCTACCCGTAGCCCCACATAGTAGACCCTTTCAATTGGATACCATCTGTGGATGAGTTCCAATGCGGCGCACTCTTCGAGGTAGTGGCCACATTCATCGCATAGCGTACAATGTATAATGGGCAATACTGGGGGGCGCTCTACATATCGGTGCTACTCTTGTAAGTACAAGATGGAGTTTGACTCGTCATTAATGGACGGGATGGAGGGATCCTCTTGATAGGATCGCTCAATTGTGTGCAAGGCATCCCGATACCGTGGTATTTCTGGAAAGTGGTGGGTATAGTGCCCATAGGTGTCACAGAGGGCGCATGCGTGATTAGTACGCAGCGGTTTTCCTGTACTTTTGGTGGCAAGTTACTTTTTATGGGAATGTGGTTTTGAGGTGCCTGCCTCACAGCCAAGGAGTTGTTTTAATTCGTCCGACTCCAGGCATATGTGAGTAGGGTGTCCTGTGACATCACATATAGTGTAGGCTGATGACTCCCTCTGCATGGTGGGGGTCACCACTTACTTTCCTTTCTTGGAAATTTTCTTTATTGTGGTCGTCGGTTTTGCAGTGGGGATTTCCCTTGCGAGGGCGGTTTTGACTGCTACTTGGGTAGGTTGGGGCTCCTCGGGACCGGGAGGCTTTAATCCAAATGCAATAACGTTGGTAGCTGGAATTCCTGGAGGGGGAATGAGGTACCACACTGGGAATTCCAACGATATGTTGGGTAGTACCAGTGTTGCCAAGATCTGCTGGGAGGTGAAGCCAGGAGGTGGGTATAGGAAAGGAGTTTGGGAGGCATCATACACTAAGGAGGCTGCAATAGTTGATGCCTCGATGTCGTTACTTCTTGAGTCCGTGTCCTGACTAACCTCAGTGATTGATGTGGACATCATGCATACCGGGGCCAATGTGGTATCGGGTGATACCTCAGGGATAATAGGAGGATCTCCTAGGAAGGATCATAGGACGGACGACGGTTTGAATTGGCCAGGGCCATATTCTTGATACCATGAAATACCATCTGTGGTTGTGTCTACATAAGGTAGAGCCATATCTGTGTTGGTCAAAGGACGCTTTTCAGTGTGCGCCAGATGGTCTACTGTAATGATTCGATCCTCATGGGGGAACATCATGATGCGGAAAACGGAGGATGCTATGGCAGACATGGTTTACCTGTAACTCCACCCAAGGAGTATATTGTAATACAAGTGAGTGTCCAAGACTTCGATGTCTATGTGGACCGTTTTTCCAGCTAAGAAGACTGGTACATTTTGGAAGAGACCAACGGGGGTCGAGGGCTGACCATCGTATGCCCTGAGAGTGATGAAGGAAGGTTTGAGTTCTGGGGCTCCTAAATTCTGCCATACATTCTTTGACATGATGCATGTAGATGCACCCTCGTCAATGGCACATCGGTGAATAGTGATATTCTATACCAATACTGGTATCTGGAAGGTGACCATGGAGGGAATCCTAGGGGTGGCTTTCTCTAAATCAAAAGCCATATATCATGTGTGTGCTTTGCGAGGTTTACTTACACTTGGCGGAAAGTATGGTCGCTACTTTGGGCACGACTACAATACCTGTTGCGATAGCAAGAAAGAGATCGTCAAATCATCTACGGCGTCGTATTTGTGGGCTGCTTTGGAGTACTTACATGCTCGCCTATTAGGCCCTTTAACCATTTTTGGCAGTGGTTCCAAAGGAATCTTTGGAATGGTCAAAGGTGCAGTCAGCGCGGACGTACTAGCCCTTGATGTACTGGCGTCTGGTGGGGTGTCGTAGTTGCGATTCCGGGTTTGGAAAAACATTTCCTCCCCATCCATGTAAATTTCATGGTTGTTTTTCTCAGAATAGTTGGGGTTTTGTTGTTGAGTGCTAACCGTTCCTTAATGGGGCGGCTCCGCATGACCGTAGTTGTTCCGGAAGATCCCTCTCTTGTCCCTTGCCATTCTAAGCTTTTTAACTTGTGTAGTTTGGGAAAACAGAGTATAGTCTCCCGTACTCAATGACATACACGAACAAGAATGGTTTTTTCATAGAGGTGGCCTTTAGCATTGTCAGACATTTTCAGCTCCTAGTTTTGCTTCTGTGCCTAGTTATCCCCAGGTCGTGTCGTGTGGGCATCGTTGACTCCGGCTACCTTCTATCTGGTGGTTCCCTTTGGGTTTTTTTTTTACCTTTCTTTTGACCACATTGGGAGGGTAATTCTCCTGATCATACTGGTGTGGTTGATCTTGGGACGACTGCACAAAGTTCACCTGTGCATTGTTCTGCGTTGGTGGGTTATGTGCTTGGGACTGAGCATACGACTGTCCCATATTTGCACCTGGTCGTTGGGGGGGAGTTCTTCTGTCAATTTTTCTTTCTGCATACTGGGTCCCCCCAGCCGGAGGGTAAGGTCCTCCATGGTGATATGCTGGTGCCTCATTAGTCAAATTTCGCTGTTGCATATGATGAATTTGAAATCCGGGTTGAGACATGTTCTTGGTAGACCCATGTGTGTAGCTGGGATTCTGACTGCTGCTGCCTAGGTACCCTTGGGTCATTGACCCAATAAGTTTGTCTGCAGAGTTCGACGCGCCTGGAAATTCTTGATAAGATTGCAGGTGTGGGGCATTAGGCAGGATATTGTATATGTATCCTGATTGCGTATAAATCAGTTCAAGCTACTAGACTTTACTGATTGCATCCTCTTCGGATGTGGGGTTACGTTGCACCAAATCCTTTGAAATATCCACTGTCAGAGTTTTCAAGAATAAATCTAAAAGGACTCGATCGTCAAGTTGAGCTTTGCATAAGCTACGATGCCGTTTCCACTCATGGAGATGTTTAGAAATGTGGGTAGAGGGAGATTGTCTGAAATGAGTTAGTAATTGCATTCCCGAATCATGGTGAATGGGTAACTGAAAGTAAGTGAGGAATGTAGTAGCGAGGGCGCTAAAGGTTCTGTGTGAAGTAGGGGGTTGCTCGATGTACCATTTCGCGGCCACTCTCATGAGAGTGCGTTGAAACAACCTCAATCGAATAGTATCGTCAATGATGCTATTCGATGAGCACCAAAGGTGAAAGGTCATTATATGATTCCCTGGGTCTTCTCCTTGCTTGCCCTCAAACTTTGGTATGTATGAAGGAAGCTTCGTGGGCATGGGAGGCCAATTAGGGTCATGTGCGATGGGGTCATTGGTGAGCTTGGTTAAATATGGTATATTTAATGCCACTAAGAAGGGTTACTGAGAGGTTGACGCCATGGAAACATGTGAAGACACGAAGTTCTAGTTAGAACGAGGGTTAGTCTGTTACGTACCCAGTTGTGAATTCAACTGGCTTCCCATATGGGATGCACTCTTCTACCCCCTAGGGGACGAGGGGGGAGTGATGTGTGGTGTGGTGGTGGGAGACTAATTAGGGTTCCCAAAAATGGTTGCTCCCAAAAGGAGGAACCAACCATTGTGGCAATGTTCCGTCTTTGACGCCTAAATGGCGAAAGACTTGGAACCCCTCCCGTTAATGGGGGGAGGTCCAAAAGATGCCTGGACCGATGAGGTTCTGTTGGAACCTTTTGAGGGTCATCCAAGTTAGGTTCTGGAAATTTTTTTTGAGGGGATTGAGTCTATGATCATGAAAAATCTATGGCCACATACATAAAACAAAGCGAAAACGAAATGATTTTCCTTTAATTTAATCTATGTGATCAATCAAGCAAAAAATGGTTTTGTTTGTTTGCGTGTGATACTCAAAAATCCTAGAAGACCTAATAACATCCTCACACTCTCAAAAGTAATTGGGCCTTGAGAGGATTTCTTGCGAGTGTTGGCACAACGTCCCGAAAGAACTGGCGACACCCCCAGTTAGCTGAAGAGAATCAACCAAGGTAAGGGTAGAGGGTCTGGCGCTTGCCTGCACCGTCACCTATAGGGTAAAGGATGCCCTAGTTTTGGCCACTAAGAACCACCGTCCCATGTGAGCATTCAAGTCTTGGGCTTCTTGGTAGTCAGCTAACAGTACTGAGTATCAGACAGGTCAGGTAGCCCCAATTGATACCGCATGCACTGCGCCTAAGCCTAACCCCCACTGAATCGGGTCTCTGCCGAGTTCGGGTTTTCTTTTCCATGGGATGATAGGTGGATTTTAAGCTCCCTAAAAATGCAACTTCTATGTTTCAAATGTGAAGTGTGATCAAGGCGACTTATTGGATGCCTACCCCCTTGATCGTAACTTAAACTATAATTTCTCTTGTGGCCCCTGTGGGGAGAGTTTAGTGAGTTGGTTTAAGTTATTTTTAGGTGGCTTTCTTTTCTTAGTGGGTTTATGTGTGTGAGCGTATGGTGAAAAATCTCATAATTTGAACATATGGATATCGGTGATCCGTTACAAAATTCCCCTAGTTAAACTATGTGATGTTGTTCCTTGCTGAAATAAAAAGCATTTGCAGATAATGGTCCACTTCTGAAACCTCCTAATTAGTCTATGTGAGTGACTAAAGGGAGATGGAAAATCACAAATGTAGAGTGTTCATATGATTTTCTAGGGTCACCCAATGGCGCAAAGACAACAGAGATTACTTGCTCTAACTTGCGATTCAATCCTAGTCCTGCAATTTCCTAAATGCAAAAATTGAAATTTAAACTAAACAATTTCTACACTAGCTTATGCATGTGTGGTCATGAGCCACTTACTTGGACTAGTTAGACTAAGTGTGCATACCAGAATTTGCAAAAAACATAAATTGTTTGGAAAGCAATGGTTAATTCGCCCCCTACTTAAAATATGTGAACACTTTTTTGAAAAAAACCAACTTAAATGAAAACTAACTAAATGCCTACAAAAATCAGCAAAAATCAATTTTCAGAAGCTGTGGGGTATCAAAACAGGTGTTGGAAGATACATTAGGGGCTTCCCAACACACTTACAAGCAGAAAAAATGCAGCAGATAGAGATAAAATATCTCTCTGCAAATTGCGCGCAAAACCTTCTGATAGGTGCAGCTTCCTACGCATAGGTCACTCCTGAACGTCTGCCCTGTGCATTTTTGTGTAAAAATAACGTGCAAAATTCCTGCTAGTAAAAAAAAATTAGGAGCTGCCTTCTTCAGTCTGTCACCTCAGTGAGTCTAGGGACTGCAAGATGGGTCAGAGGACTGTCAGATCCACTCCAGTATAGACTAAAGGTCTCCTGCAAACAATGGCACAACCACATAAACTTGAAACACGTTAGTGGAGTCGCCAATCCTGTTGTGGTGGATTTGACACATGAGTGTACGAAATTGCACGCATATAGAGAATGTGGTATTTTCTCTAAACCATAAGTAACAGGAAGTATCTAGGAGGAGCTCAGAAGTATAAGACTTAAAATGAAGTAATACACTTAAGTATGCTCTGTTAAAAAGTAAAGCTAAAAACACAAAAAGAAGCTAAATAGAGAGTCTCAAACAATACAAACAACGGCTCGATGGCCTTTCCTATCGAATGCTTGGAATGAATACACCCACCACTTTTCGAAGGGTCAGCAACAGGCTCGCACCCTACGGCGTATGCTTGTTCTTCAAGTTCCGCTTATGACGCAGCTTCAACTTTCTCTATGTCGTACGGACCCAAATTGTTAAAAGGCTAAATTATGTCCTCTTCTTTCTGTACTCTTCTGCCTGTCTACATAAATTGTGTTGTTTTGCAACTTTCAAGCCAAGATAAATCTCGCACCACTTCACCTGCTCATCTCTTTGAGGGTTGACATAGTCAGATTAAAACCTCCTTCCCTCCCTTGGTACATGGTGGATAGTGACCCAAGGGAGGGGAAATATTCCATTGTGGGCTGAAATATGCTTTTGTGTGCTCACACAAGACCTAAGGAGGTGCTGGTGTTGTCCTTAGGTAGCTTTCACGTAAGGAGAAACGGTCATTTGCTTGCTTGTGGGCCCAGAAAGGGACTTTTTTCCATTTCCAAGAATGCGTGCTTATCGGGCTCCAGTGCACACAAAAGGCACTCTTCTCGAAGGAAAAAGTGCGCATTCGGGCATTTATGACTAGTTCAATCTTGAATTTCTCCAAACCTTAGAGATTCTTAATATTTTTTATTTCATAATGTATCCCTGTCCTGTAAATCCTTGGGCTCGACATTACTTAATGTCGTTTTCTGTTGTAAGATTTTCTAGTGTTAACAACGTGTATAAACCTTAATTACACTGCGCTTATCCACTAATTAACCAAATATTATCTTGGCTATTAAGTTGGCAGAGTCTACCAATTTTGGCGGGAACTCCAGATTTGGTAGAGTTAACTAGAGTTGCTCTAGTTTTAGAGGAGTTTTCCTAGGATAAAATTGAAGAAGCCATAACTTGAGAAAATTTCAACCAAATTGGGCTCAAAAATAGTCTATCCTAGAATATTTGGATGCTATGAGCAGTCTGGTGTAGGTTTTAGAGGCAGAGGAGCACTTCTGGAAGTGATTTTTCCAGTTTGAATATTAAATATGCCTAGGGCCACTAGGAGAGGAGGCCATGTTTGCTTCACTTGAAAACCATTTGAAGAGCCAGAAGAGGCTACTTAGGTGTTTATGGGTCTTTTGAATCCATCAGAGTAGGTTGGAGAGCAATTGGAGCATTGTAGTTGCATGTAATCATATAATTGACCATTAATCCAAAGAGGGCCAAACCATTGAAGCAGGTCCAAGGAGACGTAGCCCAGGAGAGATGAACTCCTTTATTAGCTCTGTGTAATGTGTTTGTTGTGTATTATTTCTCTGCAATTTAATTTTTGTATATGAGTTTTTAAAGCTAATTTACTTCATGAATTTCTCATAAAATACACACAAATTTGACACATAAACCCTCTCATAAACTGGCTATTTTACACAATCCTTAAGCACACTTTTATTTTATACTTATGAGGAAGCTAGCATAGCAAAACTAGTTTGTCCATATTTAGCTCAAGTTGGTATCAGAGAAAGGTTTAGCTCATTTTAGCCCAATTTTATCTCAGGGTTTGCCAAGGTTAGCTAGAAAATTAGCTATTGGTTTGTATTTGTGCAAGGAAAATTTAACTGTGTGCATGTTCATGTGTGTAAGATGAAGAGAGGAGAAGGTCAAGATGGATGACTCAGCTCTCAAATCACAACAAAGAAGCTTTTTATGCATTACAAGTGTGATGGTAGCTTCATCAAGTGATGTTTCTAACACATCTTCCTTAGCAAGACTCTTTGATGAAGAGTTGTTGCAGAATCTCTTCATCATAAGATATATGGTGCAAGAGATGTTTGAAGATAGGAAGGAAAGCACTATACTTCATGAGCAGTTGATGGCCATGAAGGAGGAGAAGCAAGAGCTTCTTGAAAAGATGCATGATATGGAGACTCAACTCCATATTGCAAATGAAACCCTAGCCAAGTATGTGCATGCAACATAGGTATGCAATTCAAGTTTATCTTTTATTTCTTCTCAAAATGAATGTGTAGGTTCTTTTGAAAGACACACTAGAGGAATAGGGTCCAATTTATTGATGAATATGGGCTATGAAGGTAAAGGATTAGGCAAACATGCACAAGGCATATTTGATCCAATTGTTTTAGAGGAAAGGCCTAGGTATTTGGGTCCTGGTTATGGACAACATGATGGAGAATGCTCCGAAGAAAAAGAGGCACATGAAGGTGTTCCAAGAAATACTTTCATTACATGTTCATTACCTCAAGCTTGTGAAGTTTTTGTTCATGAGGAATGCAAAAATTTTACACCCACTTTGCAAGAAGATGCTCATAAGCATGCAACTAATGGAATGGAAAACAAGAGTATGTTGAAATCTCTAAAGCTATTGAAGTCATTGTTGGTATTCAAAAGAGAGCTACTACCTCATAAAATTCACCTCCTCAAGAAGGCAACAAAGGTGAATGTGAAAGGTATAAATTTGCCTTTAATCAAGTTGCTTTTAATGATGATAAACATGAAAATCCTCACATAAGATTTGGAGAAAATATACATGTTCCTTTTGTGGTTTGAATAACCATACTTTTTCGAGGCATTAGAAGAAGATATCCATACACAAGAAACTTTCAAAAAAAAGGAGTGAGAAAGCCAAAGGTCCAATGGACAATGAAAACCATGTTTAAAAGAAGATGCAATTATTTTGCACTCATTGCCATAAGCAGGGTCATCTTGTAGACAAGCGTTGTACTTTGTATCCAAAAATTCATCCACGACATTTGAAGAAGGTGGAAAGAGATCTTGACAAGAATGGAAAGGAGGATTCCATAATCGATGTGGGTGAGGATGATACACATGATGAAGTGCAGCTGAAAGAAGTGCCATTGAAGTGGTTTGGGAAGATATGGTTAGATTTCTTAACCAATTAAGGCCTTGCATTTATTTTTATAATTGATGAAAATATTTCCTTATTGATGCATTTCTTTTTCTCTGAATGCATTTATCTTCTCTTGAAAGTATGATGCATATTTCACAAAGCAAGATGTTGGAAAAGTAGAGTTATGTTGACTCACTTAGATGCAGAAAAGATGGAAATTTGTAGTTTCAATTTTCATGTGAATGCATTTCTTTTTCTCTAGAATGCATGTTGCATGTTTACGCCAGGAATGTATTTGAAAGTGGAGTATGTTGACTCACTTTGTTGCAGCAAATTTGGTCATTTCATCTCTTTAAGTACTCATACATACCAATGGTATTTTTGTACTTATGATTGTACTTTCAAGAGAGTTGATAATTGTATACATGCATGAGAGTTTATGTTTGTGAACAGTGGAATTTTTTATAGTTTCATTGTGCTTGAACATGCATGAGTGATTGTCTTGTGTTGGTTGATTGGTTTGTTAACATGTATGTTGTCAACTTAAGAGTGTTTATCATTTGCACATGCATCAGTGATCGACTTGTGTTAGTTGATTGATTGTTACATGTATGTCTTATCGACTTGGAAGAGTTGATTTAGTCTCCATAGATGAAAGGGAGATGTTGATGAATTGTTTCATGAGATGTGAAATCCTTGGTATTTTGGGAAAATAATCGCCAAGTTGTTGTACATGCTTTGGTTTGACTTAAGATTCAATGGTTTGAAGACGCATGTTTTGTCGACTTGTATTTGGTCGATGGGTTTGTACACCAAGATGTAAGAATGCATGGCGATGTTCACAGGATGTGACATTTGTGCTTTGAAGGAGCAAAAGGAAGAGGTCCTCAAGTTGTGTTTCTTGCATGATGTGTTTTTCAAATTAATTTTTTTGCTTGGGACAAGATGTCTCAGGATTTTGGAAGGTCCACTCTTGAGCAAGAGGCTCATGATTAACATTCATTCTCAAATTCATGGAATGAGCAGCATGTCGAACTAGAGGATGATGGAATCAAATGTAGAAATTTGAATAACTGTTAAATTATTCACCGAGATTATCTTGATCACACACTATTTGAGCTTCATGCATAATACATAACCTCTTCTACCATTGATCATTAATTGTGGAAATATAAACAATCGCATGCGCACATTAAAACCATAAACAATCACACATATAAACACAATATTTATGGGAAAGCTTAAAGCTGAAAACCCCCAACTATATGTATATTATAATGATAGAGATCATGTAACAATAATTGTACAAACTCCTCACAAGCTCTCAGTACAATCTCCAATTGTTACACACTACACAAGCTCGGATCTAGCAAAACACATGCTCCAATCTGCTCCACCTATTAGCCTGCCTCTACTATGCAATCCAAGATGAATAATGGCCCAATCTGAGTTTGAATCTACCTAGTATGCACTGCACAATCCTCATTGGCATCTCCATCAATGTGTGGTGCAAACTCATGCACCAGTATAGTCACAACTGATAGTCACACTTGCTCTTTCACCTACCTCTTCACTAGTCTCCACTGAAACTGTCCATGCACTGAAGTTAACTGATGTATTCTTTAGTTGATTTATGAGTTTATAATTAGTGAATTAATTAATAATTAATTCACACCACTCTCCCTAATTGTATCTATTAGTTAAACTATGAATATGTTAGGTCCCTATATTACTAATATAGTCCCCTATTGTTGTTAGTGTAACCCCCTTATTGTTATTATTGTACCTTGTAACCCCCATTTTGTTATTATTGTGCCCTTAAATTATTATTGTTAGGTCGGCTAGGATTACATTGTGGCCCACTAGGATTACATTATGGCCCCATGGACTCCTATATATAGAAAGGAGGTTTTGTAAATTGTATCATCCAAGAATTGTTCATTTATGTAATGTATTGTAGGTTCCCCCCTTGAAGTGGCTCATTTCTAAGGCGTTTATATCTCTTTTCTTCTGTTTTTGGAGCTGGTTACACAACATTTGGTATCACAGGTTTGGATTCTAGGGTTTCGCTGCTCCAAACAGGTCATCGTGGAATTTTAGCTATAAATGTTTTTCTACGAAGTTTCAGAAGCTGAAATTTTTAGGGTGCGAAGCCGAAGTCCTAAGGAAGATTGTTTAAAATTTTCAGAGCTTGTTTCGCAAAATTTTTGGAGATATCATCTGTGGAAGTTAGGTATTTTTTCAGGCTCCTAAACAGGTCATCGTGGCATTTGCGCTATAAATTTTTTTCTACGAAGGTTCAGAATCTGAAATTCATATGGTACGAAGCTGAAATCCTGAGGAAATTCATCAAAAAAATTGCAGAGCTTGGTTCGCAATATTTTGGGAGATATGATCTGTGGAAGGTAGTGCTTTTTCAGGCTCCTGAATTTCATCTCAAAGAGATGATCGTGGGAAAAGTTCAATAACTCTCTCTCTGGGCATCGAATTGGAGTGCCGTAAAATGTGGTCGTAAGTGCACATACTGTAGTTTCTTGGCTATCAATTTCAGAGACAAAGGACGAAACAGGGACACGTGGAAAGTCGTACAAGTTCGCTCTACTGAACCAGTCCAGAATTAGGTCATTGTGGGAGATTGGACACAACTTTGTCTTGGAGAATAAAAATCAGGTCAGACCTGTGGCATTCGAAAGATACTTCAGAGGGCTACGTTGATACCGAAATTCAAATATTGAAGTGCTGTAATCATAGAGATAATCCAATTTCAATATCGAGTTCCTCAAAAGCAAGAAAAATGTGTGTATATTTTTTTTTCTTTCCAAATTGCATGAGTCTTCTTTGAAGAATCAATTTGAATTGATTCCAAGGGAATATTGTAGAATATATAGCAATATTGGGTTCTAAAAGATGCCCCGTAAAAATAATTCAACACCCATTAAGCCTTCGGAAGGATCTACTATGACTCATGAAGATGAAGAATTGCAACATGATCTATCAAAATTACAAGAGCAAGTGCAACAAATTTCACTCTCGCAAAGAGCAACAAAAAATGAAATGGAAGTTTTGAAGAAAGGCATGGAAGTGAAGATGGACGGTTTGAAGAAAGGTGTGGAAGCTAAGATGGATGGCGTGGAAGCTAAGATGGATGGCATGGAAGTGGACATGAAAGACAACATGGAAAACATGAAGAATGATCTCAAAACAGACATCGAAGGTTTGACAAAGTTGATACAAGAAATGTTTCCTAATGGTGAAAAGATAGTAGATGAACCTCATGATGAGAAAAAAATAAATTTTAATCGTGATTTCATAAACTCTAATGTTGGCGGGAAGAACCACCATATTCCAAAAATGGATATGAGGAAGTTTGATGGAAAGGATCCTGTAACATGGATACTACAGATGGAGCAATATTTTGATCTCCATAACGTGCAAAACACACAAAACGTACGCATTGCAACTTTACATTTAGAACAAAATACATTTGTATGGTATCGATGGCTTTGCTCCCGTAAAAAAATTGTCACTTGGTCAATTTTTACGGACGAAATGATAGCACATTATGAGGACACAAAGAGCAACACCTTCTTTAGCCAATTGATAAATCTCAAACAAAAGGGTTTAGTGGGGCAGCACATTGAGGACTTCAAAAAATTGAATATAAGGGTAACTGATATTCCAGAGGAACACAGGATTGATCTCTTCATAGGCACTTTAAAGGATCAAATTCAACATGAAGTTCGTGTTCTGGAACCTGATTCATTGGAGAAGGCATTCAGGTTGGCAAGAAAAGTTGAATGTAAAATTATGGCGACAAGGAAGCCTACCACTCAATTCTATAAAGAAGGAAGTGTGGCTACGCCTAGATTTCCACAACCTACAAGGTTGACACCACAAAAATTGGAAGAAAAAAGATTAAAAGGGCTTTGCTACAGTTGTGATAGAAAATACACTAAAGGTCATAAGCGTGGTGAGAAGAAATTATTTTACATAGATTGTGAAGAGGAAGAAGAAAATGAACAAGAAGAGGATATACACTAGGAACCAGCCCTAGAAGAGGAAGAAATGAATCTGACCATATCGTGTAATGCACTGGTAGGAATTACCACTCCTCAAACTCTCAATATAGAAGGAAAAATCAAGAAGAAAAAGGTAATAGTGTTGATTGATTCAGGTAGCACCCATAATTTTATTCATTGTAAGGTAGCCAAGGAATTAAATTGTTTCCTATACCCAACACCAGAATGTCAAGTGATGGTTGCAAATGGAGGAACTATAAATTTCTCTGGAAAATGCCATAATATCAAGTTAACCATAGGGGAATATGTATTGACTAGTCCAATGCTTTCCATTCCTATGGGAGGTGCTGATGTTGTACTAGGAGTACAATGGTTACAATCTTTGGGGACGGTAGCTTTTAATTTTCAAAAAATTTTCTTGAAATTTTTTTCAGAAGGAAAGGAAGTCGAATTATGGGGTATTGAAGGGAAGCCGGGAAGGATAATAAGCTCTAATGTCATGACAAAGCTTCTAAATAAATAACAACGAGGCGTAATTGCACAATTATGCTCACTAGAAGTTCCGACATCAAAATCATCTATTTCTGCAGATCTCCAACAAGTCTTGGACAATCATTAAGTGGTTTTAAACTGGACTCCACCTAATAGAAAGATAACGATGCTATAACATTCAGAAATTGTTCCTCAAGCATCAGTTTATAAGATTTCCTTACTTAAAAGAGCGAAAAAGCTTTGATATGATTGCAGAATTCAGAAATGTTAGAGGCAAGTATAATTCAACCTAGTCAAAGTTATTTCTCTGCTCCTGTAGTATTGGTACACAAGAAGGATGGATCATGGTGCATGTGTCCCGATTATAGGGAGCTCAATAAGCTCACCATTAAAGATAAATTTTCCATTCCTGTGATTGATGAATTATTGGATGAATTACATGGAGCAATTTATTTTACCAAGTTGGATCTTCGTTCAGGATATCATCAAATTAGAATGAAGATTGAAGATATTCCAAAAACATCATTTTGAACTCATGAGGGTCATTATGAATTTTTGGTCATGCCTTTTGGCCTTACCAATGCACCTTCTACATTTCAAGGGTTGATGAATTCCATTTCAAACCCTTCCTTAGAAAATTTGTGCTAGTATTTTTTGATGATATACTAATCTACAACAGGTCTTGGAAGGATCATGTTGAACATGTTGACAGGGTGCTCAAACTATTGCAGGAGAAACAATTATATGCAAAAACATCCAAATGTTTCTTTGGAATACAAGAGGTGGAATATCTGGGTCATATTATATCTCACGAGGAAGTTAAATTAGACCCTAACAAAATTAAAGCCATTAAGGAATGGAAAGTCCCCACGACCATAAAGTATTTGCGAGGATTTCTCGGGTTAACAGGGTATTATCGCAAGTTTGTTAAGAATTATGGGAGAATAGCAGCACCTCTAACAACATTATTGAAGAAAGATGCATTTTCATGGACTCCTGAAGCAACTAAGGCCTTTGAACATCTTAAAGAGGCAATGTGCCTAGCACCGGTCTTAGCTACGCCGGACTTCACAAAAACCTTTATTGTGGAATGTGATGCCTTAGGAAATGGAATTGGTGCTGTTTTAATGCAGGAAGGAAGACCCATTGCTTTTGAAAGTCGTCCAATCAAAGGAAAGTATTTACAGAAACCTATTTATGAGAAGGAAATGTTAGCAATACTGCATGCACTAAAAAAATGGCGAACTTACCTAATGGGAAGACACTTCAAGGTAAAAACTGATCATGATAGTCTTAAACACTTTTTGGAACAAAGACTATCTTCGGAAGAGTAGCAAAAATGGGTCACAAAGATGTTGGGTTATGACTTTGAAATAATCTACAAAAAAGGAAAGCTTAATGTTGTTGCAGATGCACTCTCAAGAAAGAATGAAGAAGTGGAAGCATTGCTTTGTGCCATTTCTATTATCCAACCAGATTGGATAACCAAAGCAAGAGATGAATGGAAGAAGGACAAAGATGTATGGACACTCATTCAAAAGTTGCGGCAAGATCCTAGTACATCTGATACATTTAGTTGGAAAAATGATTCCTTATGGTACAAAGATCGCTTATATCTTTGTAAGAATTCCCAACTAAAACAAAAGATTCTTCTGGAATTGCACACTTCTCCTTTAGGAGGACACTCAGGATTTTTAAAAACTTACCACGGGGTGAAGAAAGATTTTTTTTGGGATGGCCTTAAATCTGATATTCAAAAGTTTGTGGCGGAATGTTTGGTTTGCCAGCAGAATAAAGTGGAGACAATTAAGACCCCGGGACTTCTACAACCTTTATCCATTCCAAGTCAACGTTGGGAGGAGATTTCAATGGATTTTATCACGGGTTTACCTAAGTCCAAAGGAAAGAATGTCATCATGGTGGTAGTTGATAGACTTACCAAGTATGCACACTTTTGTGCATTATCTCATCCATTTAAAGCAAGTACAGTTGCTACTACATTTGTGGACAGAATTCAAAAGCTACATGGAAGCCCAAGGGTTATTGTGAGCAACAGAGATCCCATTTTTATGGGAAATTTTTGGACGGAGTTATTTTCTTGTTTGGGTACTCAATTAGCTCATAGCTCATCTTATCATCCTCAATCTGATGGTCAAACTGAGATAGTAAATAAATGTTTGGAAGGATATCTTCGTTGTTTGTATCTGATAAACAAACACAATGGGTCAAGTGGTTACCTCTCGCTGAATGGTGGTATAACACTTCCTTCCATACTGCAGCAAAAATGACCCCATTTATGGAACTTTATGGATATCATCCACCATCCATCACATCATATTTAAGGGAAAATTCGAAGGTTCAAGCGGTGGAAGATCACATCGAGCATCAGCAAGAAGTTCTCCAACTCTTAAAGGATAACCTGAATTTGGCACAAAATCGAATGAAACAACAGGCAGATCAACATCGCAGCGAGAGAAGTTTTGATGTAGGAGATTGGGTATTTTTACGGCTACAGCCATATAAACAAATGTCCCTCAAGCAAGCTAAGAAGGATAATAAATTATCGCCAAAGTACTATGGTCCTTACAAGGTGTTGCAAAAGATTGGTACTATGGCATACAAATTGGAGCTTCCTACTTCTTCGCGAGTACATCCAGTTTTCCATGTTTCATGCTTAAAGAAAGTTATAGGTGAAAATTTTCCAGTTCAAACAGTATTTCCAGAACTTGATGAGGAAGGAAAAATCATGTTGGAGCCGGAAGAGGTCACGGAAACAAGAACTCGACAACTACATAATCGATCAATTTCAGAGTATCTCATCAAGTGGAAGAACTTACCCACTGAAGATTCTACATGGGAGGATGAGAATTTTATACAGAAGCACCCAGAGCTACTCAAGAGTTGAGGACAACACTTTTTTGAAGGAGAGGGGCATGTTAGGTCCCTATATTACTAGTATATTCCCTTATTGTTGTTAGTGTAACCCCTTATTTTTATTATTGTACCCTTGTAACCCCCATTTTGTTATTATTGTGCCCTTAAATTATTATTGTTAGGTCAGCTAAGATTACATTGTGGCCCACTAGGATTACATTATGGCCCCATGGACTCCTATATATAGAAAGGAGGTTTTGTAAATTGTATCATCTAAGAATTGTTCATTTATGTAATGTATTGGAGGTTTCCCCCTCGAAGTGGCTCATTTCTAAGGCGTTGATATCTCTTTTCTTCTGTTTTTGGAGCTGGTTACACAACAAGATACAACTAGCTCAACTATGTTTAACTGAGTTAAACTGAACACAAATCCATTAACTCCTCAATCAAATCCACCAAAATCTGTCACTTGAGTTCTGACTGAAGTCTCCATGCAATAGCTCAACTTAACCCTTAGGAATAGCGTAATTCATTCTGTCAGCTCCTGTGCCACATCTGTGCACTTAACTGAAGTGCTCCAAGAGAATAAGATAATGTTTATAGTCCAAATATTATTAAGAGCTAATAATATTCGACATATCTATTTTTAGACTGACAATCTAAAAATAGATTCCGCCCAATATGTCTAAAAATAGAAGTCCATCTATTTTTTCCGACTTGACCAACCATCCACAAATAGCATCCTGCAACTCATAGAACATGATCCATATGTCTAAAAATAGACTTTGCGCCAAAAATAGCCTGCGGGCCCACTTAGTGAAGCCGACTTCTTTCCACTAAGCTCATCACCTTGTTGCAATCTCAACACTCCCTCTCAACAAGATAAGGATTATCTGCAACCCCTATCATGCCCCTATGGTATTCGAATTTTCTCCTGGTGAGCGCTTTCGTCAAGATATCAACATCCTGATCCTTCGTGGGAATGTATGAAAGTAACATGATCTTCCGCTGCACACAATCTCTGATATGATGATACCGGATGTCAATGTGTTTAGATCTATCATTAAATACTGGATTAACTGAGAGTTTGATGCAACTCTGATTATCACAATAAATCACAGTAGGCTCTAAGTGTGAACCGAACAACTCGACTAGGATCTTCCTCATCCATATAGCCTTGCATGCAGCCAGACTCGCTGCCATATACTCGGCCTCTTCTGAACTGAGTGCCACGGATCTCTGCTTCCTGCTGTACCAAGAAAATGATGTTGACCCGATACTGAAAATCCCTCCAGATGTGCTCTTTCTGTCTGTTGGGCTCCCTGCCCAATCTGCATCCGTGAAGCCACACAGCTTCACCTCATCCGACTGTCTGTACCACAATCCATATCCCGATGTGCCTCTGAGATATCTCAATACATGCTTTCATGCCTTCCAGCAGAGCTTGGTAGGCTTAACCATAGCTTGTGAAAGCTGGTTAACAGCATAGCATATGTCGGGTCGTGTATTGACCAGATACATAAGCGACCCCACCAACTGTCGATAAACAGTGGCATCCACTACCTCCGTCGAAGTAGCATCCTCCTTCCTCCAACCACCAGGAAGAGAAGTATCAACAGGCTTGCAGCCATGCATGTTGAACTTCTCCAGTATCCCCCGGGCATACTTACCCTGAGAAACAAACAGTCCATCACTACGCTGCCAAATTTCCAATCCCAAGAAATAATGAAGGAGGCCCAAGTCCTTCATCTCAAACTCTTTTGCAAGATCATCATTGCATGAGAGTATCAACATCTCATCACCTGTCAAAATAAAATCATCTACATAAAGTACAATGATCAGCAACTTACCCTCCACCACAATTTGGTATAGGTTAGGATTCGCCTCACTCTTGGAGAATCCAAGTCTGGTGAAATAACTGTCTATCCGTGTGTACCAAGCACGAGGTGCTTGTTTCAACCCATACATCGCTCTCTTGAGCCTGCACACATGTGACTCGCTGCTGAAGATCTCAAAACCTTCGGGCTGCTCTATGTACACCTCCTCCTCAATGAATCCGTTGAGGAACGTAGTCTTCACATCCATCTGATGAATGTGCCACCCCATCTGCGCTGAGAGAGCAAGAATCGTCCGTATGGAAGAATACCTTGCAACAGGTGCAAGGGTCCCTCATAATCGATCCCCTGTCATGAAAACCTCGGGCAACAAATCTTGCCTTCTTCTTCTCCACCTCCAAATCATTGCCTTCTTCACTTTGTAGATCCATCTCGAACCCACCACTGATTTCCCTTATAGCCTTGGGACAATCTCCCATGCACGAGTTCTGACAATCGAATCATACTCTTCCACCATGGCATCTACCCATGCGGGATCCTCCATGACTTCCCACGAAAAGAGGATGAAGCTCTGTCACGATACACTTGCTCACAAGAGCCATGTATCCGGTATACCGGTCGGATGCTTCTCACATCTGCTTATTTGTTCTGTAGGTGGTTCTACAACCTTCTCTGCATCCCGAGCTAGTCGCTCAGCTTCTGTAGTGCGCATGCGCCCTCTGATGGTTGGCGCTGCATGGGTGGTTTCTTCCACCTCCTGAACCTCCTCTTGTGGCTGATCCACATCCAGAAGCTCCTCCTTAGGAACTAACAGCTCCTGATCTGCATGCAAGTGTAGCTCCCTCTCAAGCGAACACTGCATGGCTTTCTCCTCCACTGAAATTTGATATCCCGTTGCACAACAGTCTTGCGACTGTCTGGAAAATACACACGATAGTTGTGGGGCGTATCAGTGTACCCCACAAATATCCCAACCTCTGCGGTTGGCTCCAGCTTCTTCCTGGCATCCTTCGTCACATGAATGTAAACATGTGAACCAAAAATCCTCAAATGGGAAATATCAGGCTTTTTACCAAAAAACGCCTCCTCGGGTGTACTCATGCCAAGTATCTTGTGAGGACAACGGTTCTGCACATATACTGCAGTATTGCATGCCTCCGCCCACAAGTGAATGGGTAGGCCCTGATCATGCAACATCGCTCGTGCAGCACCCACAATCGTTCTGTTCTTCCACTCAGCAACCCCATTCTGTTGTGGGTTATGAGGTACTATGAGCTCTCTTCGAATTCCTTTCGCGCTACAAAAGTCCTTGAATTTGCCAGAGTTGAATTCACCACCATTGTCGCTCCTAGGATCCTTCGCCTGCTTCCCCGATTCTTTCTCAACCAACGCCTTGAACTCATAGAACTTTGAGTATGTCTCGCTCTTCTTCTGCATGAAGAAGATCCAACACTTCCGAGAAAAATCATCAACAAAGATCACATAGTACCTGTGCTTTGTTGTCGAAGCTACTGAGAAAGGTCCACACACGTCTGTGTGAATTCTCTCAAGGATCGTCATGGCACGACTATCCTTCTCGTGAAAGGTGGCTTTCACAAATTTTCCCAAGGTACATCCCTTGCACTGATCTTACTGCGCAAGAGTGCCTTTAGGAAGCCTAGTAGAAATCTGCTGCAGTATCTTCAAAGCTCCATGGTGAAGGTGGCCCAATCTCCGGTGCCACAACTCACCATCATCCCGGCTCACCACTCCTTCTGCCTTGCCTCCCATTACTGCGCAACCATCTACTTGCAATTGATAAAGGTTCTTAACTCGAACCCCTATCCTCCGGGTCTCACAAGTTTCCTTACTGCGTAGGAAAGCCTTTCCCTCGCTAAAGACAACATCATATCCCTTGTCTTCTAACATCGCCACAGAGATAAGATTCTTCTTCAATCCTGGAACATGCATCACTTCCTTCAATACGAAGGGTTTACCAGACTCCCAAAACCGGGGTTTGTATTCTGATACCGATGTGCTTGTATCTACCATCATGCTTGTAGGATGTTGCCTCCCAAGATCTTTCTCATCCAGATCAGTGAACAAATCTCGATCTCCTGTCATGTGAAAAGAGGCACCACTGTCCAGAAACCACACCGAACCCATCACACTTGAGACCAAGCATGTGATCAGTGAAAAATCTAGCTCAAACTGCGAAGCTAAAGCCTCTCCAGCTGCAGATCCAGCAGCTTGCTTATTTTTCTTCTTTTTCGAACAATTTGTGGCATAATGTCCATGTTGGTGACAGTGAAAGCACTTCACCTTGGACATGTCCTGCTTCTTGCCTTTCGCACCAGAATGAGCAGCTTTCTTGCTCTTCCCCTTATTTTCTTTGGTAGCCAAAGCGCAATTTTCTTCATCAGAGTTCTTTGATGAAGATCCGTCCCTCGTACTTCGCCTTATCTCCTCTTGCACAAGATCCGACCAAAGTCGCTCCCATCCTGGCAATTTCTCCCGACCATTGACAGAGTCCTGATAGGAATGCCAACTCTTCAGAAGCCCAAGGAGAGCCAAGCTCACCAAGTCCTCATCATCAAAAATCACCCCCACACTTCCCAGCTCATCCCTACATTGGATGAACTTCGTGAGGTAATTGGGCATACTGTCGCCTTTCTCCATCTTTATGTTTCTGAGTTTATCCTTGAGCGCCAACTTCCTCTGGTCACTCTTGCTTTGGAATAAATTTGTCAAATATTTCCACATCAAGAATGGAGAAGCATTACCATGAAGGTTGGATACTATGTGATCCTTCACGCCCTCCAACAGAATCCTTCGACACTTTGCTGTCTTCTTTTTCCATGTGTCAAGTACGGCAGCATCACTAGAAGTAGGCTTTGGAACTTCTGCATCTATGAACTCCTTCAACCCATTTTCATCCAGCACCACCTCCATCCTGTCCTTCCATGCAATATAATTCGAGCTGCCCTCAATGGAATACTCCAATTGCAATTCGTTGAAATACATCTCAACTTTGACACCAATAAAACACTACTGCAAATTCGAATTCCACCAGCACAAAACTCAACCGCTTCAATGTTTTGCAATTGCTCCAATGATCAATATCGCTCTGATACCATGTAGAAATTTGAATAATTGTTAAATTATTCACTGAGATTATCCTGATCACACACTATTTGAGCTTCATGCATAATACATAACCTCTTCTACCATTGATCATTAATTGCGGAAATATAAACAATCGCATGCGCACATTAAAACCATAAACAATCACACATATAAACACAATATTTATGGGAATGCTTAAAGCTGAAAACCCCCAACTATCTATATATTATAATGATAGAGATCATGTAACAATCATTGTACAAACTCCTCACAAGCTCTCAGTACAATCTCCAATTGTTACACACTACACAAGCTCAGATCTAGCAAAACACATGCTCCAATCTGCTCCACCTGTTAGCCTGCCTCTACTGCGCAATCCAAGATGAATAATGGCCCAATATGAGTTCGAATCCACCTGGTGTGTACTGCGCAATCCTCATTGGCATCTCCATCAATGTGTGGTGCAAACTCATGCACCAGTATAGTCACAACTGATAGTCACACTGCTCTTTCACCTACCTCTTCACTAGTCTCCACTGAAACTGTCCATGCACTGAAGTTAACTGATGTATTCTTTAATTGATTTATGAGTTTATAATTAGTGAATTAATTAATAATTAATTCACACCACTCTCTCTAGTGTATCAATCAGTTATACTAGATACAACTAGCTCAACTATGTTTAGATTAGTTAAACTGAACACAACTCCATTAACTTCCTCAATCAACTCCACCAAACTCTCTCACATGAGTTCTAACTGAAGTATCCATGCAATAGCTCCACTTAACCCTCGGGAATAGCGTAATTCCTTCTGTCAGCTCCTGTGCCACATCTGTGCACTTAACTGAAGTGCTCCAAGAGAATAAGATAATGTTTATAGTCCAAATATTATTAAGAGCTAATAATATTCGACATATCTATTTTTAGACCGGCAATCTAAAAATAGATTCCGCCCAGTATGTCTAAAAATAGAAGTCCATCTATTTTTTCCGACTTGACCAACCATCCACAAATAGCATCCTGAAACTCATAGAACATGATCCATATGTCTAAAAATAGACATAGTCTAAAAATAGACTTTGCGCCAAAAATAGCCTGCGAGCCCACTTAGTGAAGGCGACTTCTTTCCACTAAGCTCATCATCTTGTTGCAATCTCAACATCAAAAAGCGGAAAGTGGACAAGATGCCAAAAAATTTTGCAGCCAAAACAACATCCATTGTAGACCATTTTATGTGTTGACGCCAAGAAGCGAAAGAGATGGCGAATGCATTCTTCCATATGTGGAATTTGGAACCGTGGAGGTAAAAAGAATGGTCATTTCTTTTCTTGTGATTATTGATATTGGAACTCATTGTTGTATTTCACTCAGATGGGCTTAACATGTAAAAGTGGTTTCGAAGGATAATCTTGCATCAAATTCATGTGTGTGCAAAGGAGGAACAAGATTCTCAGTGGGAAGTCCATCAGTTAGCTTTCCAAGCACCGAGGGATCGCTTTGGTACGACAAGGTGTTTAATAAGTCAACAAGCAACCAGCAAGTGTTGGATTGGGTCAGCTGTGAAAGGATGACATTGGTTGAAGTGCCAAGCCATTTGTAAGGCAAGGTATGTAATTGAACCAAAGTGGTTTTCATGGAGATTTTTCCAAGTAGAATCAAGTCGACAGAACTTGGAAAAGTGAAGAGTATTAAACTATAATCAGATAACCAGATTTTGTGGGGCCAAAAGCCTTTCAGTGGGAATGAATGATCAGAAACTGAATTGGGGGCAAAAAATTTCTAAAAAATGAAAGTGCTCATAATCACTTAGAACCTGAACGACCGGATAGGTATCATCGCCTTGATTCAGGTGCACTTTGTTTCATCAAAAACCGACTCTGTATGATAAAGTTACAACATGCTGTCAGCTTTGCCAAAGAGGCGAACTTTCAAAAAAAAAAGTCAAACAGGGTCAAAGGGGTCAATTTCTTGGTTAGAGTTGGTTTTCCTCTGGCCACTAGTGTGTTGACACTTGTCATCTTGTGTTTGGCCATAATTATGGGCTATGTGTCAAATTGTGGTTGGTTTTGAGTGAACCAATGGGATGAGGACACGTGGTGCAGCCAAGGGTCGCCACTTGCCCCCTCCCAAAGGCTTAAATATGGATAAGTCACAGGTCGTATTTCATATATTTATAGTGGAAAAAAATTATTTTGAGTTCGGGTGAGGTCGAGCTCGACCCCGTGACCTCCCCCGCACGAACGCAATGTCTTACCACTACACCTGCACACAAGTCCTTACCATACATTGGAATTTGCATATATTTGTTATAACATATGTTGCATGGTGGGGGTAAGGAGGGGGGCAGACCCCGGCCCATATAACCATGTGCTATGACCACGGCGGAGGCCAACATTAATGGCGGAGTTAATGTGATTAATTAAGCACTAAACCAAGTTTAAAACACACTTATCCATAACTTAATGCAGATTTGGTGAAGTGCTAATAACGCACCTAAACCTTAGTTAAACTGCGCTTATCCACTAATTAACTGGATATTTTCCTGGAGATTAATTTGGCAAAGTCCTCCAATTTCGACGGGAACTCTAGATTTGGTGGATTTAATTGGAGTTGCTCCAGTTTTAGAGGATTTTTCCTAGGCTAAAATTGAAGAAGCCATAACTTGAGAAAAAATTGACCAAATTGGGCTTTGAAAGAGTATATCCTAGCAGATTTGGATGCTCTGAGAAGTTTGGTGCAGGTTTTAGAGGCAGAGGAGCACTTCTGGAAGTGATTTTTCCAGTTTGAAGATTAAATATGCCTAGGGCCACAAGGAGAGGAGGCCATGTATGCTTCACTTCAAAACCATTTGAAGAGACAGAAGAGGCTACTTAGGGGTTTTTGGGTCTTCTAAATCCATTGGAGTTGGTTGGAGAGCCATTGGAGCACTGTAGGTGCATGTAATCATATAATTTACCATTAATCCAAAGAGGGCCAAGCCATTGAAGCAGGTCCAAGGAGACGTAGCCCAAGAGTGGTGAACTCCTTTATCAGCTCTGTGTAATGTGTTTGTTATGTATTATCTATATGAAATTTACTTTTTTTATATGATTTTTTAAAGCTAATTTACTTCATGAATTTCTCATAAAAGACACACAAATTTGACACATAAACCCTCTCATAAACTGGTTATTTGATACAATCCTTAAGCACACTTTTATTTTATACTGATGAGGAAGCTAGCACAGAAAAACTAGTTTTTCCATATTCAGATCACATATTCTAAGAATGAGGAAGAGCATGTAGAACACCTAGAAATAATGTTAAGACTATTGAGAGAACATCATTTTTATGCCAAGCTTATTGTATGTGATTTCTTTCAAATAGAAGTTCATTACTTGGGACATGTTATTTCTAAGGAAGGCATAGTAGTGGACCCAAAAAAAATTAGAGCTATCATGGAATGGGAAACTCCTAGGAATGTGGATGAGTTCAGATCATTAACATTGTTAGTAGTTTATTACAAGATATTCATTAGGAAATTCTTGCGGATTTCCTTCCTATTACATCTTTGCAGAGGATAGGAAATAAATTTGAATGGACAGAGGAATATACAACTAGTTTTGAACATTTGAAGCAATTTCTTCAAATGCTCTAGTTATAAAGATTTAAAATCCAAATAAAGAGTTTGTGGTGTGTACAGATGCTTGCAAGAGGGTAATTTGTGTAGTTTTGATGCTATAGGGATAGGTGGTATGCTACGATTCAAGGAAACTAAATGAGTAGGAGGAGAACTATGTGACACATGATCTTGAGTTGGAGGTTATCATTTATGACTTGAAGTTGTGGAGGTACTATCTTCTTGGTAGGAGTTTTATGTTGATGAGTGATCAAAGTGGACTAAGATACTTCTTTTACCAACCTAATTTGAATTCCAAGCAAGCTATATGGTTTTCCACGCTCAATGAGTTTGACTTCGAGATCAGGTATATTAAGGGTAAGGAGAAAAAATTTGCAAATGGTCTTAGCATAACAGTGCAGGTCAATCACATTGCAGCTATGATTTCATATGGGATAGATTTATAGGATCATATCTTGCAATAAGGAAAACAGGATGACAAGTAACATAAGCTTAAACACGGGTTACAGCAGCAGGGTGCAGGTGATCAGGATGTGGATTATCATCTCACGGCAGATGGTTTTTTCAGATTTAGGGACAAGATCTATGTGTCGGACAATACTGAGCTCAAGAATCTTATCTTGAGGGAACTTGATGTCAATCCATATTCAATTCACCCAGGATACTAGAAGACTCTAACAATTATGAAGAAGTTCTATTATTGGCCAAATATGAAGAAAGAGGTAGTTGAGTTCATCGCAAGGTGTTTAGATTGTCAATAGGTAAGAGAAGGGTGCAAGTATCTAGGTGGTTTATTGCAACCGATTCTGATTCCAAAGTGGAAATGGGAGGTCATTTCGATGGATTTCAGCATAGGTTTGTTGAGTACATCTAGACAAATTGATTCAATTATGGTTTTGATTGACAGGTTGACCAAGGTAGCTCACTTTATTCAAATGAAGTCTACGAATTCATCTAGTTAGGTAGCCCAGGTCTTTAGCAAAAAGATAGTGAGGTTACATGGTATTTCTAAGAATATTGTGTCAGACATATATGCCAATTTCACTTCTAGGTTTTGGAAAGAGTTTTTTGTAGGTTTGGGGACAGATTTGATCTTCAGTGTACCTTATCATCCGCAGAAATATGGACAGACAGATAGGTTCAACAAGATTATGGAGGAAATTTTTAGAATGTATTTCGTAAATCAACGGCGGAAGTGGTAGGAGTATCTTCCACTACTTGATTTTTATTACAACAATGGGTATCAGGAATCTTTGAAGATGAGTTTTTTTTAGGAAATTTATGGACATAGTTGTAATACTTGCCTTCAACGGGAGTGATCTAATGAACATGGTATTGATTGGACCATACATGTTGGTAGAGATGGAATAGGAAATGCATGTTATCAAGAATAATCTAAAGGTAGCACAATATATGCAAAATATTTATGCAGATAAGCACAGGGTGTTTAAGGAGTTTTAGTTTGGGGAGCATTTGTACTTGTGCATCAAGCCCAAGAAGAGCTCCTTAAGGATTGGATCATATCTCAAGTTGGCACCTCGGTATTGCGGGACTTTTGAGATCCTTAAGAGGATTTGACTAGTGGCCTACAAACTTGCACTATTATCAAAAGTGAAAGTACATGATGTTTTACATGTTTATTTTCTTAAAATATATGTAAAGGATATTGATAATGTAATTTACTGGTCTATATTGCAGGTGGAGCCAGAAGGAGAATTCCAGTTGGAGCCTCAGTGCATATTACAGAGAAAACAACTCATGCTATGGAACCGAGCAATCGAGCAAGTTAAATTGAAATGGAAGCACTTTATGCCCGATGAAGCTACATGGGAGATGGTTGATCAGATGTAGGATATGTATCCCTGATTGTTTTTTGGTTTAGGAAAAGTATTTTTGGCATATGTACATATTTATGTTTGGTTGTTATTGTAAATTCCGTAATGAGATGTGTTATAAAGCTCCAATAAGCAGTATGGTTGTCATGTTGTCATTTTTTTCATGTTGGTTTTTCTTAACAACGGGTTATTCATTGTAAATATTGCATCGAGCTAAGCTATAAAGCTCAATAAGAAGTATTTTTTATTTTCAATGGTTTTTTGGTCATAAGCGTCATTGGACACCAAGGAATGTGTTCCCCTAAGGGGGAGGGGTCTGTAACGTCCCTAGGTTAAAATTTAATGTAATGAAGTTAATAAAGGAAAAATAAGACCAAGGTCATGGGACACATATTCGAAGGTGAATGTTGGGAAAAACATCCTAATGGGTGTCACTTTTGGTTTATTATGTCTAAGGAAATTGGCAAAGGAAAAGAGGCATTAATTGGAAATATATTTATGAAAATAAAATAAAATAGGAGAAAAGGGAGATGAAAGGTCACAGGTTTGCATGAGAGGGGAATTGAAGGAAAAATAGAGGAAAATAAAGAGAATAGAGGACTCAATGATAAAAAGGCTTATGAGGATTAGTTCACAACTTTTTGTCAATTTGGATTTGGAATTAGTTTCAGAGAGAGAAGAGCACAAGGAGCAGAAAGCAATAAAACAAGCAAAGGAATAGAAAGGAAGGACAAGGAAACAAAATGAAAAGCAAGGAAGGTTGGATCAAGCAGCTTCAATAGGAAGACTTGCAGGTAACAAGTTTCATGTGTGATTTACTATATAGTTTATGAATGCATGGTACATGCATTTGTGTATTTGGTTCTCTTGTTGTCATTAGCATGGGTTTTTCTAGGTGTGACAGTGGTTTCAACCTTGCCTTACCATTTCTAGATATCCATCGTGTGATGGGATTCTTTCGTTTGGTTGAGCTTTGGATTTCCGGAAGGTTTTGGAACTAGGTGAGATGGTCTTGGGAAATTTCCCAAGGGTTGGGAGTGGAGGTGGTTTAATCTCTGGGAATCCCTCAATAGGTGGGTGGATATAGGAAAATTTCCTCAAGGTATTGGTGAATAAACTATGAATAATCCAAGCTTATTTTTGGCTTAGTGATCTCTTAACCGGTTTTAGCAGGATCGTGGTAGCCTGAAGGTGGAGGTGGTTTAATCTACGAGAAGCCTTGGTTGTTTATGTCTTGGTTTGCTTATGCGATATCTTGACTGGTTTTGGCAAGATCACGGGAGCATGAGGGTGGAGGTGGTTTAATCTTTGGGAAGCCTTGGTTTTTTATGTCCTGATTTCCCACATTCATGCTTGGAATATGGCACATGGGTGATTGGCTAAAAGAAATATATGGTTTAGCCCAATATATGGTCAAGTGGTACGTGGAAGTCCCTGACTTGGTTGGAATTTGCATCAATTAATAAGAGTTATTTCCTGATTGTAATATAAGAGCATGTGTACTTGTTATCATGGTGATTTGATGGTTTTTATGTCATGGTTAGCAATCTAGTTATATGCTAGTTATAAGCATCGATTTGCAATGTACCCTAGTTGTGTCTTGTTCAGGATTTGATAAGTATTTAATGGTTAATGAATGCATTGGATAACAAGTTTTATTGCGGCTATTATGAGAGGGAATTAGACCTTCTTGGTTATTCTCATATAAGTTTCAGACTCCTATTTTTATATATTCATTCATAACATGTAGATTACATGCTCATCATATGTTTGACAAAATGACTATCATGGATAGGCTTGGTTAGGTAAATTATTTGATCAAGTTTTGTATGATTGGCATTGTCTTCAAATCTCTTATTATTCTGGAAAGTTTTAGGAAGTTCTGGGTAGTGGTTTGGAGGCTGGAATAGAATTGTGGCTCAGATCTCAGGACCATAGGCACTGAACTAAGAAATTTAGGTCACAACTACATCCAGGAGGGCTTATGTGATGCCCAGGCTAACCAAATTTTACTACTATAACACTCTCTGAGCATATCAAAACTAAATTCCAAATCCTTTCCTCGAATAATTTTAAATCTAGGCAGTTTACTTTCAATATGATAGTCCGGAAGCTTCCCTAGATCTCAAATCTAGGTCTAATATCTTAAAGTCATAACCCACAATTTCTCTTTACAAGTGGAAGTTTTACTCTCTAAACAATAGGAATAAACCCTGCATCCTAGACAAAATTCCTATGTGGAAGCTCTTCTTATTTCATGGTCCAAACCATAGCGTAATCTCCCATCGCATATAAAATGCCCTTCTATCGACCTTTGGTTAAACCCCATATCTCAACTTATTTTAATGGACATTCGAATCAAAATTTGAATTCTAATTAACCCCAATTATCAATTCGATTCTCTCACCATACGAAAATTGAGTCCACAGATCAAATCCCGACTTCATATAGCACTCGGGTCCATCAAAGTCTCACATATGCAATTCCTTATACGCGTACCTTGTGATATTTCATATCAGCTATGACATGTTAACCTAATTGCATCCTCTGTCTATGTTATGGACATTTAACAAAACCTTGACTTAGATCAAAATCCAAACGATAACATGCGTAAATATCTTCGGGCCCACAGTTCAATACGTACCTTGGTTAACTTTCATACATCGCGCGATCGTGACCACCGTAGATCTCCCAACACTGACCATTGGATGGGCATAATGCATATTGCATTTTTTTTCCCTCCGAGCTTTAACGCTCAGAAAAAACAAGATATGGGTAGTTTCACATTACCACCTCTGCCTTACGTGTCAAACACCGATGCATATCACGTTTTTTTTGTCAATCCAACTTACCACTCCTGAACGCACGCAATACTGCCGGTTTCGTATTTCCAAACTACCTTCACTATTTCACCGTCATGGTTCCACTTCTTATCTTCAACGTTTCGCCTCCTCTGCTCTATTACTACAATTCAACCTCGGCCCAGTTCAATTCGACAAAATAAAGTTTGATTTCAAACTAAATCACATTTAGTTTCACGGCAATTATCCACGGTTTCCTCAACGCTAATTGACTCGTGGTTCCGGTTTATACACGTACAGTTTTATGAAGCCCTCGAACTATAGTTTCAAAATCCCTCTTCATTGTTCGTTACACAGTAGAGTGTGAAATCAAACCATCTCATTGGATGCCATATGTGACTCTGTCACAAGAGTGGGTATCGAATTATGTGAATCGAACCCAACCAATCCATACATAGATTATTATCAATTTCAAATGGATTCCGAAGAGACTAGAATCTTAAATACAACGTTTTATCGAAACTTATAAGTCAAATAAGGCTTCAGGGAATGAATTGTCTCACTACACAGAGATTGACAATTCGATTTCTTTCACAATGCAATAACTCAGAATTTAAAATGAATCGAACCCTCGCTCAACCTACAGTGGGTTCATAACTTCAACTCACTGTCAATGTCTTACACAATTGTTTGTTGAAGCTCAAGACCGAATTAAGCCAAATTCAACAAATTCATATTAATTCTCTAATTCATACAGAGTTACCCTTTCAATTAATAACGTAGAGTTTCACACTAGCCCTCTGAATTCAAATATTATTCATGCAGAATTTAATCAATAACACATATCTCTTCACACAGAATTCAGAAACAACTCTTCATCAATATATACAATTTTCATCAATTTCAAAGGCATCCACTTACAACTTCTTCGTTGGTCAAGTCTTCAATCGATGTCCCTCTTTACAAAAATTTCCCGTAGGCTTAACAAGTAAAACTCTGCCTTTGCACAGCTCTGAATAGCTATCCCCTAGACCTATTCTTGATGCTTACATTTATACAAATATTAATGAATCAGTTCAGTTCCTTAACAGCTGAACAAGGACTTTTGGAATTCTCCAAAGTCCTAGAGTTAGACTCAATTCCTAAAATAACTAAACTGACTCTTCACCTTCCTACTTAATCAACTTCCTCATGTTCTCTAGAGTTTAGAGAGCACTTACAATTCCTCCCTGTTTTATTCAAAATACTAATAATTACATGAGAATTTGAAAACATGAGACCCCCTATGTCTACTTAGATACAAATTTTTTAATTGTGCCTAATTCCCCTGCATCAGACTCCCAAGCTTCAATTTGTTCATGATTTCCTGATCATGTGTCTTTAATCTCTTCCTCCTGGATCCCATACTCTGTTTTGTAGCTATCCAACAGCTGCATCATTCTTTAACTTCTTTTCCCCAGGTCTCCATATCTTGTTCTGCATTGTACCTCTAGCTATGCTTTCACAATCCCTTCTTCTCTTTCCTTTGCCAAAAATCTCTTGCTTCCTTGTTGTTGTCTGCTGCATCAGTATTCTGATGTTTTCAATTTCTTTGTCTAGCTTATCTTATGTCTGGAAATTTCCTTGCCCACTACTCTTGCCTTCACCTTCTGTTGCTGCCAATATTGTTGTTGTAACTATTTTTATTTCTGCAGATGTCATCCCCCATGTTGTGTTAGCTGCCACCATGGGTGTTGCTGATGCTAATGCTGCCTTCCCGATTGTTGTGTCCTCCCAAGCTTCCTGTCCCTCTGCAACAATTTTCCTTTGTTCATCATCTGCAAATTTACCTTTAAAAATTAAATTATCTTTTGAATCTCTGACTGCAGTTATATTATCATTCAGTATACTAGTAAGCATACTTAGATTCTGTAAACTAGTATCTGCTCCTCTTTCTTTCACAGCTTCAGGCAATTCCACTCTAGTGTCTGCAATTTCTTCCTCTGGTATAATTGCTTCCAGCAAACATTTCAGCCATCTCATTTGTACTTGTTTCACATCCTCAATAGGCTGCAAATTAATTTCAGCATCTTCTTCTTCTTCTTGGGAAATCTTCAACAATTTCCTTTCATCCTCTTGATGGATTCTGGCAATCCAATCAAGTTATTTAAGCTCTACATTTTCATCTCTTGTCAGAATAGAATGCTGACTCTCCCTTACTGTAGCAGCTTTAAAAATCTGTCCTCCAGCCTTTTCTTGGCTCATCAGACAAGCCAATATTTCCCTGTCACCAACAACAATAGATTTCTGCATATGAGACATGATTGTCTCATATTCCTTCTTCTGCAACAACTCTTCTTCTTTTAAGACAATTCCAAAGGATGAATTGTCTTCTGCATCACCTGTAAACACAACCAATTTTTTAGTGCCAAAATCACAAGACCCAATGGTCTCACTTGCTGGTCCAGCCACCAAACTTTCTCTCTGCAGTTCTAAGTCTCTTTCAAGACTCAGAAATTCTTCATTATATTTCTTTTCAGCTGCCATAGTTATCTCCACTGCTCCAATCACCATATTAAAATGATGACCCTTCACTATGTTTTCAGCCAACATAGTTCCTCTTTCATTCAATCCTCTGACAAATTTCATTTGCTGTTCTTACTTCCCTGCATGCTCAACACATGAGTCTTTAGCACAAAAACTACAAGAAATCAATGCCTCTTCCTTCTCAGACAACACATCAGTATGTTGTTCTGAACTCCCTTCTAAATCATCTGTCAGCATCTCATCATGCTGATCTGCATCCTTCATGAGACTGTCATCTAGTCTCTCGTTCTCTCTATCATCTGCTTCATGAACACTATCCATGAAGACCTTCCTGCTCTGCTTCTTTAGCAAACTATCTTGTGCATAGGTCCTCTGCTTCTCCAATTCTCTTCTTTGGAAATCCAACCTTCTATACAACTCAACAACTTCAATTGGAGTAGATTTTGGGAACCTTACACAACCCTTTATGCCTCTGCTTGTTCTTGACCAATCATCTGCTGGTCCTTCCCTCTCTGTTTCAATGTTCTGTTGAATATTCTGCTTGGACCCTTCAGTCTTCATCTCTCCCTGAGATCTCACTATCTCAGCATTGATCTGAACAGATTTCAGATTCAACGTCTCCTCCTCAACAAAATTTGAAGTTTTTTCATCTCCCTGTGATGTACCTGCAAACATACACAACTCTTTAGTTTTCAAATCACAAGACTTTTCAGTCTTGGTTGCTTTCTCAAGCACTCCCTTTTGAAAAAATCTGCATGTGGAATCTTCAAATTCCATCCTTGACTCAAGAACTCTGAGTTCCTCTTCCTCTGTAGGACCTACCATCACCTCACAATTGTCATACTCAAAAACACAAGTCTTTACATCATCCATCTGATCTAGACTTGTCCAATAACTCAGGAAATCATCAATGATTTTCTCTTCAGCAAGACAACCTTCTTGTTGCCTTAAGTCCTCATCATGCCTCACAAGATCTCTTGCTGACCTCCATCCCTCGTCTATATTTGGTTCTGCTTCACAAGCAAAAACTCCTTTTCTTAACTCAGTTGTCTTGAGTTTTTCCTTCAGTAAGGCAATCTCCTTTTGCCTCAACCTCAACTGTAATGGTTGCCATTTCACTTTCTTCTTCATGAGCCAACCAACTCTCCATTTTTCCTCTATCATCCTCTCTAGTTCATAAAGGTGTTTACTGATCTCAGCTATCTCTTTCCAATACTCTTCATTAGTGATTTTCTTCCTCATGCCATTTGCTTTGGCATCTTCCCTCACTCTTCTGTTGTGGCCTCTCTCAGAACCTCTGTAATCTCTATTATAGCTGTCAGTAGCCATTTTCTCCTCCATGAGTTCTTCACTCACAAGCTGCAATAAGCCTCTGCAACAACAACCTCTCTTGCTGCAACTTACCTCACCAATCCTTTCCTCCAAATTCGGCTCTTGGCAAGTACTGGTCCCCTATCTGCTGGAAAATTTTGAGCACTCTCTCCTGCTCTCTCTAGGCTTCACTCTACAACTTCTCAAGAACACCTTTGTTCTTCTTTCATCCAACCTCTGTTGGGAATTCTCTAGGTTATGCCACACTTTCTCCTTCACCTTAGTATCCTCTACTGGACTCTTTCATCATTTCTCTCAAAGTTGTAATCTGCTTTGCTGAGATTTCTTCAATTGCTTGTAATCTGAATTCTGCAAACAATTCTTCAAACCAGAGTTAAACACTGCTCATACCTCACCTTTTCTTGAGAACACTGCAATTGTCCTCTCTATCTAGCCTCTCACTGAATATCAGGCTTACTGCCTTCACCATCAAAACTTTGTCCTTGTCTTCTGCAACCACAATCCTTCAATCATAAATTCAAGTCAGATTTAAAATTAGTTTACCTACAAGATCTCTGCTTGATCTTGTTCTTCATCCAATTCTGCAAATCTTGTTCACTGTAATTCTGTGTATCTTTGCTACATATCAGATCTAAAATCTGATCTTCCTCCTTCAAATCTGGAATAACATGCACTATATGCACATCACCATCACATTTGTGTTCACAGCTTCATAATATACCTTGCTTTCAAATCTGCAATCACTCTTAAACAGATTTAGCTTCAAATTTTCTTTTACTTCAAACAGAGCCTTCCTGATTCTCTGATACCACAATGATGCCCGGGCTAACCAAATTTTACTACTATAACACTCTCTGAGCATATCAAAACTACATTCCAAATCCTTTCCCCGAATAATTTTAAATCTGGGCAGTTTACTTTCAATATGATAGTCCGAAAGCTTCCCTAGATCTCAAATCTAGGTCTAATATCTTAAATTCATAACCCACAATTTCTCTTTACAAGTGGAAGTTTTACTCTCTAAACAATAGGAATAAACCATGCATCCTAGACCACATTCCTATGCGGAAGCTCTTCTTATTTCATGGTCCAAACCATAGCGTAATCTCCCATCGCATATAAAATGCCCTTCTATTGGCCTTTGGTTAAACCCCATATCTCAACTTATTTTAATGGACATTCGAATCAACATTCAAATTCTAATTAACCCCAATTAGAAATTTGATTCTCGCACCATACGAAAATTGAGTCCACAAATCAAATCCCAACTTCATATAGCACTTGGGTCCATCAAAGTCTCACATATATAATTCCTTATACGCGCACCTTGTGATATTTCATATCAGCTATGACATATTAACCAAATTGCATCCTCTGTCTATGTTATGGACATTTAACAAAACCTTGCTTAGATCAAAACCCAAACGATAACATGCATAAATATCTTCGGGCCCATAGTTCAATACGTACCTTGGTTAACTTTCATACATTACGCGATGACAACCACTGTAGATCTCCCAACACTGACCATCGAACAGGCATAATGCATATCACATTTTTTTTCCCTTTGAGCTTTAACGCTAAAAAAAAATGCGATATGAGCAGTTTCACATTACCGCCTCTGCCTTACGTGTCAGATACTGGCGCATATCGTGTTTTTTTTGTCAATCCAACTTACCACTCCTGAACGCACGCGATACTGTCGGTTTCAGATTTCCAAACCGCCTTCACTGTTTCACCTTCATGGTTCCACTTCTTATCTTCAACATTCAGCCTCCTCTACTCTATTACTACAATTCTACCTTGGCCCAGTTCAATTCGAAAAAATAAAGTTTGATTTCAAACTAAATCACATTCATTTGCACGACAATTATTCACGGTTTCCTCAACGCTAATTGACTCGTGGTTCCGGTTTATACATGCACAGTTTTATGAAGCCCTCAAACTGTAGTTTCAAAATCCCTCTTTTCTGTTCATTACACAATAGAGTGTGAAATCAAACCATCTCATTGGATGCCATATGTGACTCTGTCACAAGAGTGGGTATCAAATTATGTGAATCAAACCCAACCAATCCATACATAGATTATTATCAATTTCAAATGGATTTCGAAGAGACTAGAATCTTAAATACAGCGTTTTATCGAAAATTATAAGTCAAATAAGGCTTCAGGGAACGAATTGTCTCACTACACAAATATTGACAGTTTGATTTCTTCCACAATGCAATAACTCGGAATTTAAAAGGAATCGAACCGTCGCTAAACCTACAGTGGATTCATAACTTCAACTCATTGTCTATGTCTTACACAATTGCTTGATGAAGCTCAAGACTGAATTAAGCCAAATTCAACAAATTCATATTAATTCTCTAATTCAGACAGAGTTACCCTTTCAGTTAATAATGCAGAGTTTCACACTAGCCCTCTGAATTCAAATATTCTTCATGCAGAATTTAATCAATAACACATATCTCTTCACACAAAATTCGGAAACAACTCTTCATCAATATATACAATTGTCATCAATTTCAAAGGCATCCACTTACAACTTCTTCATTGGCCAGGTCTTCAATTGATGGCCCTCTTTAAAAAAATTGCCCGTAGGCTTAACAAGTAAAACTCTCCCTCTGCACAACTCTGAATAGCTATCCCCTAGACCTATTCCTGATGCTTACATTTATACAAAGATTAATGAATTGGTTCAGTTCCTTAACAGCTCAACAAGGACTCTTGGAATTCTCCAAAGTCCTAGAGTTAGACTCAATTCCTAAAATAACTGAACTGACACTTCACCTTCCTACATAATCAACTTCATCATGTTCTCTAGAGTTTAGAGAGCACTTACAATTCCTCCCTGTTTTATTCAAAATACTAATAATTACATGAGAATTTGAAAACATGAGACCCCCTATGTCTACTTATATACAAAGTATTTAATTGTGCCTAATGCCCCTGCATCATTATGCATGTAGTTGGAGGGTCACAACTGTACTCTTGCAGGCTTGTGCATGCATTTTAGGTGTTTAGTCACTGGAAAAATAGTTTAGCTCAAGGTTTGGTCACCTAGGGTGGTCCTTTGGCCCCCAAATGTCTTGTAAGCCCTATAAGATGTCAGGTTGTGATAAATATGTTTGATTTGTCATCCAAACTTACATAAATTAAGATTGGAGGTCGGTTCATGTCATAGTAACTAACGTCTCATGTTTACCCTGGAAAACCGGTGAAATTGAGTAAATGTGGGAGGGGTGGTTACAAAATCTAGTTACATATAGACCATTATAACTATTATATGCTTCAAAAAAAACTTGAAATTGCGGGGAATGAAAGAAAACAAAAAAACCTATGCTAATTGAAATGAAGGAAGGGAAACCATCTTAACTGCAATGAGATGAAAGCATATCCATTCTATTGTGCAAAGAAACCAAATACACTACTAAAGTAAAAGGTTGCAAATAGTAAACCCTAATTCTAGAAGAAATTTATATAATGATATAGGTCAATGCATCTACTTGGTATCTCCACTTCTAAACTCCATCTTCATGGCTCCATGGATGTTGTAACACATTAAAGAAGGCGAATCCTTAGTTGGATGCAAATTTGGGTTGAATTTCAAAAGCAAATCACAAGTTGCTACAGGAGTCTTTACTTTGCTATAGGGGACAGTCCAATGAGAAAAAAAATTTCTAAAGGAAAGGTTGGAAAGAGAAAGAAGCTAAATAAAGGATAAGAAATGATAAGGCACACATGTCTAATTCATCACATCATTGGTGGTAGGGTTTATTCAACAAGATATGTGGATGTAGTTTTTCTTCTAGCTGCAAAACAAGGGACTGCACAAACACAGTGGATCAATAAATGATGGAAAAAAAATAAACAATAGAAACCAAAGTGAACTGAAATGCATAAACAATAATGGTACATTATCTATTTAACAACTCTCAATATTATCATCTAATGCTCAGAAGCTTTGTAAAGAAAGACTATTCATAAATCATCTAACTAACCATGCATAAAAGGAATATTAAGAAATGAAAAAATGCATAAATAGTAATGGTACAGAAGGGGTATTGAGCACCTAGGGTGGGGCCTAACCCAAGAAAGATTAGAACCCAAAAGGAGAAGCAAAATAAGAGTTGAAACAAAGATGATTTCCATTAATCAAAAATATTCTTGTACATGGAAAAAGTTACAGACCTATACTAAACTTCTCCTAATACTCCCATGCTACTAATATATACCTTCTTCCTACTTGTTATACTGTGCTACTTGAGCCCTCTATATATACAAAATTGGTAGGGAGAATCCTCCTTGAGGAGAGGAATACTTTCCCTCCAAAATCCCTAAAAATCTAGATCATGTTTCCTGGGTCACAATGCAGCAATAGGAAGGAATATTTATTATCCTCAGCTAGTCTATTTAGAACTCTTTTGTAGCAGGTTGTAGGCTCCACGAATATCTCTATATGGATCTCCTCGAAATATATGAAAAATTGTCTTAATATCCTGCACAATAATCATGTTAGGCACATAAATCATGAAAATTCTCCTTTTCCCATAATTACAATTCACAAAATTGTTGTAGCACCACTAGTTATTTCGTATCAATGTTCTACATTAAATACAATCCCTTAAGCCTATGGCCATAAAAAAAACAAAACAACCATTTAAACTAAGCCTTTTGGTTGTTACAAAATGCTAATCTGAGGCATATAGACGGAATCATGATCTTTAATATTTGTTTATTTCTCTCCTACTTTGAGCCTAGCTTGTGATGAATTGATATTTAACGAAATATTCGCATGGTTGGCGAGTTGTCACGAGAGTGCAGGAACCGCTCACTGGTGAAGGAATCCTACCTACACTCATCCATTCTTCCACAATTATTAATAGATTATTCATCAAATACTTTAGGAAAGAGGAAATATTAGTTGCAAAGATAATTTTAAAGGTATAAAATCCATAAATAAATAATTTCCATGACAAGCCTTTAATAAGAAAATATAAAGAGAGTGCAATAATGGGCATGATTCCGGAAAAAGTACAGGAATGGAAACAGAGGTTTTAAGTCATGTGTCTAGAGTAGGATAGAGGTTAAAAATGGAGAAATTTAGCCTACCAACATCCTCCCATCCCTATCTTATTATGTGTCCTCACACAACCCATACCTACTACAAAAAAACAAAACAAGGAAACCTTCCTTCAATCTTGTATATGTATGCTAATCCCTGCCTTCATTGTCTTCAGCTTCTTTCCTTGAGATTACTTGAGTCGTTTGGTCACCTTTCTGAGACGCCTGTAGCATTTTGATGCTCAGAATTTCCATATCTTCACTTGACGTTTCTATTCTTTCACTTCCTTTGTTAGCTTTGTATTCTTTTGTTTCTACATTGTTTCTTTCTCTTTCATGGTTCGGTTTAGTATCTCCAACCCATAAATATGTTTCTTGAGCTCTTCTATCTGATTGTTTAGGTGGATAGTGGAGTTTCCTTCACCCAATTCTTCTTGTGCGGGAGTTTTCTTGGCAATTTTCTCTAGAAAAGTATCGACATCAGCAAGGTCGATATCACCCTAGCCATCAATTTCCTGCATTTCAATATCACAAAGGGTTTCAGTACCCTGCACTCCATCATTTGTTTGACCCACTGTCGGGTCTTTGCCTGCACTTGCATTGGGTGTTGGCATCATTTTCCTTTTCTTCACCTTTCTAAGTAAAACTGACAAAGGTGTGACATCTTCTTCGTATACGTAGCCTGCATTGACCACTGTGTGGGTTGCAGCCTCAGCAAGGAGCAAAAGGTTGTTGTCAACTGGTGAATTAGGTTGTGAATCGTCCAAATCTCTTGGAGAGGTCAACTGAACGTGACCTTCCTTTGAAGAGGCAATCTTCTTCTTGGTCGAACTCCTAATTGTTCTCTTTGATGTGGATAGGGTTTTAATGACGAGTCTTTTCTCCTCTGCTTGTACCAACTTTTCTCTGCTCTTAGTCTTGGTAAGGAACATGGTTAGGGTTTCAAGATTCCCTTTCTTACTTTCACTCTTCTTGCTCGACAACTTCACTATGCCTCTTTCCTGTAATTCTTTCAAAAATCCTTCCCAGGTCATATTCCTAACCTCCAACTCCTTTTTAATTAAAATTGAAATCAGCCCATGATGGTAGAACTTACATGAAATTTGGCTCGTCTTGCCTTTATGAACTCCTTTTGACATTTTATCTAAACTTCTAAGCATAAAATAGGGTAATTTGATAAGCTTGCCTAACTCAAACTGTAGTAATAGTCGAATATGGTAGAAAAAGGTCAATGAGTAGCGACCTTCACAAGTGAGGAATTTCTGTAATATATATAGCAAGTCCTTTCATTTTCCTAGCATGTCATTGCGCTGCAATCATTTCTTCCAATCCACCTTTTTTTTCTGTCAGCCACGAACCGATGCCGCAATTTCTTCTCGAGCTTCTCCTTTTTAAACCACTCCTCACCTACTATTTCTAGTCTCATGTCCTGTGATATGGACTCTTCGGTAACTTCAAATTCTAGCAATCCCACCTTGGCTCGGCTCCCATCAAAGGTCTGATAAAATTCCAATGCCACAGCTAAGCCAAACCCATCGAATTTTAGCAGGAACGGGAGGAACCCAGATTCCTACAATAGTGGAAGGATGTTCTTGTACTCAACCATTTTATCTACCTCTTTTACAGACCTAGGTTCGATCCTCACAAGCGCCATCCTTCATTCGAATTCACTAAACTTCTATCTAAAACTTAGAAGGATCAGACCGCAAGGATTCAAGAGCTTTGTTAAAAAAAAATTGTGATAACCGAGCTATTTGACTATCGCTATAACAGCCACCCTCCAATGGTCACGCTCCATCATCAAAATCACAACCTTGGGATGGATGCGATATGTATTGGCTGACGTAAAAGCAACAATGATCATTGGTCAAGGGTGATGGTTCATGTGGTGGTGATTTAATATAATAGTCATGTGAGGTATGGTATGAGGTTGGGTCATCATTAATAGGTGAAAAGGTTTTTTTTTAAAGGTAAGTATTGGATTACAGATAAATCGTACACATCCCACAATCACTTCATGATTTCACACAAGGTGCACATGGTACTTATAAAAAATAATATTTCATAACTTAAATATCTTTGTATTTAAAATATTTCTCTCCTTCTTTAGTAAATGATGAAAACAAGGTTCAACCATAACAAAAATTTTGAATGCCATAATCTAAAAGTGGTGCGGTCATTCTGCCTGCACAATATTTTCATAAAATAAGAGTGAGCTTTCTAGCTGCGCATTATTGCACCAGGTATCCTGCACCGTGTTACACATTTTTTCACTAAAGACCATTGTTCCTGCACCAAAACATGTGTTTTTGTACTCGAGAGTGCTCAGCAGTGTGGATTCTTGCACTGAACATTTATGCACTTGAACAATCATACCTTACCGAATGTTGTGTAACTTGACTCCAAAAAAAGAGAAGAAAAGTATCAACGCCTTGCCCAAAGAAATGAGCCACTTCGAGGGGGAAACCTCCAATACATTACATAAATGAACAATTCTTGGATGATCTGATTCACAAAACCTCCTTTCTATATATAGGATTCCATGGGGCCATAATGTAATCCTAGTGGGCCACAATGTAATCCTAGCCGACCTAACAATAATAATTTAAGGGCACAATAATAACAAAATGGGGGTTACAAGGGTACAATAATAAGAATAAGGGGGTTACACTAACAATAATGAGGGACTATACTAGTGATATAGGGACCTAACATGCCCCTCTCCTTCAAAAAAGTGTTGTCCTCAACGCTTGAGTAGCTCCGGGTGCTTCTGTATAAAATTCTCATCCTCCCATGTAGAATCTTCGGTGGGTAAGTTCTTCCACTTGATGAGATACTCTGAAATTGATCGATTTCGTAGTTGTCGAGTTCTTGTTTCCATGACTGCTTCAGGTTCCAATATGATTTTTCCTTCCTCATCAAGTTCTGGCAATATTGTTTGAACCGGAATATTTTCACCTATAACCTTCTTTAAGCATGAAACATGGAAAACTGGATGTACTCGCGAAGAAGCAGGAAGCTCCAATTTGTATGCCATAGTACCAATCTTTTGCAACACCTTGTAAGGACCACAGTACTTTGGCGATAATTTATTATCCTTCTTAGCTTGCTTGAGGGACATTTGTTTGTATGGTTGTAGCCGTAAAAATACCCAATCTCCTACATCAAAACTTCTCTCGCTGCGATGTTGATCTGCCTGTTGTTTCATTCGATTTTGTGCCAAATTCGGGTTATCCTTTAAGAGTTGGAGAACTTCTTGTTGATGCTCGATGTGATCTTCCACTGCTTGAACCTTTGAATTTTCTCTTAAAGATGATGTGATGGATGGTGGATGATATCCATAAAGTGCCATAAATGGGGTCATTTTTGCTGCGGTATGGAAGGAAGTGTTATACCACCATTCAGCGAGAGGTAACCACTTGACCCATTGTGTTTGTTTATCGGATACAAAACAACGAAGATATCCTTCCAAACATTTATTTACTATCTCAGTTTGACCATCAGATTGAGGATGATAAGATGAGCTATGAGCTAATTGAGTATCCAAACAAGAAAATAACTCCGTCCAAAAATTTCCGATGCAAAACAACCTAACTTACACAGATCATATCTCCGAAAATATTGCGAACCAAGCTCTGAAATTTTTAGACAATCTTCCTCATGATTTCAGCTTCGCACCCTAAAAATTTCAGCTTCTGAAACTTCGTAGAAAAAAAGTTATAGCGAAAATGCCACGATGACCTGTTTGGAGCAGCGAAACCCTAGAATCCCAAGCTCTGATACCAAATGTTGTGTAACCAGCTCCAAAAATAGAAGAAAAGAGATATCAACGCCTTAAAAATAAGCCACTTCGAGGGGGAAACCTCCAATACATTACATAAATGAACAATTCTTGGATGATACAATTTACAAAACCTCCTTTCTATATATGGGAGTCCATGGGGCCATAATGTAATCCTAGTGGGCCACAATGTAATCCTAGCCGACCTAACAATAATAATTTAAGGGCACAATAATAACAAAATGGGGGTTACAAGGGTTCAATAATAACAATAAGGGGGTTACACTAACAATAATAAGGGACTATACTAGTGATGTAGGGACCTAACAACGAACATTCCTGCACTAGGGACATTGTAGCATGTACGAAGAGAGAGGGAACAAATTTTTTTTTATAAAAATGTAATTCATAGGCTTGATTTTGAAAGATTTGTTGAATATCCAAAGGAGGTTTTATTCACCATTCCTTGGTATTAATGCATGCCTTTCAATATGACTTGTGAGTTCACATCAAATCCTGCAATATTATCCATGAAGGGGAAAAGAAGCGGGAAAAGGGTAAATTTTTAGAATGGGAAGGAAATTAGAACAGGGAAATCAAGAGTGAAACCTCCAAGAGAGACATATCGAATGAGGGATTTGGGAAAAATAAAAATCATGGAAAAAAAAAAGAGGGCAAAAGGAAATCATATAGGAAATTTTCCATTTGAAGAAAGGGGTGGTAAATCATGGGATAAAAAGAATAAAAATAGAGGGAAATTTACGAAAATTGGAATAGAAGAAGGGAAGAATTTTACCTCAAAAATTTGCTTGAATAGTGTTGAATCAAAAATAAATGCAGCGGGAATTGAATGTTGCTTGCATAAAAAATTTTGTGTCAATTGTCCCAAAATTGGATAAGGGTTCGGTTCCTACACTTACAACCTGCTTCTTCTTGGTGATAGTTAGCACATATAAATATCAAGAAACATTTCCATTTTATTAAAATTTGATCTTCCTACCAGCATGTTGGTTTTCAGGCTGATCCTTCTGTGATTATTTCAGTAAAATGATTTTCATGATCACAGGAAAAGATTTTTCTTCTTCTTCTTCTTCTTCTTCTTCTTCTTCTTCTTCTTCTTCTCTTCTTTTTTTAATTTTTGTCATTTTTTTTCTTTTCTTTTTTTTCTTTTTAATTTCAAGAAAAAAAATAATCATATTTGCAATAGGTTGGCACAGTCACCTACCATCTCTTCTTCGGATTGCTATTGTAATTTTTGCATGAAATATTCCTTTGTGAGGGGTTGAAAATGCACCTTAAGTCTATGCCCATTCACAAGGAATGTTGAATCTCGCCCATCAATCGTTTTTATTTCTACCGCTCCATTCTCAAAATATTTAACCACTTCATAAGGTCCCATCCAGCGTGTGTTGGAATCTGGAATCATAAAGGAGTACCCAATCACCTTGTTGGAATTTATTTTTCCTGATAGACTCTTCATGCCACTTCTTGCATTGTTGTTGAACTAATACATTCTGTTGAACAACATCCCTTATAAACTCATATAACTCATTCAACTGTAGTAGAAATTGTTTTTTTTCTTCCAAGAGATCTAACCCCAAGTGAACTGCAGTCCAAAAGGTCTTGATCTGAAACTCTATCGACAAAAGGACTTGTTTCTCGTATACTAGCTCATATGGTGTGTGTCCCGTGTTGTTCCTCCAAGTGGTTTGATATGCCCATAAGGATTCCAGAAATCTGTTGGCCCAATCCTTCCTATGCATGTTCACTATTTTGGTAAGGATGGACTCGATTACCTTGTTTGTAGATTCAACCTGGCCTTTTTCTTGCGGGTGATAAGATGTAAATTTCCTGTGCCGAATTTTGTATTGATCCATCACACCCTGTACAGATTATAAATAAACTACGGTCCATTTCTAGAAAAAATCTCCCTAGGCACACCAAATCTAGTAATATTTCAGTGAATAAAAAGTCTACAACAACCTTTTCAGTATCAAAAGAAACAGCTTAGCTTCTACCCATTTTGTAACAAAATCTGTACAAACCAATATATGATTTTTATTTAAATATGTCGGGTTTATGGGTCCCACAAAATCAATAACCCATTTTTCAAAGGGCTCAATTATAACCTGATGACATAAAGGCATTTCATTGGTTTGGTTAGGTTGGCTCATTCGCTGATAGCTATCACATCTCTTGACATATTGTTTGGCATCCTTAAACAAGGAAGGCCAAAAATAGCCAGCTCGTAGAATCTTGTATGCAGTTCTCTTATCAGCAAAATGGACTCTGCAAGGTTCATCATAAGCATATTTCAAAATTCAAAACACTTCTTCCTCTCTAACACATATACAGATAATAAGATTTGGTCGAGTGTAAAAGATGTCTCCTTGAACCCAAGAACATGCAACACTTTTATGTATGATATTCTACTTTTCACGAATGGATAAGTGAGGTGGTGTCTTTATAGTGACTAAATAATTGGCTATGTGAGAAAACCATAGGGATTTTGTTGACATAGAAAAAACATGTTCGTCAGGGAAATCATCATCAACAGAAATTACTTCACAAGGATTATTTAATCTAGAAAGATAATCACCTATGACATTGGATTTTCCTGGTCTATCAATAATAGTAACATTAAATTCCTGAAGAAAAAGTAGCCACATAGTCACTCCATCACTATTCAATGGCTTATTCATCAAATTTTTTATTGCAAAATGATCAGTATGCACAAAGACTTCATATCCTATAATGTAATGTCTAAATTTATTAATAGCAAAAATCACAGCTAAAAACTCTTTCTCAGTCACTGTATAATTTAGTTCGGCGGGTGAAATTTTTTTACTAATGAAGTAGATAGCATAGGATTGTTTGTTCTCTTCTTGTCCTATAGTTGTGCCAATAGCAGTATCTGAGGCATCAGAGGAAATATGAAATGGAAGGGACTAGTTAGGCCCTCTCAAAACTAGTGCATGTACTTATTTTTCCTTTAATGTCTCAAAAGACTATTGGCAAGTTGTGGACCAAGAAAACTCGCTATCCTTAGCTAATAATCAAAAAACGGGGGTAGCTATCCTATAAAATCTCTCAATGAATCTCCTATAGTAGCCTGAATGTCCCAGGAATCCTCTAACTTCCCTTTGTGTTTTGGGTGTAGGAAAACACAAATAACCTCTATCTTAGATGGGTCAACCTGGATAACTTTTTCAGAAATGAGGTGGCCAAGAACTACTCCTTCTTTGCACATTAATCTACACATTTTCTCACTCAAGGCAAGGTGAGATTCTTGGCAATGAGAAAGCACCTTTTCCATATTTTTGAGGGCTTCATGAAATTAAGCACCAAATACCGAAAATTCATCCATATATATCTCCACATACTCAAGGTCAGCAAAAATCGCCAGCACCGCCCTTTGAAAGGTGGTTGGGGCATTACATAGCCCAAAGGGAAGAACTCTGTATGAAATTTTCACCCATTGGCATGTAAAGGTGGTCTTATATTGATCCTCAGGTGTGATCTCTATCTGGTTATAACCGTTAAATCCATCTAAAAAAGAAAAGTAATTTTTACCAACAAGGGTATCAAGCACCTAATCGAGAAAGGAAGGGGAAAGTAATCCTTGAGAGTGGCTTTATTTAATTCTTTGTAATCAATTAAAATGTGTCATCTCCCATCTTTCTTCAGGACTAATACCAATGAAGAGACCCACTGGCTATCAGATATAGGATAAATGAAGTCGGAATCTAAGAGTTTTTGTAATTCTTCCTTCACAACTTCTCTTATATCTGGGTTCATATGCCTCAGGGTTTGTCGGATAGGTCGGGCTCCCTCTTGAATATAAATATGATGAGTACAGATTTCAGGAGGGATGCCTTTCATGTCATCATATCCCCATGCAAAGGCATCAATATTATTTTTCAACAAATTTACACGCTACTCTTGTTGGGATGCATATAGGTTTGAGCTAATATGTAAAGATTTTCCGGGACTAATCTCAACAAGAGTGGTTTCGATTTCGAGAGTACAAAGAGGTGCTGCTAGAGACTATGGTGTGGAAGGTTGGGAATCATGACTTTCTTGAAAATCGAGACTAAATATTTGACACAGCAACTCAAAATTTGGCATGGTATCTAGATTATTCAGGAAGTCTTGTATCTCACCCTCCTGAGTTGACTCGGTATAATGATGTATCCGAGAAACTGACTGAGTCTCCTCGTCACTACTATAATCTATCCATAAGGTATCTTGAAGCTCCTGGATAGATCTAGCAGGTGGATATAAGGTGAATTTCTTCCTAGAATCTCCATGGGATATGTACATGTCACCAGAACGACATCTAATGTAGGCATCAGTTGTAGCAAGTCATGGTGTGTGCTCAACTTAGTGTTCCTAAATTGAGGTCATAAATTGTCAACCAGGGCTAGTAAACTGCTGAAGTGAGGTGCACTATATGTGCCTAGGTATTTGTTTCTCACTACGTTGTGTTTAGTGTTTTTATGATGTTTTTGATTTTGTGGTTTTGTGTTAAGAAGGAAAAGAACTAAATGTTGATGAAGAACAGTTGTTGGTCACACTAAAAACAGAGCAAAACCTATTCTAAATTGTGTATGGCACTAAAGAACAGAAAATGCAAAGCTTGATAATGACTCATAGCAAGGAAATAAATCACAACATGAACTCAATAACTCATAACATGAACTCATCCAATTCATTCATTAGAAATATGTTGGAATAGCTTGAGAAAAGGACAAATTTAGTGCAAATGAGGTTCTCCTAAGTAAACAATCATCTTACAATATTACAAAGAATCTCATCCATGGCTAGAAGTTTATTGGAACACAATTGGAAAATATTATTTGTAGCACAATAAGATTTCTACTCTGAATTAACTTGTAATGCTAAGATTAATTCATTCTGCAGCTCAACTTTTCACTACTAAGCCTCATCCGAAAGTTAAATATTTTCTAGAATAGTTTTGGGAAAAAGCTTATTTGTGAAATTGCAAAAAGATTGCAGAACAATCAAGGCCTTAAACTGATATCACTAATTCCTGTCCATATGATGATGCATTAATAGAAAGTCAGAACAAGAGTAGTTTGTAAACAATGAAGGTCGTGAAGTCTAATTTTGACAGTTAATACAACTTAAAGAACAATGGATAACACTGAACTAGAATGCAATTGATCAAACTTGAAACACAGTGACCACAACTAAACTAGAATTCCATTAACCTAACTTGAAATACAGTGAACTGGAACTGAACTAGAATGCCACTAATCTAACTTGAAATACAGTGAACTGGAACTGAACTAGAATGCCACTAATCTAACTTGAAATACAGTGAACAGAGTTGAACTAGAGTGCCATTATCAAACTTGAAATATAGTGACAGAATTAAACTAGAGTGACATCTACCTCCGGAGTATTTCAACTGAACTAAAATGCAACTAATTCTATGAAATACTACAGCCTTATCTCATTCAGTATGAGTGATATTTTGGAATAGTTTGTAAAAACAAGTCTGGTTGTATCATTCAATGCAAATGAGCATAAAACATAAAGTTTTGGAAAAAAAATGCAATTAACTCCTAAAATACTACAATTATATCTCATCCAATGTTAGTGGTATTTTGGAATAGTTTGTAAGGATAAGACTGACTATGGCATCCACTGCAAGTAAGTATAAAAACACAAAGTTCAGAAAATTGATTAAACTAGGAATGAAATAAGGCTAAGTTACTTATCTAAACCATATGAACAAAGCTTCTCAGGTAGCAGGGGCCCTCTACCACTGGATTAGCACGCAAATCTACTCAATATTGACTCAACTCTTGCAATAAAGTGATGCTTCTTTCATTAAAGGAGAAATTCTTCAAAACAGAGTATTACGGTCTTCTGAGATCTAGCAACAAAACAAAATCTAGCTAGTTGTTTCTCGGTCTCCCGAGCCATACTTATAACAAAATTACATAACTGTCTTTGAGATAACATAGGGATAAGTGTCTTTCCAAATTAAAATCAAATTAGGACTCTGGTGAAAGCCTCGTATTCTGCTTAAGGACATCTGTACAGTCCTTGTCCTAGTAGGAATCTGGTTCCTAGTTTTGATCTCTTCCACGTGCATAACCACCTGTAGACTCGAGCTCAAACTTCGTGGAGAGCAAGAAATGATGGGGGAGTGATGTGGAATACGACCATATGCGTTTTTCCTTGAGGTGACACCTGGAACCTACGTGAACATGAAGATAGCTACGGAATAGGCGACTGGCTATAGAATGACTGCGTTCTGTAGCCGAGTCTAGTAAAAAATTACTACAACAACAAAATCATGAAAACATAGCAAGTTAGTCATTATATACATTATTAAAGTAATCCTAATCAATCCTATTGATCATTCAAGCCTGTAATTGATGAGGGACAAAGGAAATGAAGTGAAATGTGGTGGAAAAGAAGGACATCTTTGGGGCTCAACACATGGTTGTCCCAAGATTAAGGGATTCCCTCCCACAAGATTCTTCGGCTGAAGAAAAATGAAATATGTGGCATATTCCCAAGAGTCTTTCGAAACAACCACATTGTCCAACACTCCCTCCGGATTGATTTTAGATCTGACTGCCAATTCAAGCACGGTAGGAGTAGGACAAATATGGACCAACCCAAGTTGATCCATTTTTTTCTTGGTCATAACATTAATGGTTTCCCCTAGGTCTATAAGCACATTTGGACAAGGAAATCACCTATCTATACAGAGATAACGGGGTTTCCAGGGTTGGTATATTTTTCCATTTTCACACACCCTCTCATTAACTTTGTTGCTATTCCAACAAATTGAATGGTTTGAGGTTCTAATATTTTCATTCCCAACTTCTTGAGACAAGGTTCCATAATGATTTTTGTACATATGGGGATCTCTTTTCTATCTTGGAGCAAAGGGACCTTTATAAAAATATTCCTAAGCTCGAAAGCCAGACTAGACTCAGGAACAGGGTCATTCCTCCCCATAACTAGCCTCCTTGGATAGGGAGGCCGGTTTGAAGAGGATGGCAAAGGATATGAAGGTACGGGGATGGGTTGAATGGTGATAAGGAGTTTCCTCCTCAATTTTCTCTTCTGATGTTACTACCTTCCTCGTTCTCAGTTAGAGGTCATTGACCCCAACCGGCATGGACTGATAACTAGGTGGAAGAAGCGGTTTAATAGAATGGATCATTTGTACCACTTTATTATTAGGTTTTGGTATGGGTTGAGCAGGCAGTTGAGGAGGTCGAAATGGTGGAGGTAAAGGTAATGGTGGCTTCAGCTGACTTATTTGGGGCAATTATGGTTGTGGCATTGGGTAAGGTGCATATGTAGGTGGATATGATTGCATAGGTGCAGGATAGGAATGATGCTAATGGTTTGGCCCTCTCCAACCTTGTTGCTAAGATTGGGAGGTTTTTCCATACAGAAAATGATTACCATGCTACCAAGGTTGAGAGTGGTTAGTGTTATGATAGGAATATGGATGTGCATTATAACCAAAAAAATGTGAAGGAAGTTTAGGAGCCATACATGCACCTACCTGAGGCCAATTTCTTTGTGCTCCCATACCATGAAATGACTCAGGTTCATATTTCCCTCCCTTGAATACTGCTTTCAATCCAGGTATGGAGGGGAATTTTTTGGTGGCATGGTTCTCTACAAAAATTACACATTTATTAGTTCCTTTAACAACATTAGGACATTCTCTTAAAGGATATTTTTTCCTACACTTTGGACAAAAAATAGACAACGACTCTTGTTCTTCTACAAGTTTTTGTTGAAATTTTAAAGATTCTATTTGCTTGCTAACCGTATTCATTATTTCAATTTTCATATTGTCCATTTTGTTCTTCGACCCAGTAATCATAGCATCCGTAGATCCATATTTTTTATTTCTACTTCGAGTTCCTTTACCAGATCTAGATTGATTCCTTAAGAATTTCCTGCACATGTCATAAATTTGATCAAAAGGTTTCTGAGAAATATCCCCTTGTCCTAACAAATTTAAGTTATTTCTAGCATCATCAGTAAGCCCACGTAAGAACAAGGTTCTAATAGTACTTAGATCAAATTTGTGTTTTGACCGTTGGAGGATATATAAAAACCTTTCCAGGTAATCTTCCAATCTCATCATCACCTTGCACAATGGTGAAGATTTTGTCTTGCATTTCTCTAGTTTTACAATATTCCTGATATTTCAACAACAAAAACTCTCTTCATTTTCTCCCAGGAAGATATCATATTTCCTCCTAATCCCATGAACAGTGCAATGATTAATCCTTAAGAGTTGCAGGAAATAGTTTTAACTTCTGAGCATCTGTGGAGTAATCATAACTTCTACATAATATGTAAAATTCTAATAAGAAGGAATCTAGTTCCTCATGTACCTTACTATAAAAATGAGGAAGAGCTGATGGAGGAACATTCTTCATTTGTACAATTATATCTGGATCCACGATTGGAAATCCAAAGGTGGATTTCTCCTCATTTACCTTATTTTCTCGAGTTCCTTTAGCATGGTCATCGATTTCTTCCATTTTTGTGCCTCCAAACAAGCCGCTCTCAACAAGTTGAGAAGGTCGACTATGGATTAAATCGGTTTGGAATACAACAGTCCCCTTCTTCCCCTTCGTTGGTTGTATCTCACCTAAACTATTGTTTCCAGAATCCAAGGGGACAGTTCCTACATGATGGGTCTGTGTCTGTTTGGAATTTATGCCTACAAGAGAAGGCCCAATATGAGAAAAAGTTTTAGATTTATTAGTATTTCCTCGGCCCTTATTGGGCTTCGCACCCCTACCCCTTTTAGGCATTCATCTCAAAAAATGACAAAATAAAAAACTCAATCAAATGTTGCAATTAAAATAAGAAATCAAGAAATTTTTGTGGAGGCGACGTAGTGGTAAGGTCACTCTTGTAAAGATGGATAGGTCTTGTGCTCGATCCTGAGTGAGGGTGTGGCTCACCGTGAGAGATTAACCGATCCAGTGACCTTTGCGAGTTGATTATTTTAGGGATTGATTACACAAATTTTCTCTCTCTGCCCTTCATCGCGCATAGGGTTTCTGGTTCTGCGTGGGGTTCTTGCCCTGGCTAGGGCTTGGTCCAATGGAGGAATCTCAGGACCCTCCTCTACCTCTACCTCCTCCTCCTCCTCCTCCTGAGGTTGAGGCATTCAAGCTTCTGATCGCTTTCCAAACTAAGAAGAAGAATCAGCTCGCCTCCAAATTTGTCAAGCAACTGGATGAGATTCCCTCAGTGGCTCTCCCTCTTGAGGGTTCGATGAAAGTGGCACTTTCTTTTGCGGACCATGCTCTGGTCGGACAGTTCATGAGCTTATGGCCCTCACCAAAAACTACAGAGGCTTGGATCACTCGAAACTGGAATCCCCTTATTGCAAACAGCGTTACCTCGTACTTCCTGGGGCGGGGGTTTTTTATGTTTGAATTCAACACCAAGGAGGATAAGGACCTGATCTTCTGAAATGGACCCTATTTCATGGGTCCTCAAGGGTTGTACCTAAATCTTTGGACTCCAGACTTCGACCCCTCAGAGGATGTACCATCTACCGTTCCAGTCTGGGTCAGGCTCCCAAACTTTCTGGTGCACTGCTAGAACTGGGAATCCTTGCAGCAAATCGGCTATGCCCTTGGGAAATTCATAGACAAAGCTAATAAAAAAGCCCATTATGACTGCGCCAGAATCTACGTGGAGTTGGACCTCGAATTTGGGCTTCCAGAAGCCATCAAGCTAACGGTGGGAAACTAGTCCCATCTACAGAAATTAGATTACGAACATTTTTCGTTAAAATGTCACGGATGTCATGAATATGGCCACTTCACCAAGAATTATCCCAAAAATGCAGCCCCAGAAAAGGAGAAAGAAGAAGGATGGCAGCAAGCCAAGAAACCCAAAACGAGCCTTAAGCCAAGGCCAACGGAGAAAGGAAAGGGAAGTCCAGCACCCACGGGGATTATTCCTAAAGCCAAACCCTCTTAGAAAGGCCAAGAGAACAGCTTTGTAGCCTTTAGTTCAGAGATAGAGGAAGTCAAATCGATCCAAGGGACATGAAAAAGGACGTCCAAATGCAGGAAACCATAGCAACATTGAATATTGGTGAATATCCTGGAGGAACCCCGAAAGACAAAGACTCTGTCACCGAGGGGGAAGATCAAGATTCAGAGGAGTCAGAGGAAGAAGGAGAAATTGGGGACTCCCAAACTTCGGCCAAAAGATCTACCAGGGGACAGAAATACTTCAGGGAAAAGAGAGAACAAGAAACCTACAAGGAGAAGTAGCAGGGGATCCAGCCGACCATAGAAAAGATGTTGGCAAAAAACCCTAAAGCACATAGAAATAAAATCCAAGGCTATAAAGGAGTCCTATCATCTCAAAAATTAATTAATGAAGATCGTCTCCTAGAACTGTAGAGGGATGGGTAGCAACCTAAAATAAGAAGCAATGAAAATTCTACTAAGGTTGGAAAGGCCCGACATTCTTCTCATCCAAGAGACCAAAATGGAGGAAATGGAATTTCTTCATAAAATAAAACAATTTTGGGGAAAAGGGGGAGGTGTCGCAACCTCCTCTAGAGGCACCTCGGGAGGGCTAGGAATGCTATGGGACGAGACATGCTTTGAGAAAATCTAGGTTAAACTTAACTCAAACTGGATTTTTGCTCAGCTTTTTCATCTTCACACCAAAGAAACTGTGAATCTCTTCAACATTTATGCTTCGGTCTTCTTGGGAGACAAAAAGTTCTATTGGGAATCCATTAGGGAGCTAGAAAATGAGATTCAGATGGATAATGTCATTCTTGTTGCAGACATGAACATCATTTTAAGTCAAGAGCAGAAGCGAGGGGGCAGCATTGTAAGGGATCCAGCCAGGGAATGGGTGGAAGAGCTCATTCAGGACTGGGATCTGTTGGACGTCAAGCCACCCAAGGGAAAATATACTTGGACCAATAGAAGATTGGGTCCAAGCGACATTGCTGCAAGGTTAGATCGTTTTCTCATCCAGATCTCCTTCTTTCTCTTAGGTTTTGATGTCAATTCTGCTATTCTTTCTTCGTCAGTCTTTGATCACAAGCCCATCAGACTTGATCTGAAGCCACAAATGAATTTGGGACCTATTACCTTCCGTTTTAGTGCCCTCTGGGTGCAACAATCCTAATTTTTGGACAAATTTGAGGAAGTCTGGGAATAACATGTCAGTGGATCCCCCTTCTTTGTATGGGAAGAAAAGTTGAGGAGAGTGAAGAGGGCCCTCAAAATCTGGGCTAAAGCCCTCCCCTCTCCGATTGAGTCAAGGCAGACGGCCCACGCCTATTTGGAAATTCACCAGAAACAAATGGAAGAGATGGACATCTCAAAGAACAGCTTAATCCTGGAAGAGGAGCTCCAGACTAATCTCCATAAGGCTTGTTTTCGAGAGGTGGAATATTGGAGGCTTAAATCTCGCAGTTTGTGGCTACAAGCTGGGGACAGGAACACCTCCTTATTTCACAAGCACACTCAATCCAAAAGAAGATTTAACTCTATAGTGGAGATAACCTCCGGAGATAAAACCTTCTCTGACCTCGCCAGCATCAAACATGTTGCCCATCAACACTTCAAATATCTATACACAGAGGACAAGCAAGCAAGTCTTAGCTCCAATCTGCTCGAGTTGGTCCCTCTAAAGGTCAATGCCCAAATGAACGCTATGTTAACTGCTCTTGTCACAGTCAATGAAATCAAGAAAGCTCTTGATGAAATGGATCCGAACAAGGCTCCTGGGTCGGATGGATTCACTGTTCGATTCATTAAAATTTTTTGGAACATTGTCAAAAAGGATCTCTAAAAAATGATCTTAAAGTACCAGACCTACCACAAGATTGGGGGCAGCACTAACTCGACCTTCTTGGCCCTTATACCTAAAGAGAAGGGTGCAAGTACTTTCAACACCTTCAGGCCAATCTCACTCTGCAACATTGGCTACAAACTCATCACCAAATTCATGGCCAACAGAGTGAAAGGCCTTCTTCCGGAAATCATCCCTAACAATCAAGGGGGATTTGTCAAAGGTAGGCAGATAACTGATAATTTCATTCTAGTTCAGGAAGTGATCCATTCAAGCATCAAAATATGAGAAAAATTCATGGCTATCAAACTGGACCTAGCTAGTGCATTTGACAGAGTTCGGCACAAATTTCTCTTTAGGGTCATGCAACAATTTGGGTTTGACTATCGTTTTATAAACTGGGTCAAGGCATGCATTGCGGAACCATGGATTGCTCCTCTCTTCAACGGGTGTGCTACGGACTTCTTCAAGTAGAGTCACGAGATAAAGCAGGGATGCCCCTTATCCCCTCTTCTCTTTGTCATTCAAGCTTCTGTCCTCAATTTTATGCTGGAGAAAAGGAAAATAGAACAAGATCTTATGGGCCTTAGGATTACCATGGGAGTTAGAGACATAAACCATGCTCTATTCGTTGATGACTCCATTCTCCTAGGGGGTGCTTCGTTCATCTCGGCCTCCCGCTTCAAATTAGAGTTGGATCACTATTTCCTTGAGTCTATAAGTGAACTCAACACGAGATAATGCTTTATTTATGCTTGGAACCTCACTGGCCTCGAGCTAATCATGATCACCAGAAATTTTGGATTCAAAGTTTCCATGAAATGGGGTTCTTTTAAATACCTCGGGTTGTCGATCTTCCAAGGACGCCCGAGTGGGAGGGACTGGCACCCTTTTCTGGACAAATTCAAGCTTAAAATGCAAGCCTGGGGTGCACCGTGGCTCAATCTGGCAGGTAAGACCGTTCTTACTAAGTCAGTTCTTAATAGTCTTCCAAATTTTCAGATGTATATCTTGTTGGCTCCGGTGGGAATTCTTCGCAAGATGGTGCAATCCATTTGCTCCTTTTTCTGTAAGGGAGGGAATAACAATGCCAAGATAATTCTGTTAATCATTTGGAATAAAATCACCATGCCGCTGCTGGAAGGTGGCCTTCACATAAAATATCTCAGGGAACACAACATTACTCTGGGGGCCAAGAACTTATGGCGGCAGGTGGCAAGGAACCCGAGATGGGTCTAGATTACCTTGTGGAAAAAATATAGCTTTGGAAGGTACCTTCGCAGCCTGGAGAATTTCCAATCTATTTGTTAGGGCTCCCAGATTCATCAGCTATGTAAACGTGCTCTTCCACTGTTGCGCGACCACATTTATTGGATTCCAGGCAATGGGAAACAGATCAAATTGTGGGAGGATAGGATCGTGGATGTATAAGCTATTGGGGATTACCCTGAGTTGATAGAGTTAAAAATGCGGATGATTATAGGTGGTCGATGCACGTTGTGGGACATTTCATATTGGGATAACATCAACTGGGCAAGATGGCAGAAAATAGATATTCCTGCCCATATGGAGCAAGAATGGGCCAAATTCATGGAAGTGCTGGCTAGGAAAGCCCCCCTAAACATAAGGAAAAAATACAAAAGGGGTCAGGGTTCCTAAAAGGGATGCTACTCCGCAGCAGAAGGCTACATATGTCTTAAAGTCATTCCCACTGTCCCCCGCAACACTGCGATTTGGAAAGGGATCTGGCAGGTTAGAAGCATTTCAAAGATTGATATATTCATCTGGAATCTAGGGCAAAGTAGTATTCTCATAGCTAAAAATCTGTAGTGTCACGGCCTCCATGGCCCCTCTCGATGCCCGCTCTGTCAATACCAGGAGGAAAATACGGTTCACACCTTTTTTGAGTGTCGCTATGCCCGAGACATATTGAATGAAACTTTGCTTATTTGGAATATTAGCCCCACCCCTCCATCCAACATCATGATTTTTTTTCCTTTTTGGGAGACATGTTCCCTAAATCCTTCCCAGGGAGAGGCTTGCCTTTCGAGGGGTGGAAAAGCTCATTTGCTGGAAGATTTGGCTTGAAAGAAACAATCGGATATTTCAAGAGAAGGCCCTTAACCAGCAGCGAATCAATGTGAAAATAAAAATCCTATTCAAAGAAATAATGCAAGCCAAAGTGAACCAGAAGCAGGCTTTCAGCTTAAACCAGAAAGGCAAGGAGTGGTGTTAGTACTTGGGGATAAATCTCCCCACAAGATAAAATATGGAGAAAGACAGAGAAGAATGGAAAATTAGGTTGGAGGATGAGGAATTTGACAAATGGGGAAGTAGCACAGATATTCACACTATGTTTTTTGACAACGCAGCAAAGGGGAATCCAGGGAAGGCCGGAGGCGAAGGAATTATCCGCTGCCCTTCAAACCAAATCATTTCCCACTTTTCTTGGGGTTTGGGGCTCACCTCGAAAAAACAAGCGGAAGCCATGGCTCTTCTCCAAGGCTTGAAACAACTGCAAAAACATGGAATCAAGGAGGCTTGCGTTATTAGAGACTCACAAAACCTCATTGGCCTGATTGTGACAAAATCAGTCCCCAAAGATCTCCGCTTGCAACGACTTTTCGATCGTATTAACAAGTTGACCGTGTCTTTTGACAGACTTCAGTTCTTTCATGTCCTTCAGAAAAATAATACAGAAGCGGATCTTGAGGCCAACATCATTGTTTCTTTACATGCAGGATCTCTCCTCTGTGATGAGGGGGATTCATGGGACCCTCTGCCTTAGCCGGCCTCTCTTCCTGTCATGTATTTTTGTTTCTTGTTGCAGCAATTTGTTTGTATTAGAAGGTATGTTAGTCAATTGGTAATTGCTATACTGAATATAAGAAGCAGAGTAGGCGAACTTTGTTGTTTCAGAAACCCCCTAGACTTTGGGTCTTCAGATGTAAAACCACTGAGCATAAGTCTCGAAATTTTTGAAGTAATATAAACATATCTGTTTCTGTAATTAAAAATATATATATATATATATATTACACTTATAAAATCCTTCAAACAATAGAAGCAAACTGCAAAAAAAATAATAGCAGAATTACCCCTATTGCAGAAAAAATGGAAATTTCTTACCAATTTCAAATTGCCTCCCCGGCGTCGGCACCAAAATGTTGGGTGCAGGTATTGCAGTTCATCGAACTCCTTCAACACTTAATTGTCAACCCGAGGGCTTTGTAAACTTTGAGGCATAGCACAGGAAATGCCAAAAATGATATGAACATTTCCTAGTTCTATTCCTACTTCTTTAATTACAATCTTGCATAATCAAAAAAGAATGATCACACGACAATTAATACTAAAGAAATTCTAGTGCGGGAATATGAAATAATGTACTTTGCAGGGAAGTAAATAAAAGGAACTCTTAAGTTTCTGTAAACAATCCTAATTGATTAAATGGATATTTATGATTATCTTCAATATGGTTATATGACAAAGTGATTGTTGGACTATTAAAGTTGTTTGTTTTCTTTTAAAGATATTCCTTCCTACACTAAAATGTCATTCTTGTACTACAACAACATTCATGTACCAGAACGTTGTGCTTATACTGGAATGAAGTTTATATACCGGAAGTATGTTATGTACCCGTACTGAAGATTTTGACCTTCATACAGGAGCTCTAAGTCTTTGGGCTAGAGCACTATGTTCCTGTACCAAGATATCAATTCATGTACCGAAAGAGAGGTTCTTATACAAGAAAACCAGTGTTCCTGTAATAATTTTTAAGATTACCTTCAAAAAGTAAAAGTGTTTTAACTAGTGAAATAAATTACAAAGTGAACAAAATTTTGAAAATAACTTTCACAAGAAGAAATATGCTTCAACTAAACTTATACTCGAAATAAGAAACGATTTCAAAAGTCAAAGTAAATCTTTCTTACAACAGGAAACTTCTTTCATGCAATTAAGGAAATTATCTTATTGTGTCAGTAGGCTTCTTCCTGAGATGATTGTTCATATGAATTAGATCTTCTTCTTAAACGTTTTAACTCAAAAGGTTCATTTGATAATTTAACATGAGATTCAATCCTTTCCTCAAAAATGTTAAGTGCAAGCACGAATCCTTATGTTACAACAGTGTTTATTCCATGTTCATCAAAGCACAATTAACTCTTAAGCTAAACTCCAAATATCAAGAATGCCTCTATTTTAGAAATAAACACCTACTTGCATAAATAAATAAAGATTTTGCAAAAGGAAAGAAGTAAAAAGACCTGCGGAAATGAATCAAGGAGATTGACTTGCAAAATCGAGAATGCACTGGTACAGGTAGTGTACTTGCACTATTCTCGCAGAAATATAACAAACATCAAAAGGGAAAAATTATGCAAGTTAAAATCAAACACAACTAAGCATGCACACCACAGATCCATAACAAACAATTGCAATGAAATCAAACATGTTACTTGTGAAAGAATCGATAGAAATAATTAATTCACACTTTGCACTCAAATTAAATTAACACACCTTTATCAAAAGGGAGAACGAGTTGGGTTTATTGGGCCCTAGCCAACCAGCTCGTTTACCTATTACGAAATCTGGAAACTCAGTCACTGAGCAATGCATCACCATAAGCTTGAAACGTGAAAATAGAATAACATGGCATATTCCTTTGTATTATATTCCAAATGAGAAAATGTACATCGTGAGATTTGAATCCATCCCAGAAAGAGGGTGATACCAAAATAATTACAATTCACAAAATTTTTGTAGCATTTCTAGCTATTTCCTATCAGATTTCTACATTAAATACAAGCCCTTAAGCCTAGGACCGTAACAAAAAAATAATAGCAGTTTAAAATAATCCTTTCGAATGTTACAAAATGCTTATCTGAAGCATATGGCTAGAAGCCTGATCTTTAATATCCGTTGATTTCTCTCCTGCTCCGAGCCCAACTCGTGATGAAATGATCTTTAACGAAAGATCTGCATGGTTGATGAGCTGTCACGAGAGTGCACAAACCGCCCGCTGGTGCGGGAATCCTACCTGCACTCGTCCATTCTTCCACAATGATTAATACATTATTCATCAAATACTTTAGGAAAGAGTAAATATTAGTTACAAAGATAATTTTAAAGGTATAAAATCCATAAATAAATAATTAAGTCCATCACAAGCCTTTAATATGAAAATATAAAGAGAGTGCAGGAATGGGCATGATTCTGAAAAAAGTGCAAGAATGAATGGCTTCCAAGGTTTAAACAAAGGTTTTAGGTCATGTGTATAGAGTAGGATGGAGGTTAAAAATGAAGCAATTTAGCCTACCAACAGTTTCTAGTTTAGTGATGTTTCTTTATGCCTAGACAAAGATATGAAAAGGGCAGATACACAGAGGAAAACCCTCCAACTACTTAACCATTGGCAGGAGAAGGACCATCTATATTTGAAATAACTACAACAATTGCTAAAATACCAACTTTGGAAAAGTTATAGGAAAAAAGATGTTCAGGACAAATCTTAACTCATGTTGAAAGACAAATTTTGTTGGCCTATGAAATAAAGAGGAAAAAAACACAAACAGAAACATCTTCTATAGGAAAAAAAAAAGAAACAAGGAAACCAATTATTCAACCTATCCTTGAAAAACTAGAGAAAGTTAAAGGAACACAATGTCAAATTCCTAGATTAGAAACATTAGAAGAAACATGAGAAACATTAGAAAAGACTCTTAAGGAAACAGCTAAAAAAAATGGCAAAAGAGGCAAGATCAAATATGTCAGAAGGACGATTAAGAGGATTAACTCCAAAACAAAAACAAGAATATGAAAGACAAATATGATAATGGGAAAGAATACGGGAAGCAAAAGAGGACAGAAGAAGAGAAAATGAAAACAAGAGAAGGGAATATGAAAGAAAAGAAGATGAGAATGGAGAAAAAGAATCCACTTTTGAATTTCCAATCTTGGACACTAGAGAAATTTTTGGAGAATAGGTAAAAATGAAAAATATTCTGAATATCCTGACTTATTTTTGTTTGAATTTGATATTTTATGTCGTACCTATGGTTATACTCATGATACACATAAGCTTCGTCTTTTCCCTGCCATCCTTAAAGCATCTGCGCTAAAATGGTTCATGGGATTAGGTGAACATACTATTGCTAACTAGGATGAAATGAGAAAAATATTCCTTAATAAATATCAAGCATATTGTAGGTCTAGAGATTCAAAGGATGATATTTTTATATTTTATCAATGATAAGATGGAAGTTTGGAGGAATATTTAGAAAGATTTCTCTATAATTTACAAAAATCTAAGCATCAATCTTTGAATCAAGAAATCATTCGAAAAATATTTTTAAAATGCATACGAGATGAGTATCTTGATATTATTAATGTTATGTGAAAAGGAGATATTTCATATTTACCATTTGATGAATTGCAGAGTTATGTCAAAAATACTCAAGAGGTAGAGCTAAAACTGGAAAAATAGATGTAAATTCTAAAGTTACCAAATCAGCAACGGGAAGTATAAGAAGATTTGAACTTGGGAACTTGTTTGAAGATTTCAAAACTTGTTTCTTAAGTACATTAGGAACAGAAGTTGATATACTAAAAACAAGAATAACAAAATCAAGTATTATCAATTTTTGTCCTAAATGTAGAAAGAAGCATCCATTGAAAGAATTTCTTTTAGACAATATTCAGGTTTGTGGACTTTGCACAGAAAATCATGCAACTAATGATTGTCCAAAGTTGAAGGAATTGCAGGAAACCCAAATGGAAGAAGGTCAAGGAATGGAATATCTTTACTATTTAGCACCAAGACAACCTTGGACTGTCCAGAAATTATGGGATACACCTATGCCTTGGGAGGCTTGGCCTCCTCAGAAATGAAAAAAATAATTAAAAATATATATATAATAAAAAAAATGGGGTTTAGTTTTGAAAACCAAGCAACTGGCACAATATAAATCGGAATTCTTATCAGAAAACTAAGTAAAATTTGCCAATGAAAATTCACCAAAATATCTACCATTTACTTTTGAAATTGTCATCTGAATAAATTCAAGTTTATTGACACATTTTCATTTCAAACATGACTTGAGGAAAAATTAATTCTTAAGTTGAGGGGAAAAGTTAAATTTTATGAGTTTATCCTTCTTGAAGTATTTTTATAGTTATTCCCCCTCTTTTGAATAAAATTTCAGTTTCTGAGGGACCTGTAATGATTAGACAAAGGGACCTGAATTTTTATTCATCAATATAATATTTTGAAGACAGTAAAGAAGTTTCATAGGGACCTGAAATCTTATCTTGACAAAATATTTAGCAAAGGGACCTGTAGCCTACTCCAGCAATGAAATCTGAACACACTTCAAAGCAATGTATGAGATCTACAACTTCAAGAAATAGTTTTCTAAGATAATATCAACAACTCCATCTAAGTACAGTCAGAAGAGCATAAATGAAGAAGCTTCAGCTACAAAAATCATGACCAAGGATGTAATTGCAAAATCTGTAAGAAAAAATTGTTTTTAATGTTTTGTTTTTTACAAAATTTCTTCATTTTAAACTAATGTTAGTGTACCTATTTCCTCTTAATCAATACTCTATTTCCATAGGCCTTCACCCCTTCACTTCACTCATTCACTCATTCCTTCTCTAAATTTTTTCCTTAAAACATCAAAAATGGGTTCAACAGGAACAAGGAGATATAAAGGTAAATTGGTCACAAATATCAGTTTCTGAAGAGGAAAAATAATATCTACATTATACACGGATGTTTTTTCTTAAGGACGGGCATAATAAGGGTCTACAGGGCATTATCAAATAGACTAGAATTTTGTTAACAGAGAGTGTTCTCATTCAATCAAGAAAAAACAATGTTTTTAATGTTGACAGTTTCATTTGTCAACATATGAGAATTAATTTGGGTATTTTTAAGAAACAAGAGATGAGATGCATAAGTTTGAAGAAGCGATAATGAGAATAATATGGTAAATGACACAACATAAATGTTATTATGGTAATTTTGTTTAAAAGTGTGGGAGAATCCATATTAGAAATGGAATTATGCTTACAAGTGTTAGAGAAGTCATATTTTCAATCATAAAGTTGAAAACTATAGGGTTTCATTATGCCTATTATGCTTTGATGGAGAAGTCATATTTCGATACAAATTTTCTAATATAATTCCTTTGTCCTAGTTTATGCTGTTTCGGCCTCGATACTAAAGTTATAAACCCGATGGCACACCAAGAAGTATTGGAAGTTAACTTGCTTATATCATAATGTTTTAAACCATGACTTGATGAGTAGTGAAATCACAACTTGTTGAGTATTGAAACCGTGACTAGCTGGATATTTTGTAATTGTCTTTAGATCATTTATCTCTTACTCCACCATACCCTTACCATAATTCGAATCTAGTGACTTAGTGAATATGCTCAGGAGGCATTTTGATATGCTCAAGCTTTGTCAACACGGAATTACAATTTTACAAGGTAAGCCTTATTCCCTCAAAAATTTTCCCAAATCTCATTCTCAAATGATTTTGATGTTCTCATGCCACCATTGATTGAATGTAAACCCCAGTGTAATTTCAAAGCATGTCTACTCCCTGTGAATCAAACTGTGGTCGTGTAAAACTTGAATTATTCTTCAAAGCATGCCTAACCTCTGAGAATTGAACCTGAAACGATTTTTATGCCTCCCTCGTCACATAATATTTCCGAATTTGTTTTTCTTATCATAGAATGTGTCCAAAATTGAATGAAACATTTGCACCCATAAAAAAAACGAGATTTTATTTTGACAAATAAAATTTTCAAACATAAGTCGTTTTTGTTTCGCCAAATCCAAATAGGGTTTTGGGATTTTTGAAAAAAGGATTTGGGGTGATTTGGATAATTTGATTTGAGGGGATTTTGAAACTCAAAAGAGAAAAGTATTCATATTCTCACATGAAAACCATTTTTTTGAATTTGGGAGGAGCATAGAATGAATTTTTGAGCCACAGAGAACAAATTTTGAATTAATCAGTCAAAGAGAGCATAATTTCTCCTCATCTTTGGGTCAATAGGTAAGAATTTCTTCACATGAACCCTGATTGATACAAAATTAGGAGTCTGGGAACCAAAATTGAGAAATTTTTGTGTGTTTTCTTTAAATAGAGATAAAAAAAGCATAGTGTGTTAACAATTGGGAAATTTCAGAGACGAAGAAGGGAAATTTCAAAGACATAGGAGGGAAATTTTAGAGAAATTGTGCTTCTTTTAGAAAATCATTATGGTGTCTAGGGTTGAACCATAAAAATTTGTTTTTTCATTAATTCATAAGGATTGTCTTGAACTTCTTGAAAAAATCACTGGATTTAATTTCTGGAAAAAATTGATGGGTATAATGAGAAAATTGTGTGGAATTTTCTTCTTGTTTCAATGGTGAGAGGGCCTCAATGGGTAACCTCACCATAATACTATTAGAAGATATCATGGTGTTAGAGTCGGTATCTTCATCCCTCCGTCAGAGATCAAATTTATGTTATTGCATTTCATTTTAGGTGTCTCATTCAGTTTAGTCAGCTGCATTCCAATAGGAGCTTGAATCATCTGAGGGAAGGGTCTTGTCACTCATATCCCTCATGTCTTGTACCTGCTGGTCTATTTCTTCTCATTAAAATCATTTACAGTCATTTTTGGTTTCGTAGTTGGCAAAGAGTCATTTTAGGGTTTTTAGTCTCATTAGGTCTAGGGTTTTATCAATCTGGTCTCAAAATGCATAATAATGGCCAGCAAGCACATGAGGAAGGTTCAAATAAGGTTTCAATGAAAAATTTTCATCATCATAATGCTTGATAATGATTTTTCGTCACAACTCTGTTTTGAAGAAAATTTGTCTATTTTATCCTTTTGTAACAAATGCATTGCAATTTTCAAATTCTTCAGTTGTAATAATGCTCCATTCGCAGCCCTGGTCGCCTTTGCCAAAACTCCATGCCATCCATCCCTACAAAACAGACAAGAAGCTCACCATTCAGTCCAAAAACTAAAAGCAAGTAAAACAAAGTTCATTTAAAAAGTGTCAAAGTTTTCAAACATTACAAAGTGGGTTTTCAAAAAACAAAAATTGAAACCTTTGGCATAAAATATATTTTCATTATTTCAAAGATTCATTTGCATGACAAGAGATAGCATTGAGCCAAGGAAAATCGTGGAGGAGTGAAGAAACAAGTTTGCAGGGCAGACTGTATTGAATTTGGTTGCGCGGCGCACTGGGCAAGTGTCGCGACGCGTAGGCTGAGCGCGGCGCATAGCGCCGCTCCTCTGTGTGTTAATTTTTTCTAGCGCGGCGCATCAGAAGGGCGCGGCGCACTGGGTTGGTTGCGCGGCACATTGGGCCGAAACACAAAAAAATTTGCCATTAGACTTCTCCAACATCAAATTTTCTTGGTTGCTCCATGTTCGAGTAAGTCAAAACCACTCCTCTATTGCTCATAACTTGTGCTTGGTGTTGATTATGAGTTTGATTATGAAAATTTGAGTACAAAACTAAACCCTACTATCTTGTTGAGAAGTGCCTCCTTAGGATTTTGCAACTTGTTTTGGTGTCAATCATTCCACCTCCCCACCTTTTTTTTTCCCCATCTCCTATCACTGTTATCTCATCACTACACCATCCTCTTACATCTCTAAAAGTCACTCATTCCTAAGCCTATTTTCCTATCCCTAAAGTCATTTCATTTCCTATCATTCCCATTTCCCCATCTCACTTGTAAAATTTCCCAAACCCCGAGTTTTCCCAAGGCTGTCCTTTGTACCTAAACTTATCAAATCTCATAAATTAAGTGATTGTCCTTACACTTCAAATTTCACTTGATTAAACCCCATTGTCCCCACTGCCTTATTTCTCTACAGTCCCTCCCATACTACCATACATTTGGCACTAAAACAAAAGCACCAAAAATCTCATTTTCATTTATCTAATTCAATATAGACCTTGCATCAACCTTGGACATCATGGAGACAGATATTGATACATCATATGACCGAGATACTGATTCCACCACTGAGTTACATGCACCTAGAAGGCCTCATAAAAGTGGCAGACATGTGAGACAAGAGCCCACCTCATTGGCTGAATTGCAGGCTTGCCCACTTGCCATGGCATGTTTCCAACAACAGTCATGCTATCATTTTTGTGAAATGATTGCTAGGATCCATTATCATCAGGAGTTGGCTCATTTGTTTGTATTGCATTTACATGATGGTCAGGTAACTCTTGCTGGTGTAACTTTCACTTTGACACCGGAAACTATCTCTCAAGCAACCGGAATACCGAATGTGGGAGAACAGTGGAACAAAAGGCAGCAGGTGGACAGAGTACATTATGAACCATATATCAGGTCTAGCTTTGTGAGACAACTCAGCATATTTTTTCCTTTCCGGTTCCTAAAGGAGTCCTATGCGCCTCTGATGAAACTCATTATCAGATATTTCAGTTGTGAGGGCTGGTTTTCACGCCTCTATGCCTATCATATCAATTATTGATGCATTTCACCAGGGTGAGGATGATGAACCTCCCTTATTTCATGTGCCGGAACATCAAGAGAATGACCACTCTCGTGCAGAGGAAAACTCCCGAGCAGCAGTACAACAATATTTATCACTATGCACTCATTAAGATCGTGGTTGTGCATTAGCTTGGATTGCAGGGTATTTCATGGGAGGATTTCATTTCCCATGATTTCTTCACAGCTCCTCAGGTTCCTCTAGAGGTTGTTCATGATGCAAGTGAAGCTTCACATCAGTATGGAGGTCAAGAGGCAGAGACTACTAGTGTGTCGATGTATATCACTTATCAGAGAGGCACTAGAGGATTATTTGCAGCAGCTCGACGAGTACTATCTCCACCTGGGGTGGAAGGGGTCTTGTTTCCATCATCAACAGCACAGGTATAGGTACAAGACAGAGGTAAGAGGCATATTCAGGATGAGGGGCCTTTAGGAGGCCAAGATACAGGTTTCATACTCATTGATGAAGATTTGATCTCTCCAAGCTCAAAGTTGAGAGAGACTATTCAGGAGCAGAAGGCGGACATAGACACATTGACCGTCAAGTTGCAGAGATCCCAATGGATTATAAACTACCTGAAGTAGTGAAACAAACAGTTGGAAGATCAGCAAACAATCATGGAGTTACAAAACATCCGTGAGAACCGGCAAGCTGCCCAAAGAAGCCAAACCGAGATGACATCCATTGAGCGAGAGATTGAGGCTGATAGAGAGACTTGGCTTGAGAGGGTCAATATTCATCTAGAGAAGCTATTGGAGAAGACCAAAAAGGAAAATAACATGCTCAGGCACATGAAGAATCATTATTGGGCGAGGAATTATGTTTGCAAAGCACGAATCAAGATCCTGAAGGCAAAGTTAAAGAGAGCATTAAAGCGTCGCAAAAGGCATGATAGACTCCAAATTTTGGCTGAAGCTTCTTTGGCTTAGCATAGCGCTTGATGGTGGACCTTCAGCCCAAATTTCAAGAAATTTGGGAAACTTTTTGTCAATTTTGAATTTTTTGGCCTTAACACAGATTTTCCTGCCCGACGCATCGCGCCACTTGGCGTGCGCTTATAATTGGCAGCTCCTATTGAAGAAAACTTTGTATTTCTAGATTTTTCATCAAAATTTATGCATTCCCACCCATTACCTAAGGATTTTGACAAGTTTTGGGTTGCCTGAAGGGTCAAAAACACCTTAAAAATGGTCTTTCTGCCACTTTTTGGACACATAGGAAGCAGTGTTGGGAGATTTGATTTTTGGAGAAGAAAATGGAAACCAAATTCAGAAATTCCACTTGGGTTGGAAAGTAGACAGGTAGAGCTTTCCAACAAGCTATTCTTCACTCAATTTGGACTCTAGGAAGTCCCTCAAAATTAGCTCCAAAGTGGCGCGATGCATAGAGATTTTAGGCGCGGCACATTGGGAATTTTGGCCTAGTTTTCACTCAGTAACTCAGTTTTTCGCCTAGTTTTGGCCAGTTTGACTTTTTTATCTTCAAATGTACAGCTCTTGATGTAACTTGATGTAATTTCATGGTTTTTATGTAATTTTTACTAATTTTCACTCATGTAAGTAGATTCATTCACCAAAAGGTGAATTGTAACTGAATGAATCATTTTCCTATCTTATAGAGGCAAGTTGTTCCACTCCCTATTTTCTAGTTCTTAGTTTAGATCTTGTTGAAACAGCTCCTAAACTATTGAGCTCAACCCCTAGAGGCATGGGGATGAGTTATTCTTGTCTATATCTTGTAGTTTCTCAGTCATTTTCAGGGTTGGACACTTGGGATTGCTTGGAGCTTCATTGTACATTTCATCTCTGCATTTTGGTAAAGGAATAGATCCAGGGTTTGCAACACTCTTTGGGATCCATGTGGCTCTATGTTTTGATGGTGTGTTTCTCTTTGTGATTGTAAGTTTATTGAAGTTTCATGTATATCATTTCCCTTCTTATTTCTTCTTAAATTAAACAAATGAGTGATAAAGGTGGAATCCATTAGATTAGCAGTGCTCTGCCTTGAAGTTTTGTTTAATTTTCCATTGTTTCAACAGTCTGAAGAGGATTCTTGAATGCATTTTTCCCTCTTCAACTCCTCACTGGTCTGATCTATCCATTTCATTCAATTTCGAAGCATCAAAACAATTTCCTTCCTTGCCCCATTTAGCCCTCTGCAAAACTGATCATTTCCCGGACCCAAAATTTTCCTTTCCCTTTGATTCCAACAAAAACCCCCAAAATCAAATCAAACTCTTTTATATGTATACCTAGCCTAAAATCAACCTTTATTTTAAGTCATCTCAAGCCTCACTGATTATTTTTGTTGAGATAGACAAGGAGAGAGCCCTCTCCCGATCTGGTAGGGCTAGCTACCAGATTAAGCGTGGTTTGATGTTACCCTAGACTCTGCCTTCCTTCAGCCTGAGGTAGATTTAGGCAATAACACATGGCACAAGTGACTGGATTATCACAAGAAGGGGAAAGATATTTTAAAACCAAGAAATGAAAAGACAAATATTGGACTCCCTTTTTATGCGGATCTAGAGCATCATCTATTAATTGGAAGAAAGGGATATCAAGGAGCTGGTCAGTTCATCCCTCGAATGAGATGGCCTACATTATTCAGAAATTTATCACATGTGATGGAATATTTAGTATAATATATTTATTTCACATAAAAATTTTACAACATCTAAAAGGTGACTGTGAGATTAACATGCCATATTTTTTACTACAAAGCCTTTCCAAAATGGCTAAAGAGTTCAAAAAAAAGAAAAAAACATGGAAAAAAGTCCTTTATCATCATGGCCTTATCAAAATGATTGTTATACATGAATTACAGAAGCAGAATATTTCATGGGATCAATTTGTACCAGATAATGACTTTGAAGCTACGGTAGAAAACTCAAGAGAAGAAGAAGAAGACATTTTTGTCATAAGTGATAATGAAGAGGATTTTCCTAGGGTGGAAAGCTCAAAAAAACCTATGGAAAATATAAAAACAATAAGCATGAGAAAATGAGAGGAAGAGCTTCAACAACAATAAAAAATCGTTTACACTTATCAAAGGAAGTCTAGAAATCGTCCACATGCCCAAAAAGGACAGTTAGCAATAAATATGATGAAGCACAACAATATAAATATGACTATCTTCACGCTCTAGAGGAAGAAAAGGAAAGGGATAGGCAAGAAGAACAAATGACACGTCATATTCCTATGAATGAGAAAGATTCAGAAATTTCAAAGAAATTGAAAGGAAAGGGACCATCAAAGAAAAATCAGAAAATTAAAAAATTAAAACAAACTATGAAGGAGATAGAAGTCCTTGAAAGGGGTTGATGGTGGGAGAGATGATGAAGCCTCCATGGTGAATATGTGCATGCACACATCACCGATATCTGTCTAGGTTAGGTTTTGCGAAGTGTAAAGGTTTCTACAGGCACATCTCGGAAAACGACTGTTGTCTGTCCGTTATCCTATCCATTTTTCCCTAGCTCGGTTTCTACAGTGACTGGCAAACATCAAGCACGGGACTGTCTGTTAACTGCACCTACAATGGAATATGTGGAGGTTGATTACTCACTAGACCCGTTAGAGGGTGTCGAAATTTGGGGTTCCCCAACTATCCCACGCCACCTCATGCTCCGTTGGCCCTCAACATCCCTGAGGCAGCATCTGCTAGACCCTGCTTTCCTCCTCCTCTCCCCCCCCCCTCTTCGGACCGCCTCTGATCTCTGACTCTCTGTATTTCTCTTCCGTCGACCTCCCATCTTTTCCTCTAAGCACCTCGCTAACATCTGGTCCCTTAACTTTCTCACCGGAATTGCTGAAATTACTCTCCACATGCCTTCAAGTTACAACTCTTTCTCCTCCCCGCGGACCATCTAGCTCAGTGGCCCCTGAGCATCGGAATATGCCTCTGGTGTCTACTGCCCCTTCTAGACTGGATCTATCCTCATCAAGATGCTTTGGAGCCCCGCCAGTAACCCTACCGTCTGATGACCTAAACCTCTCCACCTCTGATAGTGGATCTGATCCCCCCCAAGGCCATCAAACCTCAAACCTTCCGATCAAGGGCAAAAAGCATTCGAACTGCATCAAGAAGGGTATCGAAATTTTGATCTAACCCTGGGGGTTGGGTTGAACATGGGTGAAGTGATAAACACGGCAGACATAGTCCTGTGTGGACATGTGAGGGGGCGCAGATACAACCTCACAGGCTTGCGCAACTGAACAAATGAGATATGGGGGCCTATCATGGAAGAGTTTCCATGGATTGTCATTCTCCCTCATGGATAGTTTGCATTCCTCTTCCATCGATTAGAGAAGGTTACATGGGTCCTTTTGAAATTGTGGTATATTGAACAAGCACTAGTCATGTTCAAAAGATGGAGCCCCCTTTTCGACCCTGATAAAGAAAAAATTGGAGCAGGTCCAATATGGGTTATGCTACCAAGTCTACCTCTTCACTTCTGGTCTGAGGATATCATGAGGCACATTGGCAACACTCTAGGCACCTATTTGGATCATGACAAATCATACCTCACTTCTGGCATCATGACAATGGCAAGGATATTGGTTCATCTAGATACCAGGGATGGATTAGAGGAGGAAATCACTCTGATATGGAAGCACTTTGTCAGAATTCAAATACTTGACTATGAATGGGTCCCCTATAGATGTCGTAGATTCCATGAAGTAGGGCATCTATACAAGGAATGCCCGCTCCTGAAGGGCTCAAAGGTAGCTATAATTTTGGATCATGTTCAAGCCACGGTCAGCTCGACTATTCCACCACACGTCAATGTTGTTGTGGATCGCTGCAAAGGAAATAAGACTGCTACGGGCCCCAAGACCTCCTCTGCTCCTCTTAGACCTCCCTCCCCCTGGATTAAAAGGGCTAGGGATGCTAAAGCCAAGCTTGCTTCGGGTAATTATTCATCCTCCATCCCTATCTCTCTCTTTAACTCATCTGCATTTGTTTCTTCTATCACACATTGCACATCTCCCCCCCTGCACTCTGTCCCTTTCCCCCCGGTGACCTGTCCCGGCCCCTCCTCCCTGCCCACTTTCTTGGAGCTCCCTCCTTCCTTCCATGCTCTCTCCTCCTCCATCTCACCCTCGGAGCAATCATCGGTCTCTCTTACCCCCCACCCCTATCAGCTCTGATCCCTCTCCCATTCACATTCCCTCTCATCTGTGTCAGGTGGCCTCGGCCTGATAGAACATAATTGGCCTAAACCTGACCGTGGTCGACACTCCAATATCTCCAAAGCCATTATACAACCTGGATTGGACATAGTTGATGGAAAACAAAATACTCTAGAAGGGGTCCTTAGAGTGCGGATGACCCTGCCCATGGTTACCTGATGAAAATATTATCCTTCAATTATTGTGCGTTGGCCAGTCCTGAAAATAAATTGGCCCTGTGAAGGTTACTGCATTACACTCCTACAGATGTTATTTTTCTCCAAGGAACACTCGATTCCTCTGAAAATGTCATCTCTGCCCTCCAAGCTATCTGTCCTGGATGGAATTTCCAAACATTGGATGCTCGAGGATGATCGGGGGTGTATTAATCAGTTCCAACCCTAGATCCATCAGAATTCTGAATCAATGGGGTGGGGAAGGCTTCCTTGGGGTAGACATCTTCTCATCTGAACTCGAAACTGAATACCGGCTCTTAAACATATACGCTCCTTGCTCATATTGCTTACCCTACTAGAAAAACCTCCTCAACTCCTCCATCTTATCTGCTCACAATCTTGTCATAGGAGGGGACATAAACTTCTCTCTGGGAATAGCCAAATCATGGGGACCCCATGCTCATGCTAACCCTGTGGCAGCCGATATGTCTCTTATCCTTGAGTCCCACCGGCTGATTGACATTCCAATGCCTCGGTTACACCCTACATGGAACAATCACAGGTCTGGGGAAGCCTTGGTTGCCAGGAGGCTTGATCGATTCTTGAAACACGAAGCCCTCACTAGCTCAGGCATATCATATCGTTAATGGGTGGGCACTAGTGGAATATCCGACCACTCCCCTATATATTTGGAACTTTCTCCTGGTCGAAGAAAACCCTGCAGCCCTTTCAAATTCAACGCTACTTGGTTGGCCTACCCTGATTACATCGATCTTGTATCCAAGTATTGGACCACCCATCCTATTGCTCCCACATCCTCTCCACAATCATCATTTGCTGCAAAGATGAAGGATATCAAGAAATTGACAAAATCATGGGCCAGAGACAAAAGGAAAAAGGATGAAGACACTCTGAATAAAACTGAAGGATATTTTTGAGATCGATTATACTTAAGGACTGGGACATGCACTGTTGATAACAGAGCACAACTCTCCCATCTATTCTTTGAGTGAACCCAGATCCTCAAAGAGCAAGAAGAGAGCTAGCGCCTTCATATCAAGGCCATCTAGCATAAATCGGGAGATGAGAACACAAAATTTTTCCATCAATTCGCGAATGGCTGTAGAGCTATCAACACTATATGGTCACTTTCATATCATCTGGGTAATCAAGCTCAGAACTTCCATCAGCTAGCTCATATGGGAATAAACCATTTCTGCGACCTATATAAAGCCCCTGCTAACACAAATTTGGCTGAGATTATCATAGTAGCTAGATTATTCCGAAGGTTTGTGGATCAGGATGTTGAAGACCTGCTAATGAGATCTATCACCTTACAGGAGCTGGAGGATACTCTGAAATGGTTCCAGAAAGACAAGAGCCCAAGCCGTGACGAATGGCCCATTGAATTTTATTTGGCTTTCTTTGACATCATGGGACCGGACATTCTCAACTTGGTTGAAGATTGCCGAACTACTGGAAAATTATACAATGCTTTCAATTCCAAATTCATTGCCCTTATCTCCAAATCAGGTAATCCTTTACATTTCTCCAATGGATCATCTATAAGATCATTTCCAAAATCATCACAAATCAGATCAAGCCCATACTCTCTGAGCACATATCACCAGAACAATTTTCCTTTCTACACCACCGCCAAATCCATGAAGCAATTGGCACTGCTCAGGAGGTACTACACTCCATCAAAAACAAAAATCTCAAAAGTATCATTCTCAAATTGGACCTCGCAAAATCTTTTGACCAAGAAAATTGGCTCTACATCCGAATGGTACTCACGCACTTGGGCTTCCCTTACAATTTCATCAAATGGATCATGTGTTGTGTTACCAATGTTTCCTTCAGCTTACTCATCAATGTCTCTCCATCTCCTTTTTTCCACTCTGAAAGAGGACTCCTTCAAGGCTATCCCCTCTCACCACTCTTATTCTTCTCATTATGGAAGCTCTTAGTAGGTTGACCATGAGCGCGAAACACCTGGGGCGCGTGCAGGGTCTCAGAATAGTTGAAGGATGCACCCTCACACATTTGCTATTTTTAGATGATGTCCTCATCTTGCTCAATGGTTCTATAGGAGACATCCTATCTTTTGCATATGTTCTTGCCGATTTCAGCATCACCACGGGAATGGTGTGCAATTCTCTAAAATCAACCATCACTATCAATGGATGCTCCCTACAGGAAAGAATACTTGCACTTAACCGATTTCCTTTTCCCTCGATGAATCCTCAGGATGGTCTCAGATATCTTGGATTTAGATTAAAACCCTCGAAATACCTCATAGCAGATTCGAGTTGGATTATTGGAAAATTGGAAAAACGCATTGGTATTTGGCACAACATATGGTTATCACGAGCTGGCCGGTTAACTCTTCTTAAATCTGTTCTGGAAGCCACTCCAGTATATTGGATGTTGGTGGCTTGGATCCCTCGGGCCATCATCTCTCGCATTCAAAGAATATGCAGCAGATTCCTCTGGAATGTAAATCAAGAGAAACAAACATTTGCATGGGTAAAATGGGACAGCATTTCCCTCCCCAAAAAATGAGGAGGATGGGGAATCAAAAATATGGACATCTTTGCAGAATCCCTTGCTGCAAAAATGGGTTTGGAAATCATGACAAAAAATAATCTCTGGACACATGTGGTCTATATGAAGTGCATCCGACCAATGAACATCATTGATTAGATTCGACAGCCAGCCTGGAGTTTTTACAACATATCATCGATTTGGAAAGTGGTCATCCATTCTTTTCCACACATCAGGAATAGCCTATCTTGGAGAATCAGAGTAGGGAATCAAGCTCGCATTGGCATTGATCCCTGGTCTGGCAATGGGAATGCACACACAATCCCTCCTGATGTTATTAACCACTTGTCAGAGCAGGGAATTCGTTACATTTCACAGATAGCGGAGCCTCTGACCACAACTCTCTTTATACAAGGATGGAAATCAACCAACCAGCTCGAACTTCCAAAGCATCTGCAACAAGCTTGGCAGATCTATACATCAGCTCTTAAAGAAAGTCACATTCGCATTGCTATAGGGGATGATGAAATCAATGGACCCCCACAAAGTCTGGGATCTATACTCCCAAGGAAGGATATCTATATATATATCTTGATCATCTACCTCAAAGACTGGATTGGTGGTGGCATCTCATTTGGAAGCTCAAGGCTCCTCTGCGAACCAGAATTTTTATGAGGTGTTTACTCAACAATATTTCACCTACCATGGACAACCTTATAAAATGATCTATTCATGAACCAACCTAGTGCACCCTCTGCAGAAATGACTCAGAGTCCATTGATCACCTTCCCTTGCACTGCAGATCCTCTGCGGCACTTTGGTATTCTATTACTTCTGATCTGGGTATCAATCTGACTTGGCAGGGCCTGAACTTAGGGGAGGCATGGAAACACTGGTGGAACATTTCCTATTCAAAAAAAGTTAGATGCCTCCCACTACTCATCTTTTGGGGAATCTGGTTGCCCAATAACGCATCTATATTCAAATATCGCCCCCCCAATTTGGCATATGATTTCATCCAACATTACTTCTAGCTTCTCTTGCATACCCGAAGACGAGCCTTCCCGACCCCCTCGAAACATCATTCCTGAGACTATCAATCACAACACTCCATGGACTTTCTTTGATGGATCTGCTCAGCCATTAGGATGTGGGGGTGGCACTCTTCTTCACCTCTCTCATCAACATTCATTTAGAATCAAGATGGGCTTGGGACTTGGCACAAACAATTATGTTGAACTAATTACACTACGCCATCTCCTTCAATTTTCACCTGAGCATAACATCCTACATTTACAAGCTTTTGGTGATTCTAAAATCATCATTATTTGGTTCAACAAAACTTCATGATGTCATGTTCACTCTCTTCAATCTATATTGGATGATATTTGGCATTTGAAAGATCAATTCTCATCTATTTCTTGCACTCACATATACAGGGAACACAATGGCATTTCCGACAAGCTTTCCAAGGAGGCACCGCTCCAACATCGGGGGCTCTGGCACATAGAGGAGCATAATTACTCTCAACATTACAACTATTACCACTGTCCCTACATGGATCAGCTTGATATTGAAGAAAAATAGACCTGTTTTCGACAGATTTTGATAGCATTGAACAAACAACCGGATTTTAAATTTTGTAATTATTGTAATTATGATAAATATAAGACTTTGATGTACACGCCAATGGGGAATTTTTGATGAACTATATTAATGTGACCACAGTCACAAAAATTCATATGCAATGCATCTACAGCATGTAATTTTCAAAATTAATGAAAATTATGATTTTTCCTTGGGAAAAAATAAGTCCTTGAAATACATCTCAAACAGTAAAATTAAAAATTAAAAATTCAAAGTTAGAAAATTCAAAGGGAAAATGAAAGATTGAAAAATAAAAGCAAGAAATTAAAAGTACAGGAAATCTTAATTTCCAAATAGACATGCGAATAGTTTCAACAAAAGAAGGCAACGAAAGGAAAGTATCAGAATTTGAAGATTCTTCACACTTCTAATATGGAAATATGGTTACAAGAAGCAGAGGTGGCAGAGGATTAGTAGCAAGGCATCACAGAAAGTTTTCGTGCATAGGACATGCAATATCTTCCTCTTAGGGGAATGTTGGTTGCCAATTTTTGATGTTATTTTAGACACATAACCTATATTTTGACCCTATTTTCTTTCTATGTCACTCATTTATCATCCATATTTGCTTGAAATTTACCATCTCAAGTACATTTGTCATTTACTTTTTATGAATTATATTTTGGAAAAAATTTGACATTAATATTAAATTTTTAGTAGAAATAACACGACGTTGTAACTTCTCGTAATAGATCCAAGCTTCGCACGTGTGCAGAACAGCTGGGCGAATTCCGAGAAAGGTGGGATGATCCTCAATGTCCAAGGATGGATAAATTCTTATATGCCTTTAGAAAAGAGTTGTGTATGTGTCCGGTCAACACTGGTCAAATTAGCCCACTTGTTTAGAAAATCCTCTATTTTTTGCAAGAAATTGGGGAAGTTTTGAGTTTTGAGGGATTTTCTTCATATTATAGGGATATCAAGGATGAATTTTACCTATTAGCACTTTTTTAGGATATTATAAAATGATTTGAGCTTTTTTAGTCATTTTGGTTACTAAACCTCTTGTATAAATATGTGGACTTGGAAGTAAGAAACATGTCATTTTGTGAAGGATTGATACTTAATTGAAGTTAATTGATTTGGATATTTTGGAACTCTCATTATGTTGTGTGGATGATGTTGGTACTTTTATTCAAGTCTCTTTAACTAGTTTTCCATTCAAGTGTGCAAGTGAAGCATGGAGGGCCCCCATTGCCAAGCATGTACACTTAGTCTTTAAATGTCTGGTATAACACTTCAAGTTTGTTTTATTTCATGTATGTGTTTTATTTTTTATTATGTGAACAATATTAATTTTTGATAGGCTTGACAAGTATGTTATGCAGTTATCTCTTATAAAATATTTTTATTTACTTTCATCTACAACAGTTGAGAATTGTCAATTTGTACATTTTTGAGTAATTCATTTTTATGTGGTTTTGGTTAAAATCACTTGATAATAGGAAATGTTGTTATGAATTTGAAACGTTATGAATCCTTCTCCTATAAGGTAGCTTAAATTTTGTTTTCTTACATCCTTTTATATCTCTAGTTTAGAAACGTTTCCAAGTACAAGTGTGTTAAAAATTTACAACTTAAGTTAGTTTCAGAGTTATTCTAAACCATAAATTTTGGTGTGCTTCTAAGTTCACGAATTTTGGATTGATAATGAAATTTATTATCTGATTTACACCCCTAAATTGGACCAACACTGACCATTATCCATGTAACAATGTTTCGTTCAATATTTCCATTGACTTTATCTGTAACCAAACCTAATTGAGATTAGCCCAAATAGGGTTACACAACTTCATTGATCATGTTAGGGTTTGAATACTGCAATACTCAATCAGTTATTTTATTCTAGGGTTTCTTCCAAACCCTAACCTCATGATATCAATCAAACCCTAATAACTATATTTCCTATGGTTTCCTTCAAACCTTAGCATTATTTTAGGTCTCCTCCATCTTCTCTTGCTTCCATTAGCGGTGTCTTCACAGGGGTGATGTCAATGACTTTTCTTCAGCCTAGGCCTAATGCATGTTAATTTTACTAGGGTTATATTGTTATTTTCTTTAGATAATTGCATTTCATCACTCACATATTTAAATCGCCCCACAACAGCATAGCATCATTATCAACATATGCAATTATGCATAAAGAACAATATGATCAAAAATGCAGTGGAACATAAAGGAACAATAGAAGAAAATCACTCACACATAGAGACACCATGATTGGTCGAAGACCATGAACAAAATCCATAAAGGGAAAAACCCTTTCAAATTATTCTTCTTATTAGATTGTCATAAAAATGTTAGCAAAGAGAGAGTACAATATTCTAGTTTCCTCAATCACAAAACTATCCAGAAAAACCAACCAAACAATATCCTAGAGGTTAAACTAAACCAATCTAATCGAAAACATGATTTAGAAGCATTTGGTCAACTATCAACTTCTGCAGTTGACTATTGGAATCTGTGGTCAACTATCACATGAAATCCTAGGTCTCGGTCACACAGAGCAAGTGCTCCTACCTATGGTTGAAGTGTTCTGACCACATAGAGAGGCTTATGTACGTGTAGCTATGTCTGAAAATATCTTTTGAAAACCCTGCAGTTATGAACCAAAAACCCAAATCCGCATGTTTGAGCTTTGAAACCTGCAATCTCGGATATGTACGAACTAATATTCGCGAACCAACTTCAGACCTATGCAAGCTAAATCAAAGAAGAGAGAAGAGAAAATGCTTGATGATAATCTCCAAATATTATGTTAGGGAAAATACATGTCATAAAAGGATACCTTATTCATATTCACACTCATGGAGGCAACAACCATAATCCTGATCTTATCTCATACAACAACATTTTGTCAATCTATGAAAATATATCTATACTAGCTATACACAAGATTCTCTATCAATAGGATCTTATTCTTGTTGTCGCAATATATCACTATCATATATGTTATCCTTGATAACAACTAGGTTTGTCTGAGTTTGTCTTAGTTAAGTTAGGTTAGGTCATTAGGATGAAATAAGGTCATGAAGTTTATTAAATTTTAAAAATTTACATATTTCAAGGGGGTACAAATGGTTATTGGTCATGTAATAAAGATCTTATCAAAGTAAATTTCAAAAAATCTGATTGCATGAGTTAAAAAGGTCATTTTTTGACACTTGGAAACTTTTTCTGAAGTCTGCATTGTTTTCTGTGTAAACCAAATTGTTTTCACTGCGGACGTGCCTGATAGTTCCATAGCAAATTTTCCCTCCCAATAACTGAAAACACTACGAACTGTGTCTTTTCTGATAATGGTGGGATAAGTGTATCTTGTCATAATTCCAATGGTCATAACACACTTGTTCATCATAGTACTTTTCAATTATGTGTCATCATGTGCCATATACATGCATGGTAATCATTATACCTTCCATCATTTTGTTTTACCCACTCATTCATCTTTCCTAATTTAGCTTGATCCCTATTTAGAAAAGAAGCACCTTTATTTTCATCCTTGTAAGTTGTTTAAACCTTTGCCAGTAGTCTTGAGTCTTGTTTTTTTTCCAGTAGTTGTCTTAGGCTAGGGGTTACCTGTGTCAAAGAAGGTGCTTGTTGTCTCAAACAATTTTGCAAGTGTCAAAGAGGAAACAAATCGGCGTTGTGTTTGAAGGTATGGCTTCATATAAAAATACAAACAAGGTTCGAACTATGGTCAGATGCGAGCCCATGGATATGAGGCTGATTGCAGAAGACCTTAGCTTTTCACAAGCCTTTACAAATTCAATTTGTATTAGGTTTTGATATAAACTGAAAGGATATCATGCACATGTGCCCAAATATTTCATTGTAAACTTAATTAGCACATTTTTTAAGGTGGGCATCCTAAATTTTATTGTTTCTCCAGAGACCATTGCATGGGAAACAGAGATTCCAAGGTTTGGAGAGGAGTGTTTCAAGTAAATAAAATGTAAGCTTCAAAACTGTGATGAGTTTCTAAAGGAGGAGCACATAGGCATTGACATAAGCTCAGGCATCACCAGGAATTTCCTCAAGGACAACTATTCAAACTGTCGATGGTGATTCAGAAATATTTTACTTGTGAAGGTAGATTTCACATGATCTACCAATACCACTTCAGATTGTTGCTTCATTTCACAGGTAAATAACCTTTGGATCTACCATTTTTTCTGTTTAGGACTTTAGGAAAAAAGGCTGACGAGGTGCAAGCTAAACTTGAAATCAGTGATACTTCTATTTTTCATCATGGTTTAATTAAATTTCTAGTTATGGAGGAGTTGAATAAGTTGAACATGGATTGGTCCACTTTTCTATTCTTGAGTGGGTATGAGGTGGATGTCCTCACTCCTAGAAAGACACCTATATCAAAGGAAAATACTCCAAAGAAAGATAAAAAATCTAGGGCTGAAACAGAGGTTGAACATGAGGTGGAAGATGCATACAGAGGTGAAACCCATGGTGGAGCCTATGGAGGTAGAAATTGATCAATTGCAGGAGACAGTGGTGCCTCAACAAACCCCGACCAACAGTAAAGTCAAAATTGATATAAGAACTCATAAAAGGATCACTAGAAGTCAAACAGAGGGGAAAGGTAAGCTTGAAGATATCTTGCAGGCAATTGATATTGAGGAAACTCCTATAGTGAACCATGTAGAAGTTAAAGGAGAAAAAACAAAGAAAAAGGGTCTTAAAGCTAAGAAGCTAGATTTTTCCAATGAAGATTCAAGATTTGTTTTTAAACCTAAGAAGCCACTCACTAGGTCAAAGCTATCAAAGGGAGAATAATCTGAGAAGTTGCATAAGGAACCAGAAAAGAAGAAATAGCCAGCAAGGGAAGAAATCATATAACTATCTCCAACAAAGGCAGAGGTGATTGTTGAGTCTCAAATCTGCATCTTTCTTATACACCTTTCTAGACCTTTTTCATTCACCTGGACCTTCTAAGTCATCAATATCATTGCATATTAATTGTAAAAGAGCATCTAAAATGTTTTTTAACTATGTTTTGTGTCTGCTGTTTGATTTAGATTTTTGCTCATTTAGCTGCGGAATCTTGTCACTTTCCGCAGCTGCTGCAACTTTCCGCAGCCATTTTGTTAAAGTCTATATTGCAGGTGTCTTCAGGAAAATCGAGCCACATGGGCAAGTTAGAAATGACGTGGACATGGATCATGTCCTATTGGCTCAGTCGAATTCACCTAGGAAGGCTGTGGTCAAAGGTGGCCAAGTGGTGGTCAACCGAAGAGTCCCACGGTGACAGAACTCTGTTTCTCATCACATGGAGATTTGCGTGGCCATTTCTAAATCATGGGAGACATATCAACACCTGTAAGTGGCTCCATAAGCCGAATCCAACAGCCACTCTTCATAGATTTACTCCTCACGGCGGCCATGATGCTAGATCCCTGGACGTGATGGTTCACGTGTCTTCTATCAACACAGACTTTAGGGAATTAGTTATATCACCTTCAGTTATAAATAATGCGTTCTCATACGCATAATAGCTTAGCTCTGTAATGTAATTGCGTTGCCATTGTGCTGTGACATTATTTCTCTGTTATGACGAAATTTTAATATATGAGAAGACTCTGTTCATAAGCGTAATTTGTATTTGAAGGCTGTTGCCCGAGGTCTGTGCAAAGGGCCCCTGCACATGCTGAGGTTTTGTGTATTACTGTATAGTTTCTTGTTTTATTTCTTTAAGTTCATTGTGCCATAAGTCATTCACGTGTATATACATTACATCTTTCATGGTATTTACGTTCCATCTCTGTCCATAATCTTTCATGCTTTACATTTTACTTCTGTCCACAATCTTTTATGTTTTATGTTGTTGTTTACTGATCAGTGTTCTTGTTTCAGATTACAATAGGCAGCTCGAGAATTTGCACATCTTTTTATAATGACTCATGACATGGAATCAATATTGTCCTTCTTCTAATTTACTTTTCTTAGTCTTTGTTTAATTCCAGTACTGTTTTGTTTATTTCAGTCTTGCACATTTGCTTTAGTAGTTAGATTAGATATTAAATTGGTCATGTCATTTTCAGTTACCTCCGAAAGGCATAGCGAGACTAATGGTGAGGGATTGAAGTATGAGTGTGTAGTTTGATATTAGTTTACTTTTCTACAAGTTAGATATTAAACTGTTCATGTCATTTTTAGTTACCTCCGAAAGCCATAGCGAGACTAATGGTGAGGGATTGAAGTATGAGTGTGTAGTTTGATATTAGTTTACTTTTCTGCAAGTTAGATATTAAACTGTTCATGTCATTTTCAGTTACCTCCGAAAGCCATAGCGAGACTAATGGTGAGGGATTGAATTATGAGTGTGTAGTTTGATATTAGTTTACTTTTTCTGCAAATTAGATATCAGATTGCTCAAGTTGTTTATGATTACCTCCGAAAGCCATAGTGAGACTAATGGTGAGGGGTCAGAATATGAGTTGATGTAATTTGATTTTAGTTTTACTTTACTTGCAATCTTTTCTTTGAGTACAATTTCTGTTGTGTTTAGACAGCATCAAGGATAATGGTTTTCATGATCAATAGTTCATTGTTTGATTAACTAGAATAGTGGCACATTTTCATTTCCTTTTAATTTTTTCATTGTATGTTTCAAAATCCTGTTGAAGTTTGAAGCTTGGTAAATCATTATAAAGGACATCATTGCCTTGAACAATCATAACCATACTTGTCTTTTAGAATTTCCATTTCACATTAGGAAACCAACCAAGATAAAAAGAAAAAAACCAAAAATGACAAAAAGTAAGGAATAGGTTATCTTGCACATATAGTGCACCACACTTCATCAGCTTACGAATCCTGGATTGACAAATTAATGTAACAATTTAGGACACACTAAATTGACCAAACAGTGATCAAGACAAGGAAAGGCAAAGAAAAATTTCTGGGAAAGTCTGAATTGGATCTTCTAAGAGAACAACTTAAGGAATCTAGAGAAGATGTTTTAGAATTTAAAATGCAGTTAGCGGGTTTTAAGCAAAAGAGGGAGGAGCTCATAGACTTCAAAAGAAGTGAGAAAAAAGATTGATTTCTATGATGAGGTTGCAGAGAGGTCAAGGAAGATGTTGAAAAGAACATTACCTCTGCACAGAACGATGAAACATATCTTCAGGAGGAACAGGTGGTTGCATTCATAAAGAAGGAAGCTACAACGCCAAGTCAAAGAATTAGAAATACAAAAGGAGATGGTGCAAGCAGAATTGAAGAAAAAGGGTTTAAAGATGATTGTAATGGATGACCCTGTTGCCCCTTGAAACATGGTAAGACACAAATATTTTGGCCAATTTTTGTCTTATAATACCATATCAAGTCATTTACAAAGCTGCATGCATGTTTTTGGAGTTAAGGAGATAAATTTTCAAACTCTGGTGAAGTTAAGCAAGTTCGTAGTGAGCTTCAGGCTTGAAGTTGAGTTTTCGCTACGAACTCATTGTAGAATGTTTTGAAGAAAAACTTCCAGAAAATATCATGTCATGGGTTAATGAAAGCATGTGTTTATTTATTTTACCTAATGAAGACCCTCAAATAAGTGGGAAAGTCAGAAAAGTTGCAGAAGGTGGTGTAGCTACGCTACGAACTTGCCTTAAAATACTTTTTTTTTCCAGCGAGCTAGAGTTTTGGTCATTTTGAAGAATTTAACGTATTCTAGGGAGCAGATGAGTCATCAAAAGAGATTTAGGAGTATCATTATGACACATGTTGATGAATACCACTCAGAAAAAGGATAACATTGCTGCCAGCACACCATGTTTGACACCTCACCAATACACAACTCCTCTTCAAATTCAGAATATCAAGGCCTAAAATCTAGCATGACAGTTTTCCACCTAATCATGGTTGTTGCCACCTAAACAAAGTTGTTTTTTTTTATAGACATCATTAGCATGTGTTATTTAAAGTTTTTTATGATACAGTTAATAGTGATAGAGTCCTTTTAGATTACAAACTCTTTCCAAAATAATTATCTCTATTTTCTCTCAATGTAATGAATTCCTTTTTGGATTAGATCTCTAGATTAGTTTCAAGAGTCTAGACCAGGTGGAAGACCTATGTAAAATGGATTTCACTCTATAAATAGAGGATTTTTAGATTTAAAGAGGGTTGATGGATGTAATGACCAAAGCTACTATTGTAATTTTTTTTCCACTCAGTTAATAGACAATTGGATAATTCTTTGTTCAGACCTGAGATTCTGATTGACTTCTTATGTTTCTGTGTCCTTTACCTTTTGAATGTTATTTCAGCTTGCTCATACATAATTACTTGGAATTCATAAAATATTATGCTCCAACTTCATTTATGTATTTTGTTTGTTTTCAAAATTATTTTTATGAGAGCTCATGTGCCTCAGCTTCCATGAATGATACTTGTTTGTAATTGAGTTTTCATTCTTACTCCATGCCCAATGGTAGCCCTCACTCATCTTCCACCTGCAAAAAATCATTTAAAATACATTTAAGAGTTAGCCATCTTTGTTATAATATTGTTTATTGAATATCATATCTTTTTCTTGAGACATCCCTCTCTAGTTGGAAGGGATAACTTCCAACCCCAAGTGGTTTGAAATAGTTACATCAAATTGATTGTTGAATAGCCCAATTAGTCCCAGTTTGGTTATAAAATTTTGGTGCATCTGTCGGGAACCTGAAGCTACATTTTCCCAAAAATTTGTGTCTAATCAAAGCAACTGAACTCTTGAAGGTAGCAGGAGGTCAAAAATATTCGAGGTTGCATTCTACCTTGGTGACTCCACTGGGATTCTTAGCTTAAAGGTGGCTTCTAAGAAGAGTCATACAAGGATAAATCCAGACCCTAATCCACCTGAGATAGTTTATAATCTAGAAAAAAGTCATAGAGGCATTGGAAGCTCATCAAAATCAGGTAATCTATATATCACAAGAGTTTCATATTTTCCCTCTGAGGTTGTTTGAAGTTTTGAAGACAAGAATTTTGATGAAAATATAGAAGTTATTTTTAGATCTAAATCTGAGAAGGAATTGACTAAAATTATATTAAATCTACAAATATTATGAATTGATACATCATCTCTTGTGTCAAGAGAAAAAAAAATAAGGGTTTTGGGAAGTTGTCACATGAGAAATTTCATTGGAACAAGAGTCATTTGAAAAATTGAAAGAACTTGATCCTTTTGATTTCTTCATAAGAAGGAGCTCTGGTGTCCCTTTTCCTGAGTGGAATTATTTTGTCTCTAAACTAAAAATTCCCACCTCAAAATCTCCTAGCATCACATCCTCATTCATTGTTGCTTCTCCTAGTCAAAATATTACTACTTTCACTTCTTTTTCAAGTAGTACAGTCACTGCCATTATGGTTGGAGTTCCTCCTCCTACAGGTATATCTAGGTATGCTCCTCTTCTCCTACTTTCCATACTTCATGACCTTCCAAAAGGGTATTCCACTAGAATAAAAACTTTTGGGGGTGAAGAAGATATCACTATTGAGTAGCATGTTGACCAGTTTAATGATTTTGTTGACTTAGAAGAGGTGGATGATGAAGATGTAAAAATGAGACAGTTTGTGCAAAGTTTCATAGTTGAGGTGAGAAAATGGTTCAAAGCCTTAGACCCAAGGAGTTTACATAATTGGGACCAATTAAAAGACATATTTTTGACAAAGTGGGGAAGTAAAGTGAACTTTATTCAAGCCTTGAATGAATATAATAATTTGAAGAAATCCACAGATGAGTTAGTTTATGATTTTTCTAAAAGATTCAGTAAGGTTTATAATTATATTCCTACTCACATTAAACCTCCCCCAGGAGTTGTCCAATTTCATTATGCTTCACTTTGACTACGATTTCTCTATTTTACTAAGGGAGAGATAATATTTCACTTTATCTTATATGGAAAATGATGTTGTAAAGGTTGAAGTAAATATGGTTGTAGCAAAGAGGTCTAAAATGGGAAAGCTAGACTAAAAGAATAAGAAAAACCTTCCTTATCTTCGGATGTAAAATTTGATACCGTGATGAAAACTATGGAGAGGCTTATGGATAGGATTGCTCTTGGTAATGATCCCCTACCTGTTGCACAACAAGAAACACAGATTTGGAATCCTTAGTTTAGAAGGCCTCAAAATCAGTAGAGACCAATGGACAATAGAAACCAACATGATAAACAATGTATGCCTCCCTTTCAACAAAATATAGTGGATGAGGAAGAAACATAACCTGAATTTCAAGAAGATCTCATTCATTGTTTGGATGAGGATTTGGCAGGGATGTTCTTAACCAAAGAATAACATGATGAATCTAGCCATGACATAGGGAATCATGAAAATGAGAATAAATATAATTATTTGAAAGGCTACCAACATGCTATATTTGAGATGCAAACACAATATAACCTGAGGAATATAAATGTTCCTATCACAACCAATAAAATTCATCCAACGAAAGATGCTCCAAAGGCATTTGAACAGAAGAAAGACACACCACCCCATGGTAAAGATATAGAAAAAACGCCACTATTTTTCAATCTAGAAAATGAGATTTCAAAGATCAAAAGTATTGTCTCTTTTGGTGAGATCATTAAGGTCACTAAGTATAGGAGCCAAATTTTAAAAATGCTTAACACTCAGCCTGGACCTTCTGACATTCTAAATCTGCAAGAAGACAATCCTACTATCTTCTTAGGACCAAGAGTGGAAGATGAGAAAAATGAAGAAGTTACACCTTTCTATGTGAGTCTAAACATCCATGACATGACTTTACATAATTCTATGTTAGATTCAGGGGCGTCCCATAACTTAATGCCTAAGGTGATCATGCAGAGAATGGGTTTAGACATAACCAGACCTTACAAAGACTTGTTTTCCTTTGATTCCAAAAGAGTTCAGTGTATTGGTGTTATAAAGGATGTGGTTTTTGTTTTAGCACAAGTACCTGCTAAAACAATGTTAATGGATATAGTTGTGGCTGACATCCCTCAAAAGTTTGGTATGCTTCTATCTAGATCTTGGGATGCTAAAATTAAAGGAACTATGCAGATGGACATGACTTATGCCACTATTCCTATCTTTAGTGAGAAAATAAGGTTGTACAGAGAATATAAGATGGTTTATATGGTTAGAAGAAAATATAAACCACAAAAATTTCCAATTTATGCAGTAGAAACTGAGTTGGGGTCTTCCATTTTGTTCAATGAGGTCACTAATGTGAGAAAAATCAGAAATTTGAAAAAAAATTAGCAATCAGAAATTCAACAGATTGAGGAGGTTAATGATGAAGGCTGGTGGCATATGCACTTTGATGGCACTACTGGAAGATATGGAGCTGGCGCAAGTATGCAGATTACTAGCTCTAGTGATGACAGTAAATTTTATTCTTAAAAATTGAATTTTGATTGTACAAACAACATGGTTGAATATGAGGCTTTGTTTTTGGGTTTAGAAGCCTTGAAAGGTTTAGATGCCAAGAATATTTCAGTTTGTGGTGATTCTGAATTAGTAATCAAGTAAGTAGAAGGATCTTATCAAACTAAAGATTTCAGAATGAGGGCTTATAGAAATTTTATCCTTTAATTGCTTGAAATTTTCAAAGAACATAGTTTCACTATCAAATCTAGAAACCAGAATTTTGCAGTTGATTCCTTGGTTGTCTCAACTAGCTTGTTTATCATCCCTACTCATCCCAGAAAGAGATATGAAGTTTAGGTCAGGCATAGACCATCTATCCTTAATAATATTATCAATTGGCATGTGTTTTATAGTGATCAACAGGTCAGAAACTTTCTTGAGTTGAAAGAAGAATTTGAAAAAATTCAAGTAGATAAAAAGAACATGTTTGTTTAAACCAAATCCAATCCGGAGGTCCTCCAGCTGAAGAATAATTACATTCCTAAGGGCTCAATCCCCCTTGAAAATTTTTTTGATCAGAATGATGTGTTTAAGAATCCAAAGATGAAAGCTGACGATGAAGAGGTTTGAAGTTGTAACATTGGCACTCCAGAAAATCCCATATTGGTCAAGATGTCCAAAATTCTTTCTTCGGAGGTGAGACAAAGGTATGTTTATTTGATGAAAATGTACATTAATGTTTTTGCATGGAGTTATGCAGACTTAAAGCGGTATGATCCTAGCATCATTCAACACACAATACCAATCAAAGAAACTGAAAATCCCTTTAAACAGAAATTGGGGAGAATCAATACATTGCTTATGCCATTGATTGAAAAAGAAATTAAGAAGTTGTTTGATGCAAAAATCATTGTTCCATTGAGATTTTCTAAGTGGCTTGCTAATTTTGTACTTGTGAGAAAGAAAAATGGCGAGATTAGGATATGCATTGATTTCAGAAATTTGAATAAGGCATCCCTTAAAGAAAATTATCCTCTTCCAAAAATGGATCAAATTTTGCAAAACATTTTTGGATCCCAAAGGATGTCTATGCTAGATGGTTTCTTAGGCTATAATCAGATACTAGTGCATCTGTATGACCAAGAGAAAACTACCTTCACTACGCCATGGAGGACATTTATGTATGCCAAAATGCCTTTTGGTATCATGAATGCAGGAGCAACTTTCCAAAGGGCGATGGACATTGCATTTGCTAAAGAAAAGGACTGGTCATTGGTGATTTACTTGGATGATATCACTATGTTTTCAAAGAAGAAAGAAGAGCATCTCAAGCACTTGGAGAAAATTCTACAAAAATGCAGAAAAATTGGTATTTCCCTCAATCCTAGTAAGAGTGTTTTTGCTTTGACCACTGGAAAATTATTAGGTCACATAATATCAAAATAAGGAATAATAATTGATCCAAGTAGGGTCACTACCATAAAGAATATATATTTTCCAAGAAAAGGAAAAGAGATTCAATCCTTTTTAGGCAAGGTAAATTTGGTTAGGAGATTCGTTCCTAATTTTGCAGAAATTGTTAAGCATATTACTAAGATGCTTAGGAAGGATTTTGATATTAAATGGACAAAAAAGGAAAAATAGTCTTTTGAATAGATCAATAGGGCCCTTACCCAAGCTCTGGTCCTCATAAGTCCTGATTTTTCTAAGGATTTTCTGGTTTTTACTTTTTCTTATAAACATACAACTGCGAGAGTTTTATTGCAAAAGAGGCAGCAAGGTAATGAGAAACCCATTTCTTTCTTCAATAGGACACTTTCAAATTATGAACTAAAGTACAAAATTATGGAGAAACAATCCTATGATCTAGTGAAGGTGCTTAAATATTTCATAATTTATATTGTACATTCTCACATTGTGGCTTTTGTGCCTAATGTTGATGTGAAAGACATACTAACTCAAGTTGATCCAAATGGAAAAAGAGGTAAGTGGATTGCCACTTTTTTGGAGTATGATATGGATATTAGGCCCACAAAGTTGGTAAAAGGCCAAGGGTTCGAAAATTTGATGGCACAACCAAACTTTGATTGCCTAGATATGAATCTCATTGTAGAATTTTCAGAAGTGGTTGAAGAAGAGGAATTGATCCCTATAGAGGAAAAATTCATTATATCTGAGGGTATATGGATGTAATTTTTTTTTTGCAGCATCACAAGGCTCCTCTTGAATTAACCAAGTCCAAATCCAAATTTTTAAAGCTGAGAGGCTAATTGATGAATTTCATAAAGGTGATTGTGGAGGTCATCATTATTGGAAGGCTACAACAAACAACATACGTAGAGCAGGATACTATTGGCCTTCTATGCTCAAATAAATTTACAAAAATATTGTTTCCTGTCATGAGTGCCAAATTTTTTATGGAAAAAATAAGCTAATGCCATTACCTCTAAAACCCGTATTTGTAGAAGCTCCTTTCCAGCAATGGGGATTAGATTTTATTAGCGAGATACACCCTGCATTGGCATGCCAACATCAATGGATCTTAAGAGCCACTGATTACTTCACAAAGTGGATTGAAGCTATCCCTACAAGGTAAGCTACAGACTCAGTCATCATTCATTTTCTGGAAAACAATATGTTATCAAGGTTTGGTTATCCCATGAATATTATTACTAACAATGCTCAAGCTTTCAAGTCTAAAAAATTGATTAGTTTTTGTAATCAATATCATATTACGCTTGGTCACCCACAGCTTATTACCCTCAAGGTAATGGCTTGGATGAGTCATCTAACAAAAGCATAGTCAGAATTATTAAGAAGTTTTTGCAAGAAAACAAAAGGTCATGGCATTTGAAGTTAAAATTTTCTTTATGGGTTGATAGAATTTATACTAAGAGGTCTATAGTTACATCTCCCTATGAGCTGGTATATGGAATTGAAGAAATCTTTCCAACCTCCCTTGGAGTTCTAGTGATGAAATTACTGCAAGGGTTGGAAGAAGAAGCAAATGCAATCTAAAGAAGGATAAATTAGCTCATTTATTTGCAGGAAAAAAGGGAGGAAGTGTGCACTAATCATCAGCAATCACAAAATAGAGTCAAAAATAATTTTGACAGGAAGAAAAAGGAGGAAAACTTCAAAGTTCAAGATGTGGTTTTGAAGTGGGAAGCCATTATTGAAGATAAAGGGGAGTGTGGAAAATTTAACAATATATGGAAAGGACCTTTTATGATAGCAGCATATGATGGGAACAACACATTTTTACTTCAATAAATGAATGGGAAGTTGTGTGAAGGTGGACCTGTCAATGGAAGGTTTCTAAACTACTACTCTTCCTAATTCATTATGTTGAAATACACATCACTGTATATATTCCATTCTCTCTAATTTTAATTTTCAAATAAAGCTAAGATTATCACCAAGTTTGAGCTCAAGAAGAAGGCCATAAAATCTTCAAGAAGATCCCATCAAGTTCAAAATTTTTAGTTTTTAAGTAAGGCACTGGAGCTGTTGGTTCTTTACTGCACCACAAGGGCGCAGCATCCCTAGTGGAGAAATTTTTATCCTTGATAACAACTAGGTTTGTCTAATTTTGTCTTAGTTAAGTTAGGTTAGGTTATTAGGATGAAATAAGGTCATGAAGTTTATTAAATTTCGAATTGTGTACATAGTTTAAGGGGATCTAAATGGTTATTGGTCATGTAATAAAGGTCTTATATAAGTAAATTTCAAAAAATCTGAATGCATGAGTGAAAAAGGTCATTTTTTGACACTTGGCAACTTTTTCTAGAGTCCACAGCGTTTTCTGTGTAAAACAATTTGTTTTTGCTATAGAAGTTCCTAACAGTTTCGTAACGAATTTTCGCTCCCAATAACTGAAAACACTACGAACTATGTCTTTTTTACTAACGGTTGGTTAAGCGTATCTTGTCATAATCCCAATGGCCAGAACACACTTGTTCATCATAGTACTTTTCAGTTATGTGTCATCATGTGACATATGCATGCGTGGTAAACATTATGTCTTCCATAATTTCGTTTTTCCCACTCATTCATCTTTCCTAATTTAGCCCGATCGCTATTTTGAAAAGAAACACCTTTTCTTTCATCCTTGTAAGCTATTTGAACCTTTACCAGCATTATTGAGTCTTTTTTTTATCCAACAAATGTCTTAGGCTAGGGATTACCTGTGTCAAGGAAGGTTATTGTTGTCTCAAACAATTATGTAGGTGCCAAAGAGGAAACAGATTAGCGATGTGTTTGAAAGTATGGCTTCACATAAAAATCCAAACAAGGGTGGAACTGTGGTTAGATATGAGCCCATGGATATGAGGCTAATTGTAGAAGACCCCAGCTTTTCACAAGCCTTTACAAATTCTGGTTGTATCAGGTTTTTCCATAAACTGCAAGGATATCATGCACAGGTGTCCCAAGATTTCACTATAAACTTCATTGGCACAGGTTCGAAGGTGGGCATCCTAAATTTTATTGTTTCTCCTGAGACCATTGCACAGGAAACCGAGATTCCAAGGTGTGGAGAGGAGTGTTTCAAGGCAACAAATTTTAAGCTTCAAAACTGTGATGAGTTTATAAAGGAGGAGCACATAGGCATTGACATGAGCTCAGGCATCTCCAGGAATTTCCCTAAGGAAAACTATTCAAAACTATTGATGGTGACTCAGAAATATTTTAATTGTGAAGGTATATATCACATGATCTACAAATACCACTTCATATTGTTGCTTTATGTCACAGGTAAACAACCTTTGGATCTACCATTTTCTCTATTTAGGAGTTTAGGGAAAATGGCTAACAAGGTGCAAGCTAAACATGAAAGCAATGATAATTCTATTTTTCATCATGGTTTAATTAAATTGTTAGCTATGGAGGAGTTGAATATGTTGAATAGGGATTGGTCCACTTTTCTGTTATTAAGTGGGTATGAGGTGAATGTCCTCACTCCTAGAAAGACACCTAGGTCAAAGACAAAGTCAAAGACAAATACTCCTAGGAAGGACAATCAATAAAGGGTTGAAACAGAGGTTTAACATGAGGTGGAGGTGCAGACATAGGTGCAGCCCATGGTGGAGCCAATGGAGGTAGAAATTGATCAGTTGCAAGAGACAGTGGTGCCTCAACAAACCCCTACCAGCAGTAAACTCAAAAATAATATAAGAACTCATAGAAGGATCACTAGAAGTCAGACAGAGGGGAAAGGTAAGCTTTAAGATAAATTTCAGGCAACTGATATTGAAGAAACTCTTGTAGTGAAGCCTATAGAAGTTAAAGGAGAAAAAAACCAAGAAAAAGGGTCTTAAAGCTAAGAAGCTAGATTTTTCCAATGAAGATTCAAGATTTTTTTTTAAACCTAGAAAGCCACTCACTAGTTCACAACTATCAAAGGGAGAAAAATATGAGAATTTGCATAAGGTATTATCACTCAGATTGAACCTCGGGTTGAAGAAGGCAATTTTGAGGTAACCACAAACCATGCTTAGCCAAGTAGTTAGCCCTACTAGGCAAGGAGAGGGCTCTCTCCGTAAAGATCACAGCCAATATGGATGAGTAAATAAGACATTAGGCTAGGTATAGTAGCTCAGGGTTTTTATTTGATTGTATAGGTTTGTGTTGGATCAGAAGGAGCAAAACAGTCAGGGCAAGGGAAATTAGGTCAAAATTTGCAGGGTGTTCTATGGGGCAAGGTAGGCATAGTGATTTAGCACTTTAGGATTCCAATGGGTGGGATGATAAATACAGGTGAGGAACTAGAAAGAGCATGTTGAAATCATGGGTTCTTTCTAAACTGGAGAAATTATAGACTGTGAATGTCTACCCAAAACAGAGCATATGAGAATGGATTATGCTTATCTAACTTGCATACATTCACTTAGAAGTTATGAAATTATGAAGAAACTTAACAATACATTTCAACAAATGAAAACAAAAGGAGACACTGAAATAAACACCATACCACAGGGATCCCATGAAAATAGTTGCAAATTTGATTAATATTCCTGCTCAGAACTGATACAAAATATGTCTCTTCAAAGGCCAAGCACCCAACTAAGTCCAACCCTTACAAATGAGAAAAAAGAAGAAGATATAGACCTCAAAACAACTCCCCCTAGCCTCATGGATTCGAATCCATGAGATGAGGATCAGTTTCCACCAAATTCTGAACAAGAATCCGAAGACTAGGAAGACCCACCAACTTGCCTCTAAAAGAGAGGAAATTGATTCATTTGACCTCTAGAAGACTTAATTTAATGAATTTACCCATAGTAAACTAATTTTCATCATAATTAAATTAATATTTACCAATTACATCAGTAAAAAACCCAACTAGTGAGATAAAACTCAAAAATTCCGTGAAAAGTAGAGAAAACTCTAAAACAGAGAAAATTTGTCCAAATTGATCTCATGATAGCTCATTGGAAATCTTGTCCTATATACTTTCCAGATATTCTTGTGGTTTCTGATTTGGAGCTGATTTTACCCTCTAAAACTACAATCTCCCAAGATTGCCTCTATGCACAGCGCCACCCTGAAAAAAGAGGCAGAAACATGATATTTTGGGTGTTTTTGGCCCTTTTGCCTGACTAGTTTTGCTCCAAATGCTTAGAAAAAGTACAAGGGGAATGTCCTCATCATTATGAACCCACTGATGTCTTCTTTTTTTCCATTGGATGCCCCAAAAGAGTGCACAATTCCAAGTTACTACGCATAGAGCCGAAATTCTTGTGTTTTTCCAAAATTGCCCAAAAACTCAAAAATATCCAAAAATTTGCAAAATTACTCAAAATTTGTGGAATAAGCCCACAATCACATGTCAAGTATATTGAGTTTTTCACCTCCCTTCTTACCCTTTCGGATCTTCTTTAGTTTGTGTTTCGTCTATTTGACCTTGATATTGCAAATTTTATTCTAGGTCAGATAGTGATGGGCCATGTGCCTGAGCATCTGATTGTCTTTTTTGGCCTTCTTTATCAACTCCTCCATGTGAATGTTAACTCTATCAAGTCACACTTCTCTGTCATCTTCAATCTCCTTTGCCAACTGCTGGTCAAAACTCAAACTTTGGGCTTCTTGCTTTTCTTTCTCCAATGCTCTTTTGAGGCCTCTTGTCTTTGGCCTTTTCCTGATGTTTTCAGCCTCCTAGAGATCTTCCATAGATGCTTTATAAATCATGTTTTTCCTCCTCTCCTGCAGCAATTTCATCTCTAAAAGAGTTGTATTTTCTATCAACTATTTATCTCTTGCTCTAGGAAAGAGATGATGAATTTTTCCTTCTCAAGATTGGTTTGCAGTTCTTTGATCTGTGCCTCCTTTTATTTGATTAAAATGCTCGATGTGGTAGTGTCATCAAACTATCCAAGGTATACGAGCTCAAAATAAGCCTCCACCTCATGGGCATATTCATGCTCTTGATATGTTTCTCCATGGCTGACCTCTATGACTTTCTCTTTTCCCTTCAATCCCTGGTGTACTTGATTTGTTGATGAAGAAGGCAAAGCCCCTTCCACATCATGTAGAGCAAACATTTGCCTCTGTGTTGATGAAGAAGGCAAGGCCCCTTCCACACCATATGGAGCAAGCACTTGCCTCTCTGCTGCAAATATTTTTCTAAGCCTATGTCACACTGGATTCTTTGACTGGCTTGGGTGATTTCACTTTATGCTTCTTTGTCTTTGTAGCTATAGGGCTAGTAGATTTTTCTCTTCTCTCTTGTGGCATTGGTGTAGGAATTTGGGGATGTGTGAATATGTCATTGGAAATGAAGGTATTCCAAGAAATGTTGAGCAAATTTAGATGATGAAGCACAATGAGTTTGATGAGGGAATGATGATAGAGGTTGTTCATCTGCTGATGATAATATTTCTTTTCCACCAAGTATGCCATCTTCTCAATGTTCCGGAGCAAGAAATATGGGATGTTCAGCATCCTCAGCCTAGAGAAATGCATGAGCATCTTGATATGATATGTATACGATCTAGAGAATTTTCCCTCACAAGTGAAGTATCTCATGATAATCTTCATCATTGGTGCATACTTGCTCAGGAGGAAACTGAAATGGAAAAAATTTCTCTTTTCATTCTTGTACTTTATCTTGATGTAAGGCTCAAAATAGTGATCATCCAGGTCTTTGTGCTTTGTACCATCTCTCACCTACATTTAGAATCCCTGTATCATCAACAATAATAGAAGTGGAAATAGAAAAAGTTACACCTGCAATAATTACCCTGTTATCATGGAGGTTCAGTATGAAAAGCCTAGTCAACTCAGTGTGATGTTGAACTCTTTCCACCTTGTTGACAAAACTCATAGCACCTGACATATCTGAAACAATACACAGCTAAAGGTGAAGCCTCTAGCTCTCTAACGTTTGCTGGCTCTAATCTGATGATTCTGCCTCCCTTGTGTGGCCTTCTTTGTTGTATCGTCTCATTTTCCTCAAATTCATCATCACTGTGTTCCTCCTCTCTGTAATCTTTGTCCTCTCTCTCCATGCTTGTTTTCTTTCGCACTTTGGAAACCCTAGGGAAGAGAAAAGAAAATGAGAGTGAGGGAGTGAAGGGAATCAGAGCAAGGAAGGAAATGATTGAAATGATGGCTTTAGAGAATAGGTATAGGGTCACAAAATTTTAGGGAGATAGGGAAAACGGTTAAGAAACTTTTTGAGGTGATGGGAAGTGAAAATATGAAGGGAGATGAAAATGAGAATTTAGTTACAGGTCAGAGGTATGTGCAGCGCCGGGAAATTTATGCAATTTTTCCGTTGTTTCGAACTTCCTCCTCCAAAATCGTGTTTTTCTCCTTAGAAAATGAACAAATAAGGGTTTCTCTTTGACAAATGGGGTCTTATACTTGAATGACCTTTGGGTTTTAAATATTGGGACCCACACTTATTTCCTCTCTTTAACCTTTCAATATGTTTTTTGATGCTTTGGATGACTGACATGGCCTTTGTATTTTCTTCATCAAATGTCTTTAGCTAGGAATAAGCAACTTTTTGGGTTTTATTACATATAGTGACTTTAAAATTACATAAATCTAGAACATAAAAAATATCTATTTGTTTATCTCAAAAATGTGATTTTTGATATGAAAACTTATAAAAATTAAATGTAACTCATTACATGGCAAACCTGACTAAAGAAAATCATGAGTTTATTCTGGATCACCTTCATACCTCCTGCTGCCCTTTATTGGAAATGGGACAATGCAATGATTTTGACCATAATGAAACCCTAGTGACCTAATGAGAAATAAAATAAACTGACTCAACGAGTGATTTTGACTAAAAGTGAAATGAGAGCAGACTTGTTCTCAACATGACGAAGACATGGAAGAGGGTCAGCAGGCATATACTTGTGAAGGAAAATGGGACACTTGACAAGGACAACCACCATTGGAACAATTTTATATCATGACCTAATGGAATGATTGAAAATTTTTTAGAGTGGGACACCTAATATGCACATGCAAAAAAAAAAATTGATCCTTGGTGGAAGTATGCAAATACTGACACTAACATAAGGAACCAGAAAAGAAGAAACATCCAACAAGGGAAGAAATCATAGAATTATCTCCAACATAGGCAGACGTGATGAAGACAAGGAAAGGCAAAGAAAAAGTTCAAGAAAGATCTGAATTGGAGCTTCTAATATAACATCTTAAGGAAGCTAGAGAAGAGGTTTTAGAAGCTAAACTAGAGTTAGTAGATTTTGAACAAGAGAGGCAGGAGCTCACAGACTTCAAAAAATAAGTGAGAAAACGTATTGATTTTTATGATGAGTTTGCAGAGAGGTCAAGGAAGATGTTGAAAATAACATTACCTCTACACAGAATGATGAAACATATATTCAGGAGGAACAGGTGGTTGCAGTCAAAAAGAAGGAAGCTACAAGCCCAATTCAAAGAATTAGAAATACAAATGGAGATGGTGCAAGAAAAATTGAAGAAAAGGGGTTTAAAGATGATTGTAATGGATGAACCTACTGCCCCTTGAAATATGGTAAGACACGCCATTTTTGGCCACTTTTTGTCTTAGAATACCATATCAAGTCATTTATAGAGCTGCGAGCATGTTTTTGGAGTTAAGGAGAAAAAATTTCAAGTTATGGTGAAGTTAGGCAAGTTCGTAGCGAGCTCCAGGCTTAAAGCTGAGTTTTTGCTACGAACTCGTTGTAGAATGATTTGAAGAAAAAATTCCAAAAAATATCATGTCAGGGGTGAATGAAAGCATTTGTTCACCTTATTTTACCTAATGAAGACCCTCCAATAGGCAGAAAAGTCAAACAAGTTGAAGAAGGTGGTGTAGTGAAAATTCTACAAAAACTATGCTATGAAATTGCCTTAAAATACTCTGTTTTTTCAGCAAGCTAGAGTTTTGGTCTTTTTGAAGAATTTAATGTATTTCAGGGAGTAGATGAGTCATCAAAAGATATTGAGGATTATCATTAGGACACCTATTGATGAAGACCACTCAGCAAAAGGATGGCATAGCTGCCAACACACCATTTTTTCCACCTCACCAATACACATCTCATCTTCAAATTCTAAATATTAGGGCCTAAAATCTAGCATGACAGTTTTCCACCTGATCATGGTTGTTTCCACCCAAACAAATTTTTTTGGTTCGATAGACATCATTAGCATGGGTTATTTAAAGTTTTTTATGATACAATTAATAGTGTTCGATTCCTTTTAGATTACAAACTCTTTCCAACATAATTATCTCTATTTTCTCTTAATGTAATGAATTCTTTTTTGGATTAGATCTCTAGATCAGTTTCGAGAGTCTAGTCCAGGTGGAAAACCTATGTAAAAGGGATTTCACTCTATAAATAGAGGAGTTTTAGATTTATAGAGTTTGATGTGTTAGGTCCCTATATTACTAGTGTAGTCCCTTATTGTTGTTAGTGTAGCCCCCTTATTGTTATTTTTGTGCTCATTTAGTCCCCATATTGTTATTATTGTGCCCCATAAAACCCCACAATCGTTATTATTGTGCCCTTACATTATTATTTTTAGGTCGGCTAGGATTATATTGTGACCCCATGAACTCCTATATATAGAAAGGAGGTTTTGTCATTTGAATTATCCAAGAATTTTTCATTTATGTAATGTAAAGGAGGTTTCCCCCTTGAAGTGGCTAATTTCTAAGGCGTTGACATCTCCTTTCTTATATTTTTGGAGCGGGTTTTATAAAATTTGGTAAAAAAGGTTTGGATTCTAGGGTTTCGCTACTTCAAACAGTAAATCATGGCATTTTCACAATAAATTTATTTCTACGAAGGTTCAGAAGCTAAAAAACAGCCCATTTGTGAAGAAATCTTGAGGAACGTCTGTTACACACAGCAATTTGTCACTATCCATGTACTCCTTGTTCCTTGATCCTGGAGGACCCATATAGTTACCCTTGTGTACTTTCCAAGCATGGAATACATACCCCTTAACCACACTTTGTCTTCCAATTCATCTCCCTTTACAACTTTTCTGGAATATCCCTATAAAAACCTAGTTTTCAAGGTCGACACTTTGTCTCAATGTCTGACCTGCGCTGATAGCAGAGATTTGCACTAAGACCCGCACCGATCGGCACTCTGTCTTAATGTCTGACCCACGTCGATCCTCTTTTGGAATTTTTTTTAAATAGAAATAAATTTTCCATGACTAGAAGCTTCGCAAAGCGGAGAGCTGGAAGTTTGTCTTGAGGATATGGCCGAGGAATTCCCCTTTGGACTTCTTGTTCCCATAAAATACGAACTACTCCAAAGGATAAGATTTTTTCCCATTATTTGAGGGCTCATATCCTCCTCCTCCATTTTTATATAAGGAGACCTCTTTCACCTCTTCTACCCTAGTTAGAAGCAGCAATTATAGAGAGAAGAAGAAATCATAGTGCTATTATAGCTTCAGGAGAATAGAGAAAAGTGTGATATTATTTGTGTGTTAGGAACATAGTGAGATCTTAGACCTTTATGTATGAGGGTGCCGCAAACGTGCTTGGATAAGGACTTATCGAAGGAGAGCCTCAACATCAAGGTGCAGGTTTTAAACTCCCTTCTTTATATATCATTATGACATGACTGATTTCTAGTTACATATTTTTTTATGTTAATGATTAAAGTTTCAAACTCTCCTTTACTAGTTGGATAGTTATAAATGAACATGTATGATTGTATGTTGTTAGTGTTTGTTTAATCTTTGTGCAGGTGTGTAAATGTATCTACCAAAGGAGCGTAAGGCTTTAAGTTCAAAGATCGAGGGATCGCTATAGCATACTACATCAAGAGTGTTGGATTGAGGTAGGAAATCTATCCTAATCCACATTTTGTTTATAAACTGGGAATTTAGAAACCAACATGTTCCCTTGTTGCTAGACCCACCCTAGGGCTAGAGGGAATGCCTCTATCCGCAGAGGGGATTTTCCTTCACAACAACGTCTTGAAAAAATTTCAAATCTTGGTTCGCAATATTTTCGAAGATATGATATATGGAAGTTATGGTTTTTGCAGGCTCTCGAATTTCATCTCAAAGAGGTGACCTTGGGAAAATCATCATAACTCTCTCTCTAAGCATCGGATTGGAATTTTGTAAAAAGTGGCTGAAATTGTATGGAATTTTGTTTCATGTGTATCAATTTTAAAGCCGAAGGAGGAAACAGTGACATGTGGTGTGCCGTACAATTTCGCTCTACTAAACCAGTCCATAATTAGGTCATTGTGGGAGATTGGACATAACCTTGTCCTAAAGAATCCAAATCAGGTCAAACTTGTGGCATGGAAAGAGGACTCAAAGGGCTGATACATGATATAAATTCATATCTTGAAGATATGAAATAATAGAGATAAATCAAGTTCAATATAGACCTCCTAAAAAACAAGAAAAAGGTGTGTTTTTTTTAAACAAGTTTGCATAACATTTGTTTGAAAAATTAGTTTGAAGTGATTCCAATGGAATATTGAAGCATAGATATTAGTATTGAGTTATATAATAACTCCCAAAATTGATTCCACACCCATTAAACCCTAAAAAATCTCTACTATGACGCATGAAGAGGAATAATTGCAGTGTGATATATCAAAATTATGGTACCAAGTGAAACAAATTTCGATCTTACAAAGAGCAATCAAAGATGAAATGGATGGTTTAAAAGCAGAAATGAAAGCTAATTTGGACAGTTTTAAGGATCAAATGAAAACTAATATGGATTATAAAGTAGTGGAATATCACATCAAGCATCAACAACAGGTTCTCCAACTCTCAAGGGATAACCTAACTTTGGTGCAGAATCAAATGAAACAACAAGAAGATCAACATCGCAGTGAAAGAAGTTCTGAAGTAGTCACAGAAACAAGAACTCGAAAGCTAAAAAATCAATCAATTTCATATTATCTCAGCAAGTGGAAGAACTTACCCATTGAAGATTCCACATGGGAGGATGATAATTTTATACAGAAGCATCGAGATTTAATCAAGCATTGAGGACAACACTTGTTTGAAGGAGAGGGGCATGTTAGGTCCCTAAATTACTAGTGTAGTCCCTTATTGTTGTTAGTGCAGCCCCCTTATTGTTATTTTTGTACCCCTGTAATCCCCATATTGTTATTATTGTGCCGCATAAAACCCCAATATTGTTATTGTTGTTCCCTTACATTATTATTGTTAGGTAGGGTAGGATTATATTGTGACCCCATGGAATCCTATATATAGAAAAGGAGGTTTTTTCATTTGAATCATCCAAGAATTTTTCATTTATGTAATGTAAATGAGGTTTCCCCCTCGAAGTGGCTGATTTCTAAGGCATTGATCTCTCTTTTCTTCTATTTTTGGAGCTGGTTTCATAACATTTGGTATCAGAGCTTTGGATTCTAGGGTTTCGCTGCTTCAAATAGGACATCATGGAATTTTCACTATAACTTTATTTCTACGAAGGTTCAGAAGCTTAAAAAAAAACCCAATTGTGAAGAAATCCTAAGGAGCGTCATATAAAAAATTTAGATCTTGGTTCGCAATATTTTCAGAGATATGATATGTGGAAGTTAGGGTTTTACAAGCTCCTGAAATTCATCTCAAAGAGGTGACCTTGGGAAAATAGTCATAACTCTATTTCTGAGCATCAAATTGGAATTCTGTAAAAAGTGGCCAAAATCACACGAAATTTAGTTTTCTGTGTATCAATTTCAGAGCCAAAGGAGGAAACAGTGACACATGGCACGCCGTACAAGTTCACTCTACTGAACTAGTCCATAATTAGGTCATTGTGGGAGATCACAACTACACAATGGATTCGATGGAAAACAAAACTAATCTTTTATCTCTAGGAACAGTTGTCATTAATGGGTCACTTATAGAGACCCCCATCCCTTAATCTTATAGTATGCACCACATAATGAAGACTATAATTCTAAATCATTTTTTTTGGGTGAGGAATGTAACCTCCTCCTCAAATTATGTTGAACCCAAATGGTGATCAATGTATTTACTTACACAGACACCTCCCTCATACATGCTACCCTCTCCCTATACAGAGCACATTTATGTTAACTCAAGGTGAATGATAGCATATGTACTCTAATTTGCAGCTTAAGTTAATCACCCATAGTGAGTTTGGGCCCTCACATCTATTATCATGAAGGAATATTTGAGTAGTGGCAACACAAGAGAACCCGTGCGTGAGAATCCTTTTGGAGAATAGTTGTCTGATCAAGACGATAAAGTTAGTGACTTCATGGGACACCCAATCCATCTTCTGTATTGAAAGCAGTTAGGGCAGAAATTTGGGTGGTGACCACCTTGGAAGTATCGAAGCTTATTCTAGTTTAGACTTTCATATTGTTTGATATCTCCATCTCTCTTAGACACTAACTTTTCAGCAAGGTTTTTTTTGTAGCTTTTTTCCTCTTTTCTAATTCCTGAGTCAACTATGGGGAGATCCTTGATTACTTTGTGCTCCAAGGTCATTACTTATTTTTCTAGTCTATGTCAAGTTGGATATGCCTTAACCTATATTTGAGTCCTTGGCCTGGTCTATTTTGGAGTGTTTGTTCTATTAGATGGCATATGCACATTTGTCTTTGTTATGTTAGTTTTGGAAGTTACGATACTTCGAGACAATTTCCACTCTCTTAAGTTATTAAGGATAATTTATCCTTTCAATTTCGAATCAAGGCTACTCCCGGGGGTAAATGGTCTATGGATTTTTTTGTCGAAAAGGATAAATGGAAGGCACCTTGTGTATTTGATGCTAGAAGATCTTGTGCAAGGGGTTGTGTTTTTGGTTATAAGGTTGTGGTTCCACTAAAAGAAAAATGGTTCTAGTCATTAAAGGCATAGTAAATTCTCAAGGTGGTCTCTATATCAAATTTTAAAATTGTCCTGAATAATGTTGTTGATGCCTTGAATTTGCGACTTGTGTTTTGGAAAATGCACAAAGATCTCGAGAATATGGAGGGGGATTTCAACCATTGTTTTTTTTTAAGATATTGGATCAATCTCTTAGAAAATACAAACATCATCTTTCCTTCTTTAAGGATGGATATGTGAACTCTCATTCGGATGATTACTGAATTTTCCAACAACTTGGACATGGAACTCAACATGATGCATGTGAAAAAAAATTAAATCAATCAACATTCTTCAGTAAAATCGATATCCAAAAATATCTCATATTTGAATCAGGAAGCAAATGACCCAAAGATAATTGTTATTAATGATTAGTCTTAATAGTACGAATGCAAGTCAAGACAAAAACTTTGGGTGGCTCCTTCATTAGAGTTTATAAAACAAGAATTAGTTGTATTGTTTGAAGGAGAATCAAAATCCATAAAATAAGTCTATTAACATGTGATGGGTCCTCCAAGGACCTTGAAAATGTAAACTTTTTGTACTTAGATTGTGCTCAGAACTCTTTTTTACTTAATATAATATCTTAGTTAGTGTTAAAAAAAACTTGGTGCTTTAAATTATAAGAGCCTCACCAATGCCTTGTTATGATATATTTCACACCAATTAGCATCTAAAAAAAATTAAAACATAACATTTTTCGTATTAAAAACAATATCAATCACATTTTTAACTAATCAGTGGTGTTGACATTGTTGGAAAATCTGAAAGGAAGAAATATTTTCATATGTTGATAATTACTTATGATATTATTATGTTCTTATTAACTTTCTTGTGTTATTATTTTATCTTAGTTGATAAATCAGTTACAAAAATCATAACATGAATATCAAAGACACCAGATGTAAGCGGACAACAAGGGAAAAACCCCTTATTTCGGGGAAAACCCAGGCAAGAACTCTTCCTTAAGTAGATTCATATGACAGTGAGACAACCAATACTCTAGACCAATATACCTTCCTCCTCTGCCAAGTCAGCCTTTCCTCCTTGTAAGTGTCATCCCTTCAAAGTGAAACTATAATCCAGAACTTCGACTTTGATGTAGCTTCCCAACTTCGAGCTTGATGCAGTAGCTTCATAGCTTTGACCTTGATGCAGTAGCTTCACAACTTCAATGCAGTTTCCCATCTTTGATTTAGTTTAAAACTTTCATTTCACATGAGAGAGAGAGACCTAAAAAATTTGATTCCATATTCCTTCTTCAACTTTGTACTTTTTCTACTCCCAGCTATTGCAATTCATACTAGTGATAGATGTCCTTCCAAATGAGTTGAGCTGCTCCAATATAAGGCTTCTTGTGAGATAAAATTACCCTGTTTGAGGCTGACTTGATCTTCTTGAGTCTGAGTTGGTGGAGGAGGCCAAAATGACCTATTTTACAATAAAATAATTTTCTTCTTTTAAAAATAATTCCCAAGGGTACTTTACAATATGATTTGTATAAGGACACTTGACATAAACCCTAGAGGTCTACAATGGAGACCTTGACCTAAAAATAATTGACCCAAGCATGAAACCTATGCTTTAATAAGTCAATTTATATAACAATAAAATTCATTTTTCTTTCTTTTGATAAATACATTTCATTATCACTCAAATACAATTATGAAGACTAAACCTAGTTACATTATTCAACACTCCCTCTTAACTAGGGAGGTATTCATAATTTACATATATATGGAATATCTCAAAGCACATGAATCACAAAGAGTTTAGGCACACTCAATGCCACGGACTAGATCCCTGACTAGGTAAATCAATCCAGGTGGGACTAAGATGGACTAAATTTTTCAGCCTCTATAGGTACCATCAAGCACATTCTTCAACACTCCCTCTTAAGTAGGGAGGTATTCATAATATACATATATGTGTAATATCTCAAATCACGTGAATCATGAAGAGTTTAGTCACACTCAATGCCACGAACTAAATTCCTAACTAGGAAAATCTATCCGGGTGGGACTAAGATGGACTAAATTTTTCAACCTCTATAGCTACCATCGTGCTTACTTACTAACCATCAACTCAGGGACATAGGTGTGTAATTAAATTTCAGAGAACTATGACCAATTCCACCATCCCTACTTCGGTAAATAGAAATCAACACACAGGTTGACCAGATGTCCTCTTACACATAATACCTCAACACTCCTCATTACTCAAATCGGTAACAACAAATCTCTCCTGATTAAACAGATCGGTAACATAAAAATAATGCTTCCAAAACTCTGAGAGATTTACCTGTACAAACATAACCCCAATCAGTGACAAACTTTCAAATAAACATAAGTAAACACAAACCTTCAGGGTCTTCAATCATCTTGATGCCACTTATGTCAAGTTATTCATATGCAACTAGTCTGAAGAGTTTCTTCTTTAATTTATTCAGTAGCACCAATACATCCTCAATATGCATTCTCCAATTTCCTCTTCATTGTATCCATCATGACTATCATAGTATGCCTTCCCTCTCAACTTTAGAGATATTTCTTTTCTTTTATCCAGGCTCCCTCTTAACTTAGCGAGATCAACTACTTTCTATAATATTGGAGAGTCTTTCATGGCTTCATTCCTTCTTATCAAAGTCATCTTGATCATCATCATTCATAGAAATTCCTTCATCGTGCTTATCAATCAAATCAACTTTACTTACGAATATCTTTAACATCTTGAAGATTATGTACCTACACAACTTAAATAGAAAGTACAAATAAATACATATATAGGAGCACGAAGTTAACTATATCATAATCATACAATAATGGAATAATTATACTTTAGACATCAATTACCTAAACTTAGATAGGTTCATAATCAGCAAGAGACACATGATTTTAAACTTCAACTTCTTTCTAGGCATTTTTTATAAACCCTAGATCACATCATTAAAATTTAAAGTTACTTGATCAAGGTATCAGTCTCACTATATCTAGGGTCCCAATATTACTTTCAAAGATATGAGAGACTCTACTATGATATATTGCAGACCTTAGAAGCAATTCAAACAAGTACACTAAATATAATCAATTTTCATTATTTATATGTTATACTTCTACTAAGATTTATGCAAACCCTAGATTCCATCTTTGAGACACTAAACCTTAGATATCAATAATCAAAACTATAAATAATGATATGTAACAATATGAACAACTTTTTTTAAACCCTAGACTTTATCATCACATTTGAAACAATATCATTATACCCTAAAATATCCAACTTCTACTAGGGCTTAGTTACAAACCTTATAATTTACACACTATAAGCATCAACATTTAGGTTAGTACATATACATATCTATGATTTCATAGTCATGCACAAGCATAACACAAACCCACGGCATAATTATCAATATATTAAAATTTTACATATGACAATTTTGATCATGTTAGGGTTTCGATCATACGGACAACATACACTTAGGGTTTCATTCCTAGGAGCTTACTCTAGATATATAGGGGTTTTTCTCATAAACCCTAATTTACCAAAACCTTAAATGTATAATATTTCAATACACAACTAACCCTAAAATACTAGGGTTTCTATAATAGTATCAAAAAAATAAACACCAAAAGAATAGTATTTTATAGATTTCATCAAGTAGACTAGGGTTTTATAATAAATGTTGACAAATCCTTATGTTAGGGATTTACAGATAACATTTTTAGAATTCCATAAGAATGATCAAATGTATAAAGAGTGTAGATTCAGTATAATGATTAATCACCCAAATAAGAATCTTTGTGATTCAAAGGTCCTAGACATAACGATGTTAGTAATGTAAAGTATATTATTAAAATATATTAATATACCTTTATTATTAAGAGAACAAAGCTTATGGTTTAAGACATACCTTTGTTTTGTTTCTTAACAAACCTTGTAGGACATCAATTCTTGAAGAGCTTCCTTTGCAACAAAACTTCTATCATGCTTCAAGCTTGTTCTTTGAGGTGTCCTTCATAACCCTTGACTATATTAGCAAGCTTTCCTAAATAAGGAAAATATGAAAAGAAATGTTATTAGCATCTAATACAAACACATATAGATAAAAGAGGGAAACCAAATATAAAAGTATAATGGAAGTAGTATGATACTTAGCTTTAATAAATTGTGAGGGCTCCCTCTTAATCCAATCTTGAGGGATACATATAACCTTATCAAAACAATTCAAAAATGTTCTTTCAAAGAATGTTAGAACTACAAGTAATAGAAATCAAAACATAAATGAAAATAATTCAAAACTTAGAGTAGAAGGATATGTATGGGATAGAGTCCTTAAGAGTCCCTAGAAAATAAGTCTTTGACTTCGGATTCTTCCATTTTTTTATTCTTTGTTGAACCTTCATCGAAAATTTTTGCTTAATCCTTATCTCTTTTTTTATTCCTTGGATTCTCAAGACAAATAATTTTATAGTGACCCATTTTGTGACAATTGTAACATTCAATCTTGGATAGGTCTGTATTTTTCCTTGGCCCTTTGAACTTCTTGAAGGTTCCTTTATTCTTGTGATGAGAACTGTTGGTGTTCCCATGTTTTGGCCAGATTGGCAAGACCAAAAGAGAGACAACATCATAACCACTTTGGGGCCCTAGGATCTAGCCCTCTTGCACCCGGAGAGGGATCTTTCCAATAAAACAAATAATGGTATATATCTTTGAAGATCAAATGAGATATTAGGCTAGGTATGAAGCACAAAGGGGGTTTAAAATGATTTGGTTGGTTGGTTGTTGGGTTGGTCATGAAATCATAGACTGGGAAGGTAATGGGAAGAAAAGGGCAAAAGCAGGATTTTTCAGCAAAAGAGGATAGGTTAGGAATGTGCCATCCATTGGGCTATGGATTCATGAAAGGTAATTACATGCAACAACTAGACAAGGCTTTCAGAGGGAAAGTCATCTATACTAAAGGATATTTTTAGATAGATGATGGAATGGAACATTAAGGATTGAAATTGAAAGAAGGAAAACAACCCAATTTCTGTCTATAGATCAGGTCAAAGGTCATTTAACTCCAGCCCTGCTTGGACATACTCAAAGGCAACTTTCAATGGAGGGACAAAGGGGCAGCTTATAGATCGGACCAGAGGTCATTTAACTCCAGGTCAGCGTTAGCATGCTCCAAGGAAAAATAGAGATAAGTTCAACAGGGCCAGGGTCTATAGATCAGAGAAGGACTTTGAACCTTCAATGCTTTGACACCAGCAAGAAACATCCAAGAAGAAAACCCCGAATTCATACATCAGCTAGCAGCATATGGAACTGCTACACTGGTTAAATTAGCTGAATTTACTCTTAGATTCACTATCAGCAGAAAACATTAAAGGCAAGGAGAGCAGAAACATATGGTACCTAACAAGGGTAAATCCTATGCTATATTTCTGATGCGAGCCAGAAGACCAATGAACAGCATGAAAATATAATAAACAATGCGACAAGAAAACATCACCTGTAGTAATAGACCAGGATCCTGTGAAATGTGCTTGATTAATTGATGCAAAACCAGTCACATACACTGAGCTCAATGGTTGTATACAATCCAAACTTTCTCCTCCCAGCCTACTACATTACAAACTACTCTGCTACTCTCTCCCAAAATTGTTCTAACATTCAAAACTGAATCCCTCTAACTATAACAGCAACAACCGAACAACAACCCTTACAATATGTTCTTGGGAATTCTTATAGGAGAATGAATAATAGCAGGAGTAGATACAAATTAAATGGATCTATTAAGACAGAGTGGTGGAAGAGTCTGAGCCCACTCTGCTTAATAGCTCTGCACTGTACTCTGTAGACCGATTCAGAGATCTCTGTCAGGTCGGATTTGACCTCGGATGTTTAGTGAAGTCCTTCTGGCTGTTTGGAACTCTGCGCTAGCTTTCTGGAACAAGAGACATGGCGGAAAGGTCTGAAGGTATCTCCATACTTCATAACTGTGGTCCTGACAGTAATAGAAACTTCTGCCAGTGTATTTCATTTGTTTAAAGGCTCGAGGAGGCATGGAGAACACTGAAAGGAAGTCTTTCTAGAGAAAGGTACCTTGCTGACATAAAACACAGATATAGCTTTGTTTCGTGTGCTTCTTTAACTTCAACTGCGCCTCTTCCTTTGAATGCGGGATTAAGCATTAATTACATCAATAATAAACATTAACCCCTTGAATCTCTTCTGCTGATATACTTTGTTGCTGTTGTAATGGCCTCTCTGTGATCTCTACACAATAAAATAAGCCTGTCACAAACCCGGGCAGTGGTGGAGAAATGATGCGGAGGCCCGGAGGAACAACGGTGCGACTGAGGAAACAGTGGAAGAACAGCGAGAAATGGAACTTGATGAAGGTTTGGGGTGAGACTGGGCGCGAACTGTCTGATCATATGCTGGAGGGGTGATCAATGGTCGGGATTCACAAACGGAGGTGTTAAAATCGAATGGATGGAGAAATAACGTGAAGCCCAAGGTTCTTAGGTTTCAGGCGAATACAAAGGAGATGGGTCAAATGAACGGAGCCAGACCTTTATTGGTGGGACCCGGCTAGAGCGGAGGGTGATTAGTTTTGGATCGTCAGATCTCAGGAGGAGATCGACGGCGGAGATTGAAAGTTGAAGTCAAAAGGGGCTCCGATGAAGAAAACTGATGGGGGGGTGCGATTAGATCCCAGCCGTCAGATCTGAAGAAATGGACGGCCAAGATCGAATCGGCGGATCGCAATCAGGGGGACGGAGGGTGACACTTTTAAACCTTTGCGATTACAATGAAGCGATTGAGCGCCAACCGTTTGATCTGGGTTAGATCGACGGCGGAGATCCAATCGGCAGGAAGAAAGAAGGGTCACGGGCGATGATGCGATTGTGCGATGGCCGTTAGATCAAAAGGAATGAACGGTCGGGATCGGATCGGAGGATCGCAATCGCAAGGCGCAGAGGGGGGGTGCGATGTGACTGGTGTGATGCGATGGAGCACTAGCCGTCCTATCCGGATAGAGATCGACGGTTCAACTTTAATCGGAGGGGCGGAAGGGGAAGGTCGAAAGGCGCGCAGCGATAGCGTTGGGCCATCGGATCCAATGGAATGGACAGTGGAGATTGTAATCGGGAGATTGTAATCGGGAGATTGCAATCGCGAAGTGCAGAAAGTGGCAGCGATTAACAATCGCGATTGTGATCAAAGCAGGGGATGTGATTAGCGCCAGGCCGTCGGATCCAAGTGATAGATCAACGGTGGAGATCGCGGCGGAGGTCTTATAGACCAAAACCCAATCGCTTCGGAGTTTTTCATTAACACATAGAAATGTGCTCGCCCGATGGTTGCGATTGCGATAAGCGCTTAAGACCTTAGTGCCTGGTTCCGGTGCCTGGGCATGTGGGAAAATGGTTTTCGGGGCTTAGCCGAAAGGGGCTTAGGCCTATTATAAGGTAGAAAGTGGGTTTCTTGCCTGTTTTAATGCATTTTAAGGCCAAATAAGGGTAACGATAGAGAGGAGAAGGGTTTATTAAACCAAACAAAGAGTATTTGAAGGGTTTAAAAGGGAATTTGAGACAGTTTAGAGGGTTAACGGGGAAAATAGAGAGGATTAAAAGGGGATGAAGCAGAGGTTTAGAAGGGATGATATAAGGGGAAGAAGGAGAAGACCTTTTGGGCATTTCTTCACAATCAGAGAGGCTGCATAACTGGAAACAGCAGTGGGGATTTATCAAAGGACAAGGGCATAAGGAGGCTTCAAGGATGATGTGTTTTCAGAGGGAAATGCATTCCTTGAAGGCTCAAAAAAATTTTAGCCCCCTGTTTGCTTGTCAAAAAATTTATACGGGGCTAACAATGGCTCCACATGGGAATGGCTTCTTCTTGAAGGAGTCAAGAATTCAGAAGATAAATCTTTGGTGTAGGCCAGATGCCTGGTGCTTGACCCATCCATTTTCTTTCTTGGATCTACTACCACAAATCATGAAGACATCATATCAGCAGTAAAATTTCTCCCAAACAACTACCTACCTAGACTATAGTCCTAACATTTTTTCTTTTGGGTGCATTTGGACTTGCAGACCCTTTACATCATCAATGTTTTACAAGCAGGAAAATCAACCTATTCTACCTCTACCCTTATTACTCCATGAGACCAGATTAAATTGTTGGTCTCATAGTTTCTCTACCTAAACTAGTATCTGCTAGGATTAAACTGTCTAGCAGATTTCTTCTCTACATTCTAAGGCAGAAATTTAAAACAGTCAAGCCAGGATTAGACTGTCTGGCTTGCTGGACTTTGCAGAAATTAAAATCACCTGACTAAATGCTCATAGACTGAGCTTTATTAAGCTTTTCCTACCTACCCTACTCTAACTAGAATATTCACAGGCTAGCTTACAAACATTGTCTTCCAATGCAACCAGTCCATCAAATGATCCCATGACTGGTCTCTCTCACTCAACTCCTTGAGCAGGCTAGATAGGCAGGGCAGCTCCCACTCTTTTTGTTCCACAATAGCAGCTACAAAAAAATTTCTTGTTGTCTGCAACATGCATGAGCAAGAGTGTGTGTTCTAAAAAATATTTCTGAGGTGGACTGCTGGTTTACTATCTGATCAATCTCTTCTTCTGTCAAAAGAGGGGTTTCCCTCTCATCATGGACAGAATAATAGAAGTCCGCTTTCTCTTGTATTAGCTGATTTGGAGGCTGGATGTTTTCTTGAGCCTCTTCTTCCACATCAGATTCTGCCTCTTCTATGTGGTCCCTTGTTTCCTCGAAGCAGCATTCCCTATTAGCCCTTGCTATCAGGTCCTGATTTTCTCTAGTCAGCGTAACACAAGACATAGGTGAGAAATCAAGCAGTTCCTGATCACTTTCCTCTTCATCTTCTACATATTCTTGAGTATCATACATGTATTGCTCATCTTCTAGGTCTTGAGTTTGTTCTTGTTCTGGAAGAGGCCTGGGCTGTTCTAAATAATCATCATTTGCATTCAGATTAGCCATATACATCTTTACCAAACGTTTCTGCTATTCCATTTAATTGATCATACAAAGCATCTAGCTTTGTATCCCTGTCCATGTTTGGATCCATGTTTTTGTAAAGAAGGCTACTGCATCTTCTCAATCGGTTCAGAGTCTTCTACCAGTGAAGTCATTTTGTCTTTTGGGAGTTATGGAGTGTGGAGTCACCAGGTGGATGAATTTGACTATTTGGAGCAGGCTGATGTCCACCATCAGCAATTAAAAGCCAATCTAGGCTAAGTGGTCTTTGATCCCCCAGCGAATTCGCCATTATGTTGGTGTTCCCATGTTTTTGGCCAGATTGGCAAGACCAAAATATGAGACAACATCATAACCACTTTGGGGCCCTAGGATCTAGCCCTCCTGGACCCAGAGAGGGATCTCTCCAATAAAACAAAGAATGGTATATCTTTGAAGCTCAAATGAGATATTAGGCTAGGTATGAAGCACAAAGGGGGTTTAAAATGATTTGATTGGTTGGTTGCTGGGTTGGTCATGAGATCAAAGACTGGGAAGGTAATGGGAAGAAAAGGGAAAAATCAGGATTTTTCAGCAAAAGAGGATAGGTTAGGAATGTGCCATCCATTGGGCTATGGAGTCATGAAAGGTAACTACATGCAACCACTAGCCAAGGCTTTCAGAGGGCAAGTCATCTATACTAAATGATCTTTTTAGATAGATGATGGAATGGAACATTAAGGATTGAAAGTGAAAGAAGGAAAACAACCCAATTTATGTCTATAGATCAGGTCAAAGGTCATTTAACTCCAGCCCTACTTGGACATACTCAAAGGCAGATTTCAATGGAGGGACAAAGGGGTAGCTTATAGATCGGACCAGAGGTCATTAACTCCAGGTCAGCTTTAGCATGCTCCAAGGAAAAACAAAGATAAGTTCAACAGGGCCAAGGCCTATAGATCAGAGAAAGACTTTGAACCTTCAATGCTTTGACACCAGCAAGAAACATCCAAGCAGCAAACCCCGAATTCATACATCAGCTAGCAGCATATGGAACCACTACACTGGTTAAATTAGCTGAATTTACTCTTAGATTCACTATCAGCAGAAAACATTAAAGGCAAGGAGAGCAGAAACATAGGGTACCTAACAAGGGTAAATCCTATGCTATATTTCTGATGCGAGCTAGAATACCAATGAACAGCATGAAAATGTAATAAACAATGCGACAATAAAACATCACCCGTAGTAATAGACTAGGATCCTGTGAAATGTGTTTGATTAATTGATGCAAAACCAGTCACATACACTGAGCTCAATGGCTGTATACAATCCAAACTTTCTCCTCCCAGCCTACTACATTACAAACTACTCTGCTACTCTCTCCCAAAACTGTTCTAACAGTCAAAACTGAATCCCTCTAACTACAACAGCAACAACCGAACAACAACCCTTACAATATGTTCTCGGGAATTATTATAGGAGAATGAATAATAGCAAGAGTAGATACAAATTAAATGGATCTATTAAGACAGAGTGGTGGAAGATTCTGAGCCCACTCTGCTTAATAGCTCTGCACTGTACTCTGTAGACTGGTTCAGAGATCTCTGTCAGGTCGGATTTGACCTCAGATGTTTAGTGAAGTCCTTCTAGCTATTTGGAACTCTGCGCTAGATTTCTGGAACAAGAGACATGGTGGAAAGGTCTGCAGGTCTCTCCATACCTCATAACTGTGGTCCTGACAATAATATAAAATTTTTCCAGTGTATTTCATCTATTTAAAGGCTCAAGGAGGCATGGAGAACACTGAAAGGAATTCTTTCTGGAGAAAGGTACCTTGCTGACATAAAACACAGATATAGCTTTGTTTCGTGTGCTTCTTTAACTTCAATTGTGCCTCTTCCTTTGAATGCGGGATTAAGCGTTAATTACATCAATAATAAACATTAACCCCTTGAATCTCTTCTGCTGATATACTTTGTTGCTGCTATAATGGCCTCTCTGTGATCTATACACAATAAAATAAGCCTGTCACAAACCCGGGCAGTGGTGGAGAAATGATGCGGAGACCCGGAGGAACAGCGACGCGACCGAGGAAACAGTGGAAGAACAGCGAGAAATGGAACTTGATGAAGGTTTGGGGTGATATTGGGCGCAAACCATCTGATCATATGCTGGAGGGGTGATCAACGGTCGGGATTCGCAAACGGAGGTGTTAAAATCGAATGGACAGAGAAATAATGTGAAGCCCAAGGTTCTTAGGTTTCGGGCGAATACAAAGGAGATGGGTCAAATGAACGGAGCCAAACCTTTATTGGTGGGACCCGGCTAGAGCGGAGGGTGATTATTTTTGGACCGTCAGATCTCAGGAGGATATCGACGGCGAAGATTGAAATTTTAAGTCAAAAGGGGCTCCGATGAAGAAAACTGATGGGGGGGCGCGATTAGATCCCAGCCGTCGGATCTGAAGAAATGGACGGCCAAGATCGAATCGGCGGATCGCAATCGGGGGCACGGAGGGTGACACTTTTAAACCTTTTTTTATTGCGATGGAGTGATTGAGCACCAACCATCCGATCTGGGTCAGATCGACGGCGGAGATTCAATCGGCGGGAATAAAGAAGGGTCACGGGCGATGATGTGATTGTGCGATGTCTGTTAGATCAAAAGGAATGAACGGTTGGGATCGGATCGGAGGATCGCAATCGCAAGGCGCAGAGGGGGGGTGAAATGCAATTGGCGCAATGTGATGGAGTGCCAGCCATCCGATCCGGATATAGATCGACGGTTCAACTTTAATCGAAGGGGTGGAAGGGGAAGGGCGACGAGCGCGCAGCGATAGCGCTGGGCCGTCGGATCCAATGGAATGGACGGCGGAGATTGTAATCGGGAGATCGCAGTCGCGAAGGGCAGAAAGTGGCAGCAATTAATAATCGCGATTGCGATCAGAGAGGGGGATGCAATTAGCGTCGGGCCGTCGGATCCAAGTGATAGATCAACGGTGGAGATCACAGCGGAGGTCTTATAGACCAAAACCCAATCTCATCGGAGTTTTTCTTTAACACATAGAAATGCGCTCGCCCGATGGTTGTGATTGCGATGAGCGCTTAAGACCTTAGCGCCTGGTTCCGGCGCCTGGGCATGTGGGAAAATGGTTTGCGGGGCTTAGGCCTATTATAAGGTAGAAAGTGGGTTTTTGGCCTGTTTTAATGCATTTTAAGGCCAAAGAAGGGTAACAATGGAGAGGAGAAGGGTTTATTAAACCAAACAAAGAGTATTTGAAGGGTTTAAAAGGGAATTTGAAACAGTTTAGAGGGTTAATGGGGAAAATAGAGAGGATTAAAAGGGGATGAAGCAGAGGTTTAGAAGGGATGATATAAGGGGAAGAAGGAGAAGACCTTTTGGGCATTTCTTCACAATCAGAGAGGCTTCATAACTGGAAACAACAGTGGGGATTTATCAAAGGAAAAGGGCATAAGGAGGCTTCAAGGATGATGTGTTTTCAAAGGGAAATGCATTCCTTGAAGGCTCAAAAACATTTTAGCCCCCTGTTTGCTTGTCAAAAAATTTATAGGGGGCTAACAAGAACAACAGGAATTTGAGATGTTATCCTCTTCATTTTCCCTGTTGCTTACTAATGAAATTCTGACTTCTTCTTGACTACATGCATTCTATAATTGTTTGAATGTAGGATTATCCTTCCAACTTTTGATTCTTGATGCAAACGCACTCCAAGATGTTGGTAATCCTAGAAGAAAAATAATCACAAGATCATTTTCAGGTACTATTTCATCTATTTCCTGGAGTTCATCTCTGATTTTATCTATCCTTACAAAGACACATTCCACCGTATCATATTTTGGCATCTGCATAGTTCTTAGTTCATTATTGACGCTTGCAATTTGACCAAGGTTCTTGATTATGAATATTTTTGATAGGTCCTCATACATTTCTTAAGCGGAATCTATGTTGGATATATATGGAATGAGGTTTTCCTTAATTCCATCCACTATTAGACTCATGGAAAATATATTTCTTTCTTTCAAATTTTCTTTCTCTCTTCACTTTATTCATTTGTAGGATTCTTTACTTTTACTTTGACTAGATCCAAGACTTTCTTCTTCTTGAGGATGAGATCTTTCCTCTTTTTACATTCCCTATAGTTGGATGCTCCTTCTAGTTTGTTTTATCCCTTCAATGATTTATACATGGTTCTTGTATATATTATTATTATCTCTGTATATGATCCTTCTTCTTGATGACCCCTATTCAACTTCTTAAGACTCCTTGTTCTCCTTATAGTAGATCTTCAAGCTGTCGTTATCTTTTTCTTCACATTAACTTTCATACCATGTTGGAAAATAAGATAGGCAGAAAAATTTTATTCTTCTAATTATTACTTGTGATATTCTTATGTTCTTATTAAATTTATTGTGTTCTTCTTTTATCTTAGTTCATCAAGAAGCATAACACAAAGATCAATGTTATGCGGGATTTACGATTATGGACAAAAGTATCTCCCCTAGGTTTGATGGCCAACCTAGAACAATAGAGAAACAAGGAACCCAATGCTTTTCTTAAAGTAAATAGATGATCGATATAATCCTACCTATAATTAGTCGCACGCTCCGTTCCTTCTTTGGCTTGAATGCTCCAATTTTAGCTCTTATTTCCAAAATTATAATATGCAAAGTTAGATAACACAAGCAAAGATACTATGAGATATATGTAGTGCCATCTAAGTAATTTATTAAATAGATCAACATGGTATTGAAAAATATGACATAACTACATCACATATAGGAAAAAAGAGAATTATTTTCATTAATATAAATGGAATGAGATTACTACCACAAATAGGTGTTGATCTTGTCGAAGAGTTCCTCCAAGCTGTCTTGTTCTTTCCTTGTCACAACATACACCTCCAATCACCCTAAATGCATGAAATGTTAACCTCTCTCCTCAATGGTATAAGGGTAGAACCACACTCCAATATCCAACCCCTTGCATATGCAAGGTAGTAAATATATAGAGCAGTGGGGTAAGTTGGAAGTTCTTATCCAATTACCAATCTAAGGTTTTAGATCCACCTTTGATGGGAGGATGGGATCAAAGGATAAGGGACGGAAACTCCAAAGAAGGATGATATAGGATCTGAAAGTTTAATCAGAAATAAATGGTTGTAACAAATTCTAGAAGCTTCTGGAAGAGGAATCTTTCAGAAATTCTTTCTTCTTCCCAAATTTTTATAGCCAATGCAAGTGCAAAGGGCATCAACCTGTAGGTGATCAATGCTTTCCACATTGGAGAAACATGTAGGTGAACATTTTACAGAGGAAGGCTTGGGAGTGTTGGTCCGAAAACTGGCTCAGATGAGGTTGTTTCAGGCAGAAATTATGGGAAATGAAGGAGGCTCACTTAGGGATTTGTGCAATGATGTTGACAAGGGGTAATAGGATTTTGATTGATCCCATTAGGAGGCCTAATGACTTGATGTGAAAAAATGGCCTATGAAATATTACTGCTAAATCGAAAAGTCAAAAATGATGATTGATGACTGAATTGTTTTATCTTGTGACAAGTCAGGATCAAGAACAACTGGCGAGCTTTATCTGTTACAATACATTTTCATCATGATGTATTTTTGCTGAGGGAGGCATACCCATACTCAACACATAAGTTAACATAACATGTATAATGATCAAAATATGTGTACACATATGCAACTGGTGGACCCATGACTAGATGACTATCCAGATGATCATTTACATTATACATTGTGATCTTTGTATAACTCTTGAAATCGCAACCCGGATGGATGAAACTATATCTGGGGTCGTCTATATTGTTCACACAAACAACCAATGCATGATTCTAAACATGTGAAATAATGAGTTGAGGTTGAACATGGTAGACACCATTTGATTATCGGTCGATGGTGTAAGTCGTTAACAGACATGAGAGAAATCATTGATCATGTTAATGTCTCTCAAGATACTACAGTACAATATGTATGGTGTGAGTATTTGAGTTGATGTTGAACGCCACACAGAGTCTTTCGGTCAAAGGCTAATGTTTTAAACATGTCACCGAGAGCAAGGAAACTTTCCATTGATGTATGCAAGCACCAAGGTACCAAAGGGTTATTTTAAGTCAACTTCTTGTATGATGTTTTGATGTCGATAGGAAGCGACCCGTCGCAAGAGGGCCTTGATGTATCCCCCATAAACGACATGAAAAGGGTACTATGAGTGAGTAAAAATGATGATGATATGGAACTGGATCGGGAAAATTCAAACACGGAAGGAAGGCTTAAGTGTATTGCAATAGATATCAAATGAAAATACTTCTCCTGAACACACCGACGACACTGAATGGAGTTAGCAACATTGACCCAAAACCGAAATGGAGGCTCTGAAAAGGTATGATGACCTGAATGACAAGAATATTACCCAACCCAACAATCACGGAGATGATGTGGAAGATTTTTTTTTTCAAGAGTGACTCGTTGCCATTATAAAATAAAATACTTTATTTTCCCAATTTCTCCGACCATATTGGTCAGTACATCTTTATTTTTTAACAATATTGAGTAGGATAACATATGCTTGATATGTAAGGTCACCCTTCAGGGGAAACCCTTCGAGTATTTTTAATTAACCCTAAGGAGTGGCTCGACCTTGTCATGTTTGACAATTCCATCGATTTTTTATGTTTTAACAAGTCCAACGAAGGTAAAACTCAACATCATTTTCATGTTTAGAGAGTTTGAAAAAGAGGCGAAAAATAAAAATCCAGATGTTCCTTTTCATAGATAGTCTCTTTGTTATGAAACCAACTCACAAAATAGAAGAAAATAGATATCGATGACTTAGAAATTAGCCTCTTTGAGTGGGCAACCTCCTTTACATTAATAAATGAACAATTCTTTGATGATACAAATGAAAAAACATCCTTTCTATATATAGGAATCCAATGGGTCACAATATATTCCTAGCCGACATAACAATAACAATGTAAGGGCACAAAAAACACAATAGTGGGCTTCTATGGGGCACAATAATAACAATATGGGGACTACATGGGAACAACAATAACAATAAGTGGGGTTATACTCAATAACAATAAGGGGATACACTAGTATTATAGGGACCTAACATGCCCCTCTCCTTCAAACAAGTGTTGTCCTCAACGCTTTATTATTTATGGATGCTTCTATATAAAATTTTCATCCTCCCATGTGGAATATTTAGCATGTAAGTTCTTCCACTTGCTGAGATACTCTAAAATTGATCGATTTCATAGTTGTCGAGTTCTTGTTTCCATGACTGCTTCGGGTTCCAATATGATTTTTCCTTCCTTTTCAAGTTCTAGAAATATTATTTGAATTGGGATTTTGTCACCTATAACCTTCTTTAAGCATGAAACATGGAAAATTGGGTGCACTCAAGAAGATGCAAGCAGATCCAATTTGTATTCCATAGTACCAATATTTTGCAGCACCTTGTAAGAACCATAGTACTTTAGCAATAATTTATTATACTTATTAACTTGCTTGAGGGACATTGGTTTGTATGGTTGTAGCTGTAAAAATACCCAATCACCTACATCAAAACTTATTTCATTGTGATGTTGATCTGCATGTTGTTTCATTCGATTTTGCACTAGAGTTAGGTTATCCTTTAAGAGTTGGATAACATGTTGTTGATGCTTGATGTGATCTTCCACTACTTTATCATCCATATTAGCTTTCATTTCATCCTTCAAACCATCAACCTTAGCCTCCATGTCTACTTTTACACCATCTATGCCATATTTGGTTGCTCTTTGTGAGATCAAAATTTTTTGCACTTGGTACCTGAATTTTGATATAGCATACTGTAATTCTTCCTCTTCATGCATCATAGTATAGTTTTCTGATGGATTAATGGGTGTGTAATTATTTTTGGGAGGAATTATAGAACCCAATACTAATAAAAATGCTTCAATGTTCCCTTGGAATCACTTCAAAATAAATTTTCAAACAAAAGTTATGCAATTTATTTTTTTTAAAATACACACCTTTTTCTTGCTTTTTAGGAGGTATATATTGAATCTGATTTATCTTTGTGATTTAATATCTTAAAGATCTGACCTTCGGTCTCATAGTATCCCTCTGAGTCCTCTTTCCAATGTCACAGGTCAAACCTGATTTTAATTCTTCAAGGGAAAGTTATGCCCAATCTCTCACAATGACCTAATTATGGACTAGTTCAGTAAAGAAAAATGTTACGGTGTTCCACGTGTCACTGTTTTGTCCTTCAGCTCCGAAATCGATACACAAGAAACCAAACTTCGTTCACTTTCAACCACTTTTTACAGAATTACAATCTGATTCTCATATAAATATTTATGACAATTTTCCCAAGGTCACCTCTTTGAGATGAAATTTGGGAGCCTGCAAAAACCCTAACTTCCACAGATCATATCTCCTAAAATATTGCAAACCAAGATCTGAAATTATTCCATGACGTTCCTCCAAATTTCAGCACAAATGGGCTTTTTTAGCTTCTTAACCTTTGTAGAAAAAAATTTATAGTGAAAATTACACGATGACATGTTTGAAGCAGTGAAACCCTAGAAGCCAAAGCTCTGATACCAAATGTTATGAAACTAGCTCACAAAATAGAAGAAAAGAGAGATCAGCGACTTAGAAATTAGCCTCTTCGAGGGGGAACCTCCTTTAAATTACATAAATGAACAATTCTTGGATGATACAAATGAGAAAACCTACTTTCTATATATAGAAACCCAATGGATCACAATATAATCCTAGCCGACATAACAACAACAATGTAAGGGCACAACAATAAAAATAGTGGGCTTCTATGTGGCACAATAATAACAATATGGGGACTACATGGGCACAAAAATAACAAAAATGGGGTTGTACTAGCAATAACAATAAGGGGATACACTATTATTATAGGGACCTAACACTCTCGAGTCCGTAAGGGCAGAAAAAAATACTCAAGATAACCTCGTATCCATGTTCGTCTAAGGTACTGCTTTTTTGTAAATAGTTTATATCAGTTCGGAAAAGGGTTAAACTCATACTGAGTAGACGTCTTTCCATTTACTTTAACGAGTTCGAAAAGACAAGTGTTCAAAAATATTTTCATATTTTGGGAGTATAAAAAGAGTTGAAAGAGGACTCCAAGGGGTTCCTTTTTCGTAGGTTTATAAAGCCCGAAAAAGAGATAAAAGTATACTCCTTGGTCAAAATAACATGTTTAAAGCATGATAAAACACCATTAATAGTTATTGACCTACTCAAAACATCACAAAAAGATTAAACATACTTGTTTCATAGTAAAAGTGAAGCATATATAGGTCAAAATATTAAATATGAATAAAATAGTGTGAGAAACGACCATAAATATCGAAAAAAGCTGTTCATTTTTACCATTTCACATTTACCTTAAACAGTGAGATTTTTTTAGCACTTTTTCCCTCGATCTTTTGCAACTGATTATGGCCAATACAGTAGATCATTTTCAGTATCATCTCTTCTAATTAGGAACTAAAACCATTCTCTTTCTTTTGATGGTCCATTTTTGTGATTTCATGGCAATTTTTTGAGGTTTTGAGGAACCTTGGGTTCCAAAAACACACCCTAGGACCAATGCACCCCCCCCCCCCACATGTCGAAATATGCATTTCACTTAGGAAAATTATCACTGCTGGGAGAGGTGCAAATCTCTTTCATGCACTACTGGAGTGCGTCCGGCGTAAAATGCTTAATGGTTTATCAATTCTCCCTCAAATTTTGTCAGATTTTTTGCATGAAAAGGAGCCTAATGAATCCTTTAGGGATGTTTCATTAGCACAAAATGGCATTCATTTGGCGATAAAGAGAACATGAAGAACAGTATTTAACTATGGAAAATGACCTTGCCACTATATAGGCACTGAAAAACTGTGGATTTTTGAAATTCTTCTGGCTACCTAGTATAACGCAACAGATGGAATTTTTTTAATATATTATTCATTCATGGGATGTTCAGGTACAATAATTCAGGTTTTGGGAACATCTACTCGAGATAAAGGTATATGATATCTACTTTCTGACATGCTTATCCAAGAGGGGTGCCCCCATCTCTCTCCTGGGTGGGAGTGGTGGGATACCACGAAAGACTATATCCATAGCTATTATAGACCTCGAGCCAGATGTGACCCAGTTACATTTGAGAACGATCATGTTTAGCATTGCAATATTGGCAGGTAGCTCGACCCTCCATGTAGAGAGTAAATCGTACATGCAGTATGGGATAGAATTTTTAGAGCCAATAGTGTTCAAATGGAGCAAGGGTGTCTTGGTCAATATAAAGGAACAGCTGACCAAAGAGAAATAAGGCAAGTTAAACAACTTTGCCTGTGATTCGAAATTAGTCTATTTTTCTCCAGATCAGGTGCCACTACTCTAGCCTCAGCAGGTTATACTCGAGCCTATCAATCTGAGGGTCCCACGGATGAGGAGGTGGATAGATCATATGGCCTGAAATGCAGGTCCGTCGGTGATCTTTTTCTCACCAGCCTTCTTTGGATGGTTGTGCAGACAGTTCCTCATGATCTATGATTATCCTTACGCAGAGATGGATTTTTGTGATGATATTGAGCTCGTGCTTCTGAGGGTGAGAAATGGGATGCTTTAGGTAAAAATATTTCAACCATTAATTTTTTGAAATTTTTACATTTTTTTTGCGTTTTTATGTTTCTGAGACTAAAATATTTATGTTTCATGCATATATTGGCCCAGTTCGACGAGTGGGTGCTTCATATCTCCATCGTGCAGGAGAATATCCACATGAGGAGGCAGTGTTACAATCACAATTTGTTGTAGTAGGATGGGATGTGCTACGGGATCTTGAGGTAGCTAAGATCCTATTAGAAGTGGAGCACCACATGGAGGGATCTAAAGACGGGGTTGATGAGATTTTGGTCGATCAGGTTCCCATTCGACTTCAGTGACACACTATTGGAGTGCCTATCCATATTAGTCGATTATTGGGCAAGATGGCTCGTGTAATGTCATTTTATCATGAGAACCATTGATTAGTCTACTTAGATATTTGCATATAGTTTTTCATATGGGCTATGTAGCCATATGTGTCTTGGGGAACAAGTTTTTGTAAAACCAAACTCTATATATATATATATATATATATATATATATATATATATATATATATATATATATATATATATATATATATATATATATATATATATATATATATATATACATGTTTTCAGTGTTTCCTAGTTCATATTATCCTTTCAATATGATCAAGGTGGATATTAGTGGTCACCCGCCTATTCCACTTGGGGCCCCACCATTGTCTCTTTCAGTTTTTCAGTTTTGGCACAACTTACTATTTTTAGCAGTTTTTCAAGTCCTGAACTTTCAGAGCCGTTTTGAGGCCCTAAACAACATTTTTTGGGCATCATTTTTTCGACGAATATGATTCTGTTCCAAAATTTGTATTTGCAGCAATAGTTGTAGTCCTCGGATAGATCATTCTAATGATGTATCATATGCGTCAAACAGAGATCGTATGTCGAAGTTACATCCCCGGGAAGTTGAAACACCAATTTACCCAAACGGGGCCCATAGTTTTGGCGCTTCATCTCCTAGGGTTAGGTTTTTGGACGTTTAGAGTTCTCTATTGTTTCTCAATAATAAATAGGCCCTCGAGCCTCATTGTAACATATTTAAGAGGTCTGTAGTTGCCACACCTCCTCAGAGATTCGCTACTAGCACCCTAGCTAGTTTATTTCCATTCTGTTTGTACGCAAATTTTAGTTCTTTGATATTAATGAAATGAAGTGTTATTTCCACTACATATTTTTATTTGTGGTTATATGTGTATTCTGTTGCATTCCTACATAAATCCGGATCATTGGTATCAGAGCGATCTGCTTTTTCTCGATCCTTCTTTACATGTGCCCAACAAGGTTAGGGTATAAGGAGTTAGGGCTCGATCTGGTGGAACCTTTGCAACATCACCCTCGCAAACCCTGAAGGACACCCATGGGGGACGAAAAGAAAGATGAGGGAGCAGGGAATCTTATCAAAATATTGCTCGAGGAGGCCCTCGAAAAAAAAAGGAACGCGATGATGGATAACTTTGCCCAGATCCTTTAACGATTTCCCACCGGTGGCGCAGCTACATCCAGCAACCACTCTGGAGGCGTGAATCCCTTTAAGGTACAATTAAACTTTGACATTCCCATATTTGAGGGTCAAATAGATGTAGATGTTGTGGATAGATGGTTGAATCTATTAGAAGGATATTTCTTGGTTCATGAATTTTCCGACCGGGAGAAGATTATTTTTGCACTCCTCAAAGCTACCCCCCATGTCAAGGACTGGTGGGAAACCTACTCTGAGAAAAAGGATGAGACAGAACCCTCTCTGTTCTTAGCCGTACCCACTTGGAATTCTTTCCAAGATGCCATCAAGGAACAATACTATCCCATGGGGAGCTATGAGGACAAGTACATACAATGGACCATGCTGCAGAAACAAAGGGATCAAGATGTGCATGAGCTGATGAATCTGTTCCATACCCTGTGCACAAAGTTGTGTATCAAATATTCAAAGAAAAATTTGGTGCTAAAGTAATGCAGTTTTCTGCACATATACATTCAGGAGGAAATGGAGTTCCTCAACATCTCCTCACTTGGTACGACATACAGGTATGCTGCCAAGATTGAGCAGAAATTCAAACAGAAGAAGCGAGACTTTGGATATGTAAATCAAAAGCAAGGGAAAGGTGCCCCCAAACCGCAAACCAAAGGACAAAGCCAAGGCATGGTGGCCCAAGACAACCTGCCAAAGCCACAAGAAAATAAAAACACCGCGAAGCCAAAGAAGGACATGGGAAAGTGGTGTGAGTTCCATAAGAGCTCCACTCACAACACAAGTGAGTGTCAGGCCAAGAAATCGTTGGTGGTTGAGATTAGGGCTTCTGAATCAGATGCATGATCTGACTCTGAATCAGAACCTAACAAGGGGAATGACAAAGGGAAGCAGATTATTGATGCGGAGCCCAACACCATTGTTGCCACTACGAAGATCCAGAAGGAGGAACCAGAAGATCTAGAGGAGGTAGAGCATCTCTTCCACTCCCAGATGTGGGTAAAGGGTTCCTCGCTACATTTCATTGTCGATAATGGGAGCCAAAAGAACCTCATTTCAGCAGATTTCGTGAAGTGGTTGGGCTTGCCAACCACAGCGCACCTACAACCATACACCATCGGGTGGCTTCACCAAGGACAAAATCTCCGCGTCAGCTAGTAGTGCTGCCTTCCCTATAGCATCAAGCCCTTCACGGATGAGGTATTGTGCGACATTGCTCCTATTGATGTTTCTGATGTATTATTAGGCCAACCATACTTGTGGAAGCGACATGTTGTGTATGAGTCCTGGCCTCGCGCTGTTATTGTTACTTTGGGAAATAAGTTGTACACGATACCAGAGGTATCACCACCTCCCACTATCTCTTTGGTTACTGCAAAAGAATGCAATAAGCTCATTTCCCAAACCAGGAAATTTTTTTTCCTGATGATCCACCCCCAGGGCAAGAAGAAGATTGTGGCCATGACCTCTAGACATGGCTCCTCTACACGACAAAAACAAATGGACAAGGTTGTGGAGGAGTACGAGGACATCTTCACCTCACCCACAGGGGTGCCTCTACACTGTCAGGTCAAGCACCCCATTGACCTGACCCCAGGTGCATCGCTACCCAATAGACCAATCTATAGGCGCTTTGTTTTGTAGAATGATGAAATCAAGAGGCAGATTCAGGAGCTGCTATAGAAAGGTCACATCTGGCCAAGTTCGTCGCCCTGTGGGAGCCCAATCGTGTTGGTACAGAAGAAGGATGGGACTTGGAGACTCTGTATTGACTATCGGGCGCTGAACAAGATCACTATCTGAAATAGGTACCCGATCCCATGGATTTATGACCTTCTGGACCAACTCAAAGGGGAAAAATATTTCAGCAAGATCGACTTGAAGTTTGGGTATCACTAGGTACCAATCAAACCCTCTGATGTATGGAATACTGCCTACAAAGCCAAGGAGGACCTTTTCGAATGGCTCATCATGCCTTTCGGGCTGATGAATGCTCACGCAACCTTCATGAGGTTGATGGATGAAATCTTACATCCATTCACCAACTCATTTGTATTGGTGTACTTGGATGACATTCTGATCTTCAGCCATACTTGGGAAGAGCACCTCCACCACATCCGAGAAGTCCTCCAAACACTACAGCAACACAAGTTGTGTGCCAATTTGGAGAAGTGCACTTTTGGCATGACCCAGGTTCAATATCTGGGATACATTATTGATGAAAGGGGGGTGCATGTGGATCCAACCAAGATCCAAGTCATTCAGGATTGGCAAGCCCCAACCACTCTAACAGAGCTTCGCAGCTTTCTGGGTCTTGTTAATTTCTACCGCAGGTTTGTGTTGGTATTCTCTCATATCACTTGGCCCTTGAGTCAAGTCACCAAGGGAGGAGCGAAAGAAAAATTATTTTGGTCAGAATCTCAACAGAAGGCATTCATAGAATTGAAACATCACCTCTGTTCTGCCCCAGTGCTCACATTACCAGACTTGCAACAACCATTTTAGATCAAGACATATGCCTCTGACTATGCTATTGGGGTAGTTCTTACTCAACAAGGGCATCCAGTGGCATATCACAGTGAGACATTATCTGACACAGTTCGCAAGTATCCCACTTATGACAAAGAAATGTATTCCATTGTGCAAGCTTGTCGAAAATGGAAGCATTACATTTTGGGGAAGGAAATAATCATTCACACAGACCACCGACCCCTGTAGTTCATATAGACACAAGGGAAGTTGTAGAACAATCGCCATCATAAGTGGTCCACATATCTACAACAATTTCATTTGAAAATCAAGTACAAGAAGGGTAGCACCAATAATGTTGCCGATTTCCTCAGCCGACCATCGATCGTGGCCATAACCACAATTCTCAACTCTTGTGGGCATGAGACTTCTGATTGGCCACTTCTCTACAAGATTGATCCAAAATTCAGCCACACATACAAGGCACTCTTGGGGGGTACGCAAGTTCCAAATTTTCACCTCCAAGATGCCCTGTTATGTCACCTGGGACACGTTTGTGTTCCTTCAAGCGAGCGTGCCAAGATGATATGGGAAGTGCACTACAGTAGAGTCATTGCGCATTTTGGTGTCGAGAAAATAGTGGCAGTACTGCAGAAGTATTTCTATTGGCAAAACCTTCGACAGGATGTTAGGAAGTACATCAGATCCTGCAATACTTACACCATTTCCAAACCGACCATCAAGAAGTAAGGGCTCTCTACTCTGCTACCTACCCCTAGTAGACCTTGGGAATCCATCTCCATGGATTACATGTCGGGCCTGCCTTCTACTAAGCAGGGAAATGACTGTGTTTTTGTGGTCGTCGACAGATTCTCGAAGATGGCCATTATGGCGGCCTGCAAGAAGAATATCACAGCAGAAGCCACTGCTAAAATCTTCTTTGAATGAGTGTGGGTGCACTTTGGGATCCCACAGTCTATCATATCAGATTGGGATAGCAGGTTCCTCAGCACATTTTGGTCCAACCTCTGGTCAATGTTGGATACCAAGCTCACCAAGTCCACAGCTTTCCATCCCCAAACAGATGGCCAGACAGAGGTCGTCAACAGAATGATTGTACACATTCTGCGCATGTACAATTCAAAGCATCCACTCACATGGGACGAGAGCCTCCCCTATGTACAACATAGTTATAATCGGGCTCTCCACAGTTCAATCGGCCATAGCCCCTTTCAGGTGGGCTTGGGATTCCAGCCACTATGTCCTATTGATGTAGCCATACCATTTGCAGCTGCTCAGGCCGATTCAGCTCATGTCCAGTCTGAAGTTGACAAAGCAAGTAGCTTCATCGAGTGCATTCAACACATCCGCTAGCATGTTCATGATATATTGGACAGAGCCAATGCCAAGTACAAGCAACGCCATGATCAACACCGGGTGCCACACAACTTCCAGGTGGGCGACAAAATATGGCTACATTTTCAAAAGGAGCGCCTCACTGGACCCCGCCGCAAGCTTCGCCCACTCTGATGTCGTTAAAGCACACCATCACTAAGCTTGTAAGGAGCATGATGCCTCCCAGAGCTCATTTTCCCATCCACCATTCCTTGGTACGCACTCGGTATTAAATGTAGACAGCACCCCTTTGTCCCTACTTCCCACCTCTATTGGACACCTCTGACATTGCATAAGAACTCACACCAAAAGAGTTAAACCCAGACTACATGGAACAGGCCACCATAGATTATATCATGGACATGCAAATCAAGAAAAATTGCCAATGGAAGATCCAACTGTATCGGGTTGTCAAAGCTGGCCAACTTCTGCACCAAGGCCAGTGGTTCACCAGGGACCAAGTTCAGCAGAAGTTTCCTCATCTCATGGAGGAACTCAACGCAATGAGGACCATTGCTTCCTAAGGGAGGAGGAATGATCTAGGTGGATATTGGTGGCCACCCACCTATTCCACTTGGGGCCCCACCATTGTCTCTTTTCGTTTTTCAGTTTTGGCACAACTTACTATTTTTAGCAGTTTTATGGGTCCTGAACTTCCGGAGTCGTTTTGAGGCCGTAAATGACGTTTTTTTGGCATCATTTTTTTGGAAAATATGATTCCATTTTGGAATTGATATTTGTGGCAATAGTTGTATTACTCAGATAGATCTTTCTATCGATGTATCATACGCGTCAAACGGAGATCGTATGCCGAATTTACGTCCCTGGGAAGTTGAAACACCAATTTACCCAAACGGGACCCATAGTTTTGGTGCTTCATCTCCTAGGGTTAGGTTTTTGGAAGTTTAGATTTCTCCATTGTTTCTCAATAATAAATAGGCCCTCGAGCCTCATTGTAACACAGTTCAAAGGTCTGTAGCTTCCACATCTCTTCTCAGAGATTCGCTACCAGCACCCTAGCTATTTTATTTCCATTATGTCTATAAGCAAATTTCGGTTCTTTGATATTAATGAAATGAAGCGTTATTTCCGCTGTTGTATTTGTGGTTATATGTATATTCTGTTGTGTTCCTGCATAAATCCGGATCACAATATGATGTGATGTGAATTGAAACTTATTTACATTCTTTGAAAATGTCTATCTAAAACGTGATTAGTTAGGGCATCTGCTAATGTCTTTAGATTTCTATAAATATGTTCATATTGTATGAAATTGAAATGTATTCGTAGAAGAAACACTCTCAAAACCATGCGAAGGATGGCAGGATTTCTATCTGAATACACATTAGTGATTTTTTTTACTATGAGTTGTGATTCAAGTCTGATGACTAAACGGCGGATACCATGTGAAATAGCATCAAATAGTAGCTCAACCACTGTGATATACTCAACGATGATGTTAGTAGAGCGACCTATGCAAATCCCTTGCATACTCACTAGCTCGTTGTTTGGAGAAAAGAGAGCCCATGTTGCGGAAGATAGGTTCTAAGTACTACAACCAGAACCATCATCATAACCAATGTACGGTTCAAGAGATGTTGACATCAGCAAATCAAAAGTAAACGGGATCAACAGAAACCACGGAAACTCTGAAAAGACACACTGAAAACACACTAATAGACAGTATGTACATAGTGCACTATGCATGAGATCAAGCACAGTATTTTTTTAGGTACAACCCATTCCTAGGTTGCGCCAATGGAACTCCATCGAAATATACTAACTCATAGGCCCCTTTTGCAAGGACTTGCTTGAAAATGTATGGACCCAACCACATAGGTTGGAACTTCCCTGGACCTAACTTATCAGCCTCCTGATCATAAAATAGAACCAGGTCCCCTTCCGAGAAGACTCGAGGATTGACACTTTTTTCGTATTACACCTTGACGCGTCTTTTATGAGCTTCCTTGGCTAAAGCAGCATCACGTTGAGTTTCATCCAAATAAGTCAGATGTAAGAGATGCTCATCCTCCATGGAAGTGGCAGGAAGAATTTTGATAGCTAGTTTCAAGGATGAAATTTCACATTCAATGGGGAGGATTGCTTCCATACCACAGACCAACTGAAAGGGTATGAATCCAGTAGAAATCCTAACTGAGGTTCGATAGGCCCACAAGGTAGCGTAAGGAAGCAGGTTCCAGTCCGATTTATGAACCACTACCATACGTTTTAGCATAGTTTTACGAACTTTGTTGACAACCTCAACTTGTCCATTATCCTGTGGATAGTAGGGAGTGGAATTTTCATGTGAAATTCCCAACTTAGCATCAAGTTCGGTCATCATATGATTCTGGAAATGATTTTCGTGATCTATAACTATTTCCTGCAATACATAAAACCTATAAATAAAATGATTGAAGAAAAATTATGCAGTTATTTCACCAGTGTTGTTAAATGTATGCATCACATCGTCCCACTTAGTAAAGTAGTCAATTGCAACAATAATATAATCATGCCCCCGAGTCAAGTGAGGGTTACATGTTATTAATTCAATGCCCTATTTTTCAAAAGGACCAACAGTGAAAATGGGATGCAAAGGAGCAGATGGATCAAGGATCTTATGATCGTAGATCTGGCAGACATGACACTCTTGGATAGCAAGGATGTATTCTCGAAATATAGTGGGCCAAAAGTAACCAACACGTAAGATATTTTGCGTGGTAGCGTAACTAGATAGATCTCTGCCACATACCCCTAAATAAAATTCATTAAGTACTTCCTCAGCTTCCTCAATGGTGAGGCACCTCCGTAAAATTGCATCAATACCACGACAGTAAAGGTATCGCTGATAATGATGTTATTTAGGGAGTAGTATTGAATACGTCATTGCTCAGAGTGAGAGGTATTAGGCCTTAAAGTTTAGGTCTGGAGATAGACCAGAAAATATCCATACCACTATTCAGATGATGAAATCAGAAACAATGACTCATCAAGGATAGAAACTCATATGTAGATTCAGAATCATGAGAAGGAAGGTTACACATAAGCTCGGTGAAAACTAAGGATTTATTTGACTGGATTTGATGAGATCTACGTCGAAATCTTGGGGAATAATTATCTACTTAGATTTATTTCCCCCCATCAATTGACATGACAGTATATATGTCATAGGGTTGCAATTAGAAACAACCGAATTTTTCTGAAGTAATATGTAATGGTGAAACCTTTGGATGACTTGAACGTTCACCAAAGCTAGATTTTCTACGTGAGAATATCTAATTTCGATATCATTGGGGTTCCAACTCAGATAATAAATGAATTTTTAGTCACGATATCGTCTTCTTGGACTAATACCATTGCTATAGTAGAAATGGCAGCAGCTAGGTACAAGAAACAATCTCGCTGATAATCAAGGGGGTATATAAGAGATGCCCGAACGAGTACATCTTTCAAGGCATCAAACACTTTCTGAGAATCGTGATCCCAAAGGAAGGGTACCCCTTTCTTTACTAAGTGAGTGAATCATTTGGTCAGATCAGCGTAATTAGGGATGAAGCTTCGCAGGAAGTTAGATTTCCCTTGGATTCTTTGTAATTGAACAAGAGGAGAAGATGGAGGTAAGCGGCAATCACTTTCACTTTCAAGGTATTGATACGAATTCCTTGTTTTGAAATGAAAAAACCCAGGAGTCAACTAGAACCAACGTAGAACACAAATTTTTTCGAGTTGCATTGAATGTTATAGTACCTACAACGAAGAACAATAGCCTGAATATGCATTTGGTGATCATCCCAATGTTTAGAATGAGTAGGGAGATCATCTGAATAAGGATGCATGATGTGTTTAATATCATGAAAGGTGTAATCCATCGCACTTTGAAACATGGCCCCAACGTTCTTTAAGCCGAATGGGAGCTTACGATAAGAAAAATTACCCCAGGGATAAATAAATGCAGTCTTCGAAGAATGTTGATTTTATTATAACCTGAGAATCTATCCATGAATGAATAAATCTCGCAACCATCACAGTCATCAACAATCTGGTTAATAAACAGGGTCGGATATTTTTCCTTGGGACAAGCACGATTCACATCTCAGTAATCAACACATACTAGGATAGTGCCATGTTTCTTCATGACAGGGACGATGTTTGATACCCAATCAGTTAAAGGAACGGGGTATATGAAACCGGCCTGAAGAAGCTTTTCAACTTCAGCCTTAATCTTGGCAGCCTTCTTAGGATTGACCGGACGGAGGCGCTTTCAAACGTGTTTGGCATCAGGATACGTCTTAATCTCATGCACTACTATGTTTGGGTCGATACATGGAATTTCCTCATAAGTCCAGGAAAATACATCTTGAAACTCATGAAAAAGGGATCTATAAATCATGATCTCATATGGATAACAAGGTGCTCCAATGTATATATTTTCGACAACACCTATCTTGATATGGATATCGATAGGTATCTTCTTATTGATATTTGAAAGTTTCTTTTCGGAGTCAACTTCATGAATAGAGACAGAATTCGTAAAAGGCTTGACAAAATTGGGCAAAGATACATCACTAAGATTATCGCCAATGGAATTTGGTAAGGAGGAATGGTGGTGATGTTTGTCCCAAGGCCTGTCATCTAGCATCATGATCTCCATGTTGTTTTCATCGTTTGATAATACATGAGAAAAAAGGATCATAAGGTGTGCCATAATCCAGGGATCAATTTACCCAATTGATCAAAGAGAAGGTATAAGCCGCACAAGCCAAATATATGGCTTCATAATCTAGATCAACGGGGCTAAGTGGCATTTGATCGCAAAAAATGTTCATGTTTGTTTCATCAAGTACAATCCATGGATCAGCTGGGATAGCAGATGATGATATTATATTGATATAAGCAACCGAAGATGAGTTGTCGGGAAGGAGAGGAGGAGGGAGTGAAAAGGTTCCCATAAGCAATCAATCCTACAACAATCCAACTCTGACATGCAGATAAGTGTGTAGGTTTTCCCCTACAACAAGGAAACTACTAGTAACATGAGAATCAAAGGCGAAAAAGGTGAGTTTATCTATGCCTACAATCTTGCCTTTATGAGGAAATGTGATCATACAAAAGTAGTTTGAAACGATGACATCCATGGCATAAACCCATGTACATCCTAGTAGAATATTATAATCGAGAGCTCTGTCAATAGCTTCAACTTCTATAGGGACGTTTTTCCCCCTAATTCTACCTGAAGGGAGTTCAAAATACTACAAGTTTTGTATGTTCTTCCATCGAAATCTTTCAATGTGGTGGTTGATTGACCGAGTTGAGGCAAACTAGTTGCCTTCCAACAAGACATGGACATAATGCAGGTCGAAGCTCCCTCATCCACAATAGAATGATGAACATTCTTACCATGGAAGATGACCTTGATTATAAAGGCTAATCATTAGGGTAATTTTGAGGTCTAAAATGGACCTCCTAAAGAAATTATAAAATAATAGTGGAAATAATAAAAAAAGATTACATTACATCATCAAATTTTAGAGGGAAAAAAGAAAAAACTACTTTTTCAGCTTGTATTTTCAACTTATATCCTTATGGGTTTACTCAGATTTTGTGAGGGGAACACTCTTTGGATGCAGAATTTGATTCCTCATCCAAGGAGTACCCATGTTGCACACGTTTGATGGACCCTGCTACATGCAAAATGAGAAATACATGAAAAAATGTGATTGTATGATGTTTATTCATGTATTTCTCATTTTTCGTGTAGCCAAGTCCATCGAAAGTATGCAACAAGGGTACTTCTTGGATGAGGAATTAAATTTTGCTTCCAAAGAGTATTCCCGCTCAAAATTTGATTAAAACCTTAGCGAGATAAGTTAAAATACAAGTTGAAAAGTAGTTTTATTATTTTATTATTATTTAATTTTTTTACTTTTTTACCCCAAAAATGGTGAATCATCCCCCATGGTTTACATCATCATATTGAATTCTATTGGTTATTATAAAGTTTATTTTTGTTGTAAATTTTCCTTAGGAGACCCATTTTAGACCTCAAAAGTTCTCTAATGTGAGCTGGAAGCCGAGGGGTATAGTTTTCAAGAGAGAAAACCACTAGGATGGAATCCAATGGATCCACACATCAAATAGCTAACAAAAAGGCCTTATTTTGGGCGGGGTATTTTTGCAACACCTCAAGAGTTGACATAGTTGATGGAGACTGGGCCAAGTCTTAAACTACGTTATAATTCTGGGCATACCTTGAAAAAGGGTTGAAATCAAACTTATGAATAACGTCCTTCGAAGGTTTGATAGTAAATTCCGCGGGAATCGGAGGTGGAGCAAGATCAGATGAAGGTGATGTAGAACTAGAAAGTGTATCATTATCTTGACCATTTGGTGGATTCACATTAACGTAGTCCTTATTCCGAGTGGCCACCATAACATCAGATTTCATCTTTGAGGACGAAAGCATTAAAACCATGTTAGAGGAAGAAGGGTCTTGGGCAACCATGTGGGTATCATGATTGCGAAACAAGTTGGTCAGCATGGAAGGAGAGGTGGAATATTTAAGGAACAAGTTCACTTCAGCACGGTGCAGACAATCACATGTAAAGTTATCCTTGTTGCAAATTAAGCATAGGTAATGAGGCTTTCGCTTCTCGTCGAAATAGTGATTTTTTTTTATCCTATGGTGGAGGATATTTCTTATTCTTACATTTTCCTTGCTTCTTTCTTCAGGTTGTTGTGGAGACTTGCCTTAATCATATGAGATGGTATTTATCTCGGAAGAAAAAGCCGCACGAGGATAGGATTGAGGGTTTTGAGCATATGCGATAAGAGAAACCCCAGATGGTTTTCTCATTGACTACGAAGTGGCAGAACCAATCACGCCATCAGCAGCATGAGATTCTTTACAAGGTGGAGGAGGAACAATATTTTAAGGTCTCAGAACATTCAGTATCTTATCACAGAGTGTGCCTAATTAGATATAAACAAGGTCCAAATATTGTGCACGAGCAATAACCTGCTCTTCGATAACGACTCTGCCTTTAGCCACATATTGTTGAGATTGCAACAAGATGATGAGCTTAGTGAAAAGAGTCGCCTTCACTAAGTGGGCCCGCAGGCTATTTTTGGCATAAGTCTATTTTTAGACATGTCGATCATATTCTATGAGTTGTAGGATGCTATTTGTGGATGGTTGGTCAATTTGGAAAAATAGATGGAATTCTATTTTTAGACATAATGGGAAGAATCTATTTTTAGATTGCCAGTCTAAAAATAGTTATGTCAAATATTATTAGCTCTTAATAATATTTGGACTATAAACATTATCTTATTCTCTTGGAGCACTTCAGTTAAGTGCACAGATGTGGCACAGGAGCTGACAGAAGAAATTACGCTATTCCTAAGGGTTATGTGGAGCTATTGCATGGATACTTCAGTTAGAACTCATGTGACAGAGTTTGGTGGAGTTGATTGAGGAAGTTAGTGGAGTTGTATTCAGGATCTTTAAGTCGATTAGACCTTGGTGAGCTAGTTGTATCTAGTCTAACTGATTGATACACTAGTGAGAGTGGTGTGAATTAATTAATTAATTAATTCACTAAATAATAAATCATTAATCAAATGAAGAATACATCAGTTAACTACAGTGCATGGCAGTTTCAGTGGAGACCAGTGGAGAGGTAGGTGAAAGAGAAAGTGTGACTATCGGCTGTGACTATAGTGATGCATTGATTGCATCCAACACTCAGTGGAGATGCCAATGAGGATTGAGCAGTGCAAGGTTGGTGAATTAGAGTTCATTCAGAGCCATTCTTCAGCAGGGATTGCGCAGTAGAGGCAGGCTAGCAGGTGGCAAATATCGGTGCATGGATTTGCAAGATCGGGCCTGATTAGTGTGTAGCGATTGTATTGTACTGAGAGCTTGATATGATCAGCTTTGTATGAGGATTGTTACATGATCTCTATGACATATATTATATACATATAGTTGGGGTTTTTAGCTTCGGAGCTTTCTAGATTTAAAGCTCTTGTGTTCATATGTGTGAATTTTTATGGTTTCAATGTGTGCATGCAATTGATTTAATTTCTGCAAGTAATGATCAATAGTAGAAGAGATTCTATATTGTGCATGAATTCAAATAGTGTGTGATCAGGAGAATCTTGGATGTATAATTCATTAGTTATATAATTTCTATATGGTATCAGATCTATATTGATCATTGGAGCAATTGAAAATCATTAAAGCGGTTGAGTTTTGTGCTAGTGGAATTCGAATTTGTAGCAGTGTTTTCTTGGTGTCAAAGTTGAGATGTATTTCAACGGATTGCGATTGGAGTATGCCCTTGAGGGAAGCTCGAATTATATTGCATGGAAGGACAGGATGGAGGCGGTGCTGGAGGATAATGGGTTGAAGGAGTTCATAGATGCAGAAATTCCAAAACCTGCTTCTAGCGATGTTGCCGCACTTGACGCATGGCAAAAGAAGACAGAAAAATGTCGAAGGATTATGTTGGAAGGTGTGAAGGATCACATAGTGTCCAGCCTTCATGGTAAAGCTTCTCCATTCTTGATGTGGAAAGCTTTGAAAGACTTTTTCCAAAGCAAGAGCGACCAGAGGAAGTTGGCGCTCAAGGATAAACTCAGGAAGATAAAAATGGAGAAAGGCGACAGTATACCCAAGTACCTCACGAAGTTTTTCCAGTGCAGGGATGAACTGGGAAGTGGTTGGGTTACTATAGATGAAGAGGACTTAGTGAGCTTGGCTCTCCTTGGGCTTCCGAAGAGTTGGCATTCCTATGAGGACTCTGTCAATGGTCGAGAGAAACTGCCAGGATGGGAGCGACTTTGGTCGGATCTTGTGCAGGAGGAGATAAGGCGGAGTACCAGGGATGGATCTTCATCAAAGAATGAAGATGAATAAAATTTCATTTGCATTTTGCCAAAGCAAGGAAGGGAAGAAATAAAATGTGCCAATCCGGTGTGAAAGAAGCGGGACATGTCAAGGTGATGCTTTCATTGTCACCAATGGACATTCGCCACTAATTGTCCACCGAAGAAGAAAAATAAAGCGAGGTACAGCTGGATCTATGGTGAGGCTTATTTGGTTTGGCTCAGATTTTCAGTCGCATGCTGGTCATAAAGTATGATGGGATCGGTGTGGTTTCTTGGCAGGTGGTGCGTCTTTCCATATGACCGGAGACAAAGTTTGTTCTTGATCTGGATGAGAAGGATCTTGGAGTGCACATCAGAGATGGGCGGCGATGATGGTAAATACGATGCGGCGAGTATCGGGACCATTTCTTTGAGACTTTGAGGAAAGGAGTCTGAGAAAACCTTTGCCCTTTCACATCTTGAAGGAAGTGATGCATGTTCCAGGATTGAAGAAGAATCTTATCTCTGTGGCGATGTTAGAAGACAAGGGATATGATGTTGTCTTTAGTGAGGGAAAGGATTTCCTGCGCAGTAAGGCAACTGGTGAGACCCGGAGGATAGGGGTTCGAGTTAAGAACCTTTATCAATTGCAGGTAGATGGCTGCACAGCAATGGCAGGCAAGGCAGAAGGAGTGGTGAGCTGGGATGAGGGCGAGCTATGGCACAGGAGATTGGGCCATCTTCACCATGGTGCTTTGAAAATTTTGCAGCAGATTTCTACCGGGCTTCCCAAAGGTACACTTGCGCAGTCAGATCAGTGCAAGGGATGTACTTTGGGAAAATTTGTGAAAGCCACCTTTCATGAGAAGGATATTCACGCCACGATGATCCTTGAGAGAATTCACACAGACGTGTGTGGACCTTTCTCAGTAGCTTCGACAGAAAAGCACAGGTATTATGTGATATTTGTTGATGATTTTTCTCATAAGTGTTGGATCTTCTTCATGCAGAAGAAGAGTGAGACATACTCAAAGTTCTGTGAGTTCAAGGCACTGGTTGAGAAAGAATCGGGGAAGCAGGTGAAGGCTCTTAGGAGCGACAATGGTGGTGAATTCATCTCTGGTGAATTCAAGGACTTTTGCAGCGCAGAAGGAATTCGAAGAGAGCTCATAACGCCTCATAACCCACAGCAGAATGGGGTCACGGAGCGAAAGAACAGAACGATCGTGCGGTCTTTGACGATATTGTAATCAGGGCCTTCCCATACATCTGTGGGCCAAAGCTTGCAACATTGTAGTTTATGTGAAAACCATTGTCCTCATAGAGTACTTGGCATGAGTACACCTGAAGAAGCTTTTACTGGTAAGAAGCATGCTATTTCTCATTTGAAGATTTTTGTCTCATTTGTTTACATTCATGTGACAAAGGACGCCAGGAAGAAAGTGGAGTGACCGCGAGAGGTTAGGCATTGTGGGGGTACAAAGCTTCTGCATGTCGATGTGTATTGCAGGATGGTCGGAAGGCGGTAGTACGTGGGATATCCATTGGGAAAACCATGAAGTGTTCTGGCAAGGGAGGGAGCCGCATGCAGATGAAGAGCTATTAGTTCCTAAGGATGAGCCTTAGGATGTGGATCAGCCACAAGAGGAGGTTCATGGAGTGGAATAAACCACTTATGCAGCGCCAAACATCATAGGGCTGAAGCGCACTACAGAAGCTGAGCGATTGAATCTTGATGCAGCGCAAAATGTAGGAGCCCCTACATCACAGCACAGACAGAGACAATCACCTGACTGATTTATTGGATACATGGCTCTAATGAGCAAGTGTATCGTGACGGAGCCATCCTCTTTTCGAGGAAGCTGTGGAGGACCCTGCATGGGTAGATGCCATGGTGGAAGAGTATGATTCAATTGTTAGAAATAGTGCATGGGAGATTGTCCCAAGTCCGGAAGGTAAATCAATGGTAGGTTCAAGAAGGATCTACAAAGTGAAGCAAGCTGCTAACAGGAGTGTCAAGAAGTACAAGGCAAGATTTTTTTCACAGGGTTTCTCACAGATTGAGGGGATCGACTATGAGGAAACCTTTTCACCTGTCGCAAGGTATTCTTCCATACAGAGCATCCTAGCTCTCTTAGTGCAGATGGGATGGCACATTCATTAGATGGATGTGAATATTGTGTTCCTCAATGGAGTCATTGAGGAGGAGGTGTACATAGAGTAGCCCGAAGGTTTCGAGATCTTCAGCAGCGATTCGCATGTGTGCATGCTCAAAAGAGTGTTGTATGGGTTGAAACAAGCACCTTGTTCTTGGTGCACACGGATAGACAGTTATTGCACTGGTCTTGTATTTCACCGGTCTTGGATTCACCAAGAGTGAGGTGGATCCGAACCTATACCGGATTGTGGTGGAGGGTAAGTTGCTGATCATTGCACTTTATGTAGATGAGTTGATTTTGATGGGTGATGAACAGTTGATACTCTCATGCAAGGCTGATCTTTCAAAAGAGTTTGAGATGAAGGACTTGGGCCTCCTTCATTATTTCATGGGATTGAAAATTTGGAAGCGTAGTGATGGATTGTTTGTGTCTTAAGGCATGTATTCCTGGGAGATACTGGAGAAGTTCAAAATGCATGGCTGCAAGCCTATCGTCACTCCTCTTCCTGGTGGTTGGAGGAAAGAGGATGCTACATCGGTAGAGGTAGTGGATGCCACTCTTTATCGACAGTTGGTGGGGTCGCTTATGTATGTAGTCAATACATGACTTGACATATGCTACACTGTTAACCAGCTTTCACAAGTTATGGTTAAGCCTACCAAGCTCTTTGGGAAGGCAGGAAAGCATGTATTGAGATATCTCAGAGGAACATCGGGATATGGATCTTGGTACAGACAGGAGGATGAGTTGAGGCGGCATGGCTTCACCGACCGGTATCATCATATCAAAGATTGTGTGCAGCGGAAGATCATGTTACTTTCTTACATTCCTACGGAGGATCAGGATGTTGATATCTTGACGAAGGCGCTCACCAGGAGCAAATTCGAATACCACAGAGGCAGGATCGAGGTGAAGGATAATCCCTATCTTGTTGAGAGGGAGTGTTGAGATTCAACAAGATGATGAGATTAGTGAAAATTAAGCACCTTCACTAAGTGGGGCCCGTAGGCTATTTTTAGGTGTATGTCTATTTTTAGACATGGTGAGCATATTCTATAAGTTGTAGTATGCTATTTGTATATGGTTGATCAAATTGGAAAAATAGATGAAATTCTATTTTTAGACATACTTGGGTGGATATTTTTAGATTGCCGAGTCTAAAAAATAAGATATGTTGAATGTTAATACTTAATAATATTTGGACTATAAACATTATCTTATTCTCTTGGAGCACTTGGATTAAATTTTGCAGAGATGTGGCGCGAGAATTTGTGAGAACGTGATGGTTATTCACGAGGTTAAGTGAATAACGCTATTGCATGGAGACTTGAGTTAGAACTCATGTGATAGAGTTTGGTGGAGTTGTAGAAGTAGTTGGTGGAGTTGTGTTCAGTTTAACTCAGTTAGACACAGTTGAGCTAGTTGTATCTAGTCTAACTGATTGATACACTAGTGAGAGTGGTGTGAATTAATTATTAATTAATTCACTAATTATTAACTCATTAATAAACTAAAGAATACATCAGTTAACTACAGTGCATGGACAGTTTCAGTGAAGACCAGTGAAAAGGTAGATGAAAGAGCAATGTGACTATCAGTTGTGACTATAGTGTTGCATTATTTTCAACACACAGTGGTTGGAGATGCCAATGAGGATTGCGTGAGTAAGGCTGGACCAATTCGAGTTCATTCAGAGCCATTCTTCGACAGGATTACGCGATGACGGGCTAGCGGTGAAGATCAGTGCATGGATTTGCTAGATGGAACTGATTAATGTCTTGATTGGATTATCTTGTAAAGGCTGTGAAGCTTTAGTATGAGAGTTGATACATGATCTCTATGACATATATTATATACAGATAGTTGGGGTTTTTAGCTTCAGGCTTTCCTGTTAAAACACTGTGTTCATATGTGTGAATTTTTATGGTTTCAATGTGTGCATGAAATTGATTTAATTTCCGCAAGTAATGATCAATAGTAGAAGAGATTATGTATTGTGCATGAAGTCAAATAGTGTATGATTAGGAGAATATTGGATGTATAACGCATTATTTATATAATTTCTACACATATTTTGTTATGGGTGACAAAAAATATTTGGTGAACCATTCTGGTAACAATTGATCAGGAACATAAGTCTTAACTAATCGGCGGCGATGCCTCCACACATGAATGTGATCTGATATGTGAGTGGAATCTGATTGTTTGAAATTGGTCAATAGTTTCGTTCCAGTTTCATATCTAATGGGTAATTGTAAATGTGTAAGGAAGGTGGTGGCTAAAGTGCTGAAATCATGGAATGAAGCTTTAGGTAACTCAACATACCATTTAGTGTTGAACCTGTAAGCATTTGTTTGAAAATATGAATTTGAATGGAGTCAACATTAAGGGAGTTGGAAGAACACCATAGATGATAAGTCATAATGTGCATTGACGGGTCTTCTCCTGGATTCTCATTGAATTTTTGGATATCGGAAGGAAATTTAGTGGGAATAATCGACCACCATGGCGAATGAGTGATGGGGTCATTAGTGAGACAAGTTAAGCCTAGAAATTCGAAGTAGCCACAAAAGGAAATTTTTTATTAAATTTTGGAGGAGGATGACCTGGATATGAAGGAATAACTTGAGTACTAGGCACTTGCATTCCCAGATAAGGGGGGTTCTGATAATAAGGAACCTAGGTACTAGGATAAGGAGGATTCTGATAACTAGTATACAAGTGACCTTGTTTCATGTTGGGTAATTTAATTTACTCTTAAATTACTTGCATTTATATATCAATCTGGGTATGTGAGCTTGCGAAGTACACTAAATTGTATGTGCTAATAGATTAGCTTTCAATATTTATGCATAATTGAAATTAATTGGAAACTTAAAAAAGAAATTAGATTCTTTGGTATAAACTATGAAAGTACTAAGTTGGTTGAAATAAAATTAATGTTAAACTAGAAAAACATAAAGATTATTAATCTAAGAAAACATGAGATTTTACCCTATGAAAGCATGTAGATTTTGTTCTAAAACTTACAAACTTTAATCTATGGAATTATGAACATTTTAAAATGAAAGAGCTTTTATCTTAAGAAATAATCATAAAGAAATTAAATGAAAGAATTGGAAAACATATATACTATTCTCACAAATCTCCAGGGGGGCCTCTTTAGGACTATGAGGTGTTGAAAAATCAGATCAAGAGAAGAGATTTAAATCACCAATTTCATTCAGAGTTGCACCATACTAAAGATTACATTCAATGGAGAAAAAAAATAGAGTTATTCTCCTTCAATCAGTAGTGACAATTACAAATTAATATCATCCTTGACATCTCTGATCTTCCATCTCATCAATGAGACTATAATTTATATATTTTTGAGACAATTAAAAAACTCAGAATTTTCTTGCTTGAGTTTTGGCCATGAGATCAATTTTGAAAATAAAATCCAAACTTATTTGATGGATAATTAGATCAAAGATCTGTCCATATAAGATAAGAATGATCTCCTTGCCACGAATTTTCTACAGAACAATTTGTTCCAATATTTTTGGTGATTGTGCATTGAATGACGAATTGGAAAAAATTTTATCCACATAATATGAAAAATAAGGCTCCAAAGAACCCCAAAAAATATCCCAAATGGTAACAAATTTGTGAAAACTTCTCATTAAGAACCTAATTCGTTTTCATTTGCTCAGAAAACGTGTTTGAAGTTTACTGGTAAAAATTGTTGTGTTTTTCCTTTGATCTTTTGCTAGAGGTCCACACGCATGAGATGGGTGGAGTTTGGCCAATAAAAATCCATATTGGAGGTTCTAGAAACCAACTCCAAGTGTCAGATTTCCTTCTAGAGTGTTTCTACTACCTCAACCATGGAGATAGCTACGGAAACTTGACTAAACTGTAGAAACTTGAATTGGCCAAACTATCATTAATAAAACCATGCAAACTTATTCTTAATTCATTAAAAATAATGGAAATAATAATAATAAACCATGTAAACATGTATGTGGTAATTTGATGCGTTTATTAAGAAATATGGTTAAAAATGATGACAATGGGTGAATGGAATAATGCAAAAATGGATGGTTTCATCAGCAAAATTATGACAAATTGGAGGCCCAACATATCCCAACCCCGGGATGATGATAAAGTTGCTGGAATGGTTGGGTTTGTATTTTTTGGCCTTTAAAAGGTGCTTGAGAAATGCCTTGATATGGACCAATTGTTTCCCTATGGGATTTTGTATTGTCCCATGATAAGGTGGGTTCGACTTGGATTGCGCCATGCTATGAATAATTTTTCCTAGAGAAACTTGAGGACTACCCTGTCCAAGTGGTTGAGAACATGAGGTACCTTGTACTGGTTGGGTAAGTGGGACTTGGGAAGTACCATACATTTTTGGAAAATATTGTGATGCAACGACAACCTGTAAAGGTTGGCTCACATGTATTTTAGCTTATTGGGGTGTTGACGGATGGATAGGAATTTGAGAAGATGGTGCAAGTTAAGGATTCAACAATCGGTCCCAATATGAACCTGGTTGAACTGGAAAAGTAGGTTGCTAAAAAATAGCATCCATTCTAGGATAAGGAGGCCTATAATGAGGTTGATTACCAATTTTAGGTATATCAACAACAGGTTTCCCCCTTGCCAAAGGAGGAGGGGATGATGGAGGAAACTGTGATCTAGATATAGGGTACCCAACATAAGGAGAGTTAGGTTATTTAAGCTAACCTTTCACACTGACATAAGGTCCAACCTGTTGCCCAACCATAGGTGTAAGCGGAGGAGGAGGAGGAGGAGAAAATTGTGTGACACTCATGAGGGAAGTTTCCAAATGATATTCCTATATTGGATGACATGGGAGAGGTCCAAGGACTGGAAGCCGCACTAGAATACGTACCAGATAAATAATGATAGCTTGGTTGGACAAACGAGACACCATATAGATGTGTTTCTAGTGATGTTGCAAACATATATGTGGAAGCAACATTTGATGTCTCGACCATAGTGGTGGACACAGGCTAAGAGGTTGCATCAGTGCCAGCCATGGTTAACAATCCTGATGAAAATTTCTGCAAGAGATATGCGTGTAAGTCCAAATAATTAGGAAAAGGATTTTGTGTCAGAGTTTGAAGAGGAAGAGCGTCGGTTTGATAAAAATAAATTCCTTCCCAATGAATAAGAGTAGAAGGACTAGGCTCTTCTTGCAGGATCTCTTCAATACTCACAAGTCAGGGTGGAAGAGGTTCATCGTCGGGTTCAAGATATATAGGTTTTCTATAACACAAAGGAAGAGAAGATGAAGGTCCTGAAGAAATAGGTAAATATAGTTAAGGCTCCTCAGGTTCAAAAACCTCAACAATCAAATTGTATGACTCAGGAAAGTCAGGTTTAACAACCTCAAGAAACAAATTTTAAGGGACTTATGTTTCGATTGTGTTAGTGTAACCATAAAGAGTATATGTAATCTTGGGCTCAGAAGCCAAAGGGACAAATGATTCTGGCGGATCAATATCAAGGGGAGGACCAGAAGTGGTTCCCAATGTTACTGATTCGGTATTTTTCATTCTAGGCGAACGACGGGGTGGGGTATTTTGTTCTTCCACATTGGATAATAAAATTTATTAACACAAAAACAAATAAATCAAAATGAGGGTAATCTAGGCATAAAGGATTAACAATCAACCATGAACTGCAATATACACCTTGAAAAAAATCACTTAACGTATGGCAACCAATCTCCCTGAATGTTGTGTATGGTGTATCATGGTATAAAAGGGGTTAGACTCGGTTACTTATGGATGGATAGCAACATATAGGGGAATCCCAAAATATAATTGATGGTACATGGGAGTGCAGTCTATAGTAGAATTGTCTAATGCGTAATCATTTGATGAGAGTGTTCACTTATACTTTACATGTGTGGAGTGTCATCTAATATACCCAAAGGTACGTGGAGAACGATATGTTAGTCATCAGTATTTTTCATTATCTATAGATGACTAAATATTGGCTCTAGATTTCTGAAAACAACCTTCCTTGAAAAAATGTGAGTTTCATAAATCTCAATGCCTTCAGTATCCTTATGGAAAATTTTTCACTATTTCATTAGCTTTCCATTCCATGGTCACCCTGCCACTCCTACATACTCCTTATGGGATTTTACCTATCATTTTCATCCTCTTTCCCTGTTTATAACTTCATTGGCCAATTTTTCCCCTGCCATGAACCCCACTTTCCCTCTAGGGTTTCCTATAAGCCTACTCATTCCCATGTTCCTCGGATTCATCAAGCATTGATGGTCTCAAAACTATCCCTGTAGGCGCTTTAGATAAATCAAGTACATTGGAATTTGGATCTTCAATATAGCACTTTGAACAATACTTTGTTTTTCACTTGAAGAGTCCAAGCCAATTGTTAGTCAAAGACCAGGCCAAAGAATCCTCCCACTAGGTCAATTAGGGTTTCATATGGTCCAAGGTCATCATTGGTGTTTCAGACATTGTTTTTCTTTGTTAGAATATGGTTCAGAGGTATTGAAATGTTGAGACATGGTTATTCAATAAAAGATATAAAAGTTTCCAAAGAAGACTACCTTATCAAATTCAAGATCTGCAAGAGGTAAATGTAAACTTTGACACTTTTGTAGAAGTGCTAAAAGGTCTATCAGCATAAAGTTGGTGAGGTAGGAGGTCTTCTCCTGAATAAAGACATCTTGCAGCAAGGAACACAGGAAACACTTGGTCTTAAGAAAAACTAGGGTTTTTGAGCTTGATGGTCTAGCAGTGTGCCAAGCAGTGATGAAATGCAGAAATAATCATGGAGAAGACACACCAAACCAAACATGAAGAAAGTCTGTCAAAAAGACTAATGAAATAGGAAAAAAGGTGAGGTGAAATGGACAGAAATGAATGAACTTGAAAGGGCTATAGAGAACTTAGAAGACAACACTGATGATGATCTTAAAGCACTCTAGATACCTAGGGTTTTCGAAAAGTGACCAGAGAATGGTGAAATGATGATGTTAAACCCTATGGTGAAAGCAAAGGAAGGATACTGAAGATGTCATTGTTTGATAAAATCCCAAACTTGTCAAAGTGATTTTTCCATGTCTAAATCAGTAAAATATGGTGTTCAGCTCCAAGGTGGAAGTGAAGGAGGTTTTTAAGGCTACTGTTGTGTCAAAAAAAACATATCAAAGTCTCCAGGATCAAAAGAAAGCAAATGTCATATCTCCAGAAAACTACAAGGAAATGGTGAAAGGGTTAAAATTGAAGTTAAAGGTTAAGACTACACAAGAAATTGAAGATGTTGTTGTATGTTTGCAATCATTTTAAAAGTGGAAAAAGGAACATATCATGCCTCCTTGACCATAAGAAAGATCAAATTCATCACTTTATCAACCTGCAAGGCAAAGGTGTGGAAGATTGTCAGTAAAAAGAGAAAAAATTCTTAAAACATTAGAAAGTGGTTTGCAAAGGTAAATCAAATGCTACATACCTATAGAACTCATTTCACACTTCATATCAATCATGGTTCACTTGCAGAGAATCAGAAGTTTCCAGGAGAGAAGAAAATTTGAGTTTTCAAGTCAAAATTGGAAAACAATTTGTGCCGTTGCGCCCCTGCCTTTTTCCTCCCATACAAATTACACAGGCACTACGCTCTTTCCCAAACACTCACTGTAAATTTCCTATTGGCATTGCGTGCTCAAGATCGAGCATTGCACGCTTGAGACATAGCATTCAGCCCTTAGCTCAGGCGCTAAGCCCTTGGCCAGGAGGGCTTCCTAACTGATTCAACCACTCAAATTGTTCCAAAGAGATCCCAAACTCTTGTTGAAGGTCCTCCAGGCATATTGAAGGTTAAGTACCATCACATAAACCCATCTCCAAGCATTTTTGCCATCATTTAATGTAAAGAAGTTTAAGCACAAAGAAGGAACCCTAAGACTTAAACTTGACATCATTGTTGAACCTCATTTTTTCTGCTTATAAAGAGTATCAGCCAAGACAAGGGTGGTTGCATTGGTTTAAGGTTTTTCATCCATCCAAGCTTGACATAACACTCAGTCCCTACATTAAAAGGCTGCAACTCCACCATCTCACATTCATCTCAATTTCACAATTAGCCCAAGTGTTTCAAAACCAGAGTTTGAACATGCCAGCATAGGGTTATCATTGAATCGACAGCCTATTCCTCATTCTCATATACTTACACCCTCACTCATTCATCTCACTCACTTGTAAAGGTTGTCTTTACACCATCCCTTCATCTCATTTCCATTTGCAGTCCTAGGGTTTTCTCAAGGCAGAGTTTTCAAAATGTCAAGAGAGGGAGACAGTGACAGTGGTGGAGAGCCCAAATTCCAAGAAGTCATGATCACCAGCAAGGCAAGATAAATAGTGGAGGCAAAGAAGGCCATCAATGACATTAGAGCCATCAGAGCCCAAAGAGAGGTCACAAAGGCCAAATCAAGACTTGAAGCCCTAACCAAGAAAAATAAAGGGGAAAAGCTGAATTTTCTTGCTGATATGCCCTTTAAGACCTTCCAAACATGATCAACAAAGCAATTTCAAGTTTTGGCAACTTTTAAGTTTTTGGAAATTTTCATTGATTTAAAGGGCCAAGCGCGCAGCGCCACTGGCGCTGCGCTCTTTTTTGTGGCACCCAATGGAGGAATGGATTACATTTTCAAAATCCTTAGGCCAAGTACATCACCCTCACAAAATTTTATATCATTTGGAGTAGAACTGGTACTCCAAAAGTACCAAAAACATGCAAAAAATCAACTTTCTACCTTATTTTCAGAGCTGGCGTTGTGCCCTACGAAGTCTTGGTAGATTGCATTTTTTAGTAGGTAAATGGAGTCCAATCAGAAAAATAAATGAATTTTTGGAAAGTAGACAGTACAAGCTTTCCAATGAGCTATCATGGAGCTCATTTGGACACCGGGAAGGCCTCCAAAAATCAGCTGCAAAACGACTTATTTTCCCAGTGTTGGCGCTGCACCCTTGCCAGAAAGTCAACAAACGACACTTGGAGTTAATGAAAAAGATATTTTGAGGGTTTTTAAGGCAAATCACTCCAAAATTGGTTGAGGAGTTATTGTTAGGATATATTTTTTCATTTATTAAGTTAGGATATTTGTGCCTTGGGCCTTGCATGGTCTCATAGGACAAAATGATATTTATGAGCAATTAATGGCCTCCAAAACCCTAGATAGGATTTTGAATCTCCTTTGCAAGTTAAATACTTCATAAGGGCCTCATTTTTCATGTTGTTTGGTGGTTGTTTGTTAATCTCAATATGATATATACTTTGAGTTTGTTGAAGAAATTGGCTTTGGTGTGTTGTGATTGTTTTGGATTGAGCATCAATGGATCAAGCACATTCCTAGGATTCATGAGCTCTGTTAGATGGTGATGTTTTTCCACTCTTTTATTTGCCTAATTCATTTTCATTATGTTCATGGTTTCTTTGATCATAGGACAGAAATTTTAGAGTAGGATATGCTTTCTTGGCATCCTACTTCTGTCTGCATCCTTTTATCTCTATTTTTTCTTCCTTGAAGTTTAATTAAATAATACTTGAATGTTCTTTAGTTTCACTAAAATGTTATGTTAAAAATTCTCTTTGTTTGAAATTAATGTTCAGATAATTCTTAATTGTTCTCTAGGATTACTTGTATGTTGTTTTGAGGTCTGTTTGGCAAAACTCTAGGTGAAGAATCCTTTATTTCTCTTCAGTTTTTCTATGTTATCATCGTGAAAGCTTTTCTTGTTTCGAGTATGTTGAAGGATCCTTAATTTCCCTTTGAACCTACTTCATTCATAAATTCATGTTCATTTCACACTCGCTAAACCTACTTATATCTGTTTGGCCTTGTTACCTTGCCCTATGAAACCCCCTTGACCTATTATTGTACTTTTCAAGACCTTTGCAGACTCCATAGCCCAATGGATTGATTTTCTCTTACTCTACCTATTCTTCTTAACAACCTATCCAACCAAACAAGCAAACCCTATCACTATAACTAGCCTAAAATAAAAACCCTAAAATTAACCAAGTCGCTTCCTTTACACAAACATAGAGAGAGCCCTCTCTGAGTCCAAGAAGGCTAGGTCCTAAGACTCCAAATATTGGTTTGATGTTACCCTTGTCTATTTGGTCATTGTCAGTCTGCCAAATTACGGGGACCTAACACGATCCTATGCACTCACATATGTGGAACAGGATGTAGAAATTATAAAAACAAAGTGTATATCAATGGATTCAATCCGATCATGCGATCTACTAAAGCAAGATATTTAATCCTTCTACAAATCAATTGCGTAAAATAAACATGATTGTCAATCACAACATGTAAAGAAAGAAGCAAATCAAACAACAACATAGATATTTTCCCAGGGAAAGCTTGCTGCTCAAAACCCCTCTATCTTCTATTGTATATTGACCAAGGAATCATGAAAAAATTACAATGCAATCTTCTCACAAGAGTCTCCTTCACTCTCACAATTGTCTCATATTGATCCAGACAAAATCGACCAACACTTAGCCAATTTCCTACCTCTAATCAACCTACCTTGCTTACGCAAATCATGTGGAATGAAATCCCTATTCTTTAGGAATTTCAGCCTTCCAAAACTACACAATGCTTATGGGAAATCCTATGGATGTCTTACTGCATGCGGGCAGCCTGCTAATGATACAATTGATAGTTAACATCCCTTTAACCTTTGTCTCAAATGGGTCTCCACTGGAACTGACATGCATGCAAATATTAATAATAAATCATCTGTTGCATGGTAGATCACTGCATGTGAATTAAATCTGATTTAATTCACTTGATCTCTCACTAATGCAACAAACAGTTACAACTAGTTCAACTGACTTTAACTCAATTAATTGAGTTAACTGATTCTCATGCATTAAATTAATGCATTAACTGCAACTCGAACTCCATAACTAATAGAATCACTCTACATGCCTCACCAACCACCCTCAACTTGAAATTCATGACCTAACAGAGTTTATCACACTTAGTTAACTATTACAAGTGATTATGAGTTAAGATTACATTTTATTGTCCAATTTAATTAAGGGAAAATTAAATTAGACACACATTTCTTGTTGACTTTTCAACACTCCCTCTCAACAAGAAATGGATTATCTACCACCCTGATCCTACCTCTATGGTATTTTAATTTTCTCCTGGTGTTATCACTCCATCGGATCTCTAAGGCTGAGAAAGATTCCAAATAGAGGTAACCACAAACCAATATTTTAGCTTGGTAACTATCCCTACCAAACTGGAGAGGGCTCTCTCAAATCATAGCCAAGAGGGCTGGATGAATTAGGGTTTTAGGCTAGGTATGAGTACAGGGGTTTGTTTGTTTAAACTGGTTTGTTGGATGGGTGAATTAGGTCAAAGAGGCTAGGTCATGGAAAATAAGATTAGGATTGCAGTCCATTCAATAGGGAAAGGAAGGTAGGAAGGCTAACACTTTATGGTTTCAGGGTGAGATGGATCAAACTGATGAGGATCTAGAAATAGCAAGGAAAAGCATGTATTCTTTTTAACTCAAGAAAATGAACAAATTATGAATATTTTCCGAAAACATAGCATGAGAGATGTATTCTCCTTATCAACTTGAAAACCAGCGTATAATACAGATTAAATGGAACATGAAGATAAAACATTCATACATATGTAACATAAGAAGAAACTCTGCTAAATTTCCATACCACAAGTATCCCAAAGAAATAGCAACAACTCTTTTATTACTTTCCTACCAAATACTGATTACACTAGAATATCTTATCAATGTAACAACATCCAACCTATGAAATGAAATATATAGACATGAAATGACTTCTCCCAACCTCAGGGGTCGAATCCACAGAAATATGAACTGCAAATCTAAAGTGTAGGGAGGTCAAATTGACTCATTTGTAACTTTGGTGAAACTGATTCATTCATCCTCAAAAATAATTTTACCTAATGTATTTACCCTTAAGTAAATCAAAAGTAACTTAATTACATTTAAATCCATCATTTACATCAGTAAAATCATGATTTTCCATGGTCAAACTTAAAAAACTGATAAAAAATTAGAAATATCAGTCATTGATCAGGAGTGCAACGCCAGTGTTAGGACCGCAGCGCCAGTGTCAGGAGCGCAGCGCCAACTTCAAGCCAACTTTTGAGGGGGTTTCTGATGTCCAAATTGAGCTCAGGATAGCTCATTGGAAGTCATGTCCTGTCTAGTTTCAAAAAATGTACTTGGTTTACAAAAATGATGCTTTTTATCCCTCCAAAAGTTAAATCTCCCAAGATTGGTCAGGATTGCAGCGCTTGCTTGAAAATGAGGGCAGAAATGTCATTTTTGAGCTGTTTTCAGCCATTTATCCTTGCCAGATTGTCCAAATTGGGTGTGAAAAGTGTCAAAATTGCATGTTTTCTGCCTTTTGAATCCAATGGTAGTCTTATTTTTTTCATTTTGAGGCCCTTAGAAGAAGCGTAACGCTTTAGGCGCTCCGCTCTTGAGAGGCTCTCTGTGCCAAAATTCTAAATTTTCTGCAAAAATAGCCCTCAAAGATGGAGTGATGTCTCACTAACCATGAACTTTTTTGCAAAACCGAGAGAATATTTTGTTCTTTGACATGTTGTGAACAAAAACCTCCTCCAGTTTCTCAAGATGTTTCTCTTATTGTCTACAACATTCTCTGCACAAAGGTGTCTAAACATGACTTTTCCGGAAAATGTGCCTTTGAAGATTTTTTCAAATTTCCAAATTTCCTCAAAATTTCTCTAGACTTGCTTCATGGAGACCTAATATGGTATTCTATTCCAAGATGGAAGCATCAGTAAGCAAATCCAACTTACCCTTCTCTTTTTGCTTGATTATGGTTTCCTTGAGTTTGCCCTTCAATTGCCTAATTTTGATGTTACAAATCTTGTTCCTGGTTTGATAGTGGTGGGCCATGTGCCTTAGCATCTGATTGTCTTTGTTTTCCTTTTGAAGAAACTTATCCAAGTGATTTTGGTCTTGTCAAGCCAAATTTCCCTATTCTCATCAATTTTCTTGGCAATTTTATTTCCCAAGGTGAGTTTTTCTGCCTCCAATGCTCTTTGAGACCTCTTGTTTTGGGTCTCTTCCTGGTGGTTTGAGCCTCATCATGTGCCATCATTGCCTTACCTTTGGTATATTGTTTATTGGCCTTCAACAACTCTAATTCTAAGAGTATTTTCTTGTCACTAAGCTACTTTTTTTCTTGCTCAAGGTAGGAGATGAAAATTTTGGCTCTTGCCAAATTATCATGTAATTCCCTGATCTTGGCATCTTTCTCCTAGATGATCAGTCTTGAGTTGTCATGGTCATCCAGTTCATCCAATTCCATCAAGTCAAACTCTCTCTCTTTCTCATAATGAATTTCTTCCTCTTCTTCCATGTTTCAGTTGTGCTTTGGGAAAAACTCTAGGGAAGAAACAGGAAGGGAAACGAAGTAGGATAGTGGGGTTAGGGAGTTGGGATGGCTAAGGGAAAATTTAGGGAAGTAGAGAAGGGAGTTATGGAGATGTGGGAATTGATGGGAGGGAAAAATGCTTAAAGATATAGGCTATGAAATTAAATTACAGGGATTTTTTTTTAGGTGGCTAGGAAATGCAACCTAGATTTAGGGTTTTGGGAATAGAGCTAGGGAAAAGGGATTGGAGGAGTGTAAGGACAAGGGAAGTATCTAGGGAGTGAATTAGGGTGTAAGGAAGGAAGAAATAGGGTCTAGGGAAACAATTTAGGCATGTAGTGGTGAAAATTAGGGTTTCTTAGCTCAACACTTGCAATGGTAAATGAAGAGAGTTTATGCCATAAACTTGCAATTGTGAAATGAGAGGAGGGAATAAAAGGGTGTCACTTACTTGTTTGGAGGTGATGAGACCTTGAATTGTAGGTTGGAGCACTAGAAAAGGAGCTTGGGAGGAGTTGTGAGAGTCTGTTAGGAACGCAGCGCCAGTTACAGGAGCGTAGTGCCACTAGGTCAGGAGCGCAACGCCACTAGGTCAGGAGTGTAGCGGCACCTTCAATTCTACTTTTGGATGACTTCCCAAAGTCCAAATTGGGATCATGATAGATCGTTGGAAAAATATTTTTTTCTACTACACAATGGACCTATGAATAATAGATAATGATCAAGTATAGCCCCTCAAAATCAATTCTCCCAAGATTGGTCAAAAAGTGCAGAATGGGGGTGGAAAAAGTGCAACGCGCTCTTGCAGGCCACTTTTGGAGGCCTTCTTGAACTCAAAATTGAGCTCATGATAGCTCATTGGAAATATCTCTTTGTATAGTTATTATTTGATTCATCAAGAAATTCATTTGGATACTACAGCTTGGAGATAATTTGAGTTTCCCAAGACTACTCCAGAAGTGCAGCAACTCTCATGTGGTAACTATATTTTTAGCATTCCTCCAAAACCATAATACCTGTGTAAAAAATGAAGGACATTTTTCTTAATTTTTATATGATTAACAAAATCCTTTTTCAGGTTTGTGAAATTCATTTTCATTTGGTCAGAAACATATTTTGAAGCAAAACTGGCCCTATGTGTGGAAAATGATTTTTCCCTTGGAATGACTTCTTGAAAAATGATGAAGACATGTTGTTTATAAGCTGAAATGGCCACATACTTGATGAAATTTCATGAATTGGCTTGGGACCCACATTTCCTCTAATTGTTGGTGTAGGCTGGTGCAATATTTTTTTTGATGACCTTAAAAACCCTAATACCTAATGGAGACTCTGACTAAATGAAACCACGATGAAAATGACTGAAATAATAATGACAAATCTTGTTGATGCTACACTGAGCAAAGTGGTGAAATGATCTAGCAAGTAATGAAATTTTTGAAAAGAGTGAGGTTTTGAGCTAGGACTACCTCTAGTGACCAATTTTTTGCATGACCTAGTGGAATGACAAAAATTTCAGAATGGTACCCCTAACATGACATTAAAGAGCTAATTTGATCACTCGTGGAAGGATGCAAATATTAACACTAACACCTGGCGAGAGCCTTCGTCAGAATATCTGCATCTTGATCTTCCATGGGAATGTACTGAAGTAGCATAATGTGCATCTGAACACAATCTCTGAGATGGTGGTACCGGATGTCTATGTGCTTGGACCTATCATGGAATACCAGATTAACCGAGAGTTTAAAGCAACTCTGATTATCACAATGTATCACCGTCAGATCCATCTAAGAACCAAACAAACCAAACAAAATCTTCCTCATCCAGATGGCCTCACATGTAGCCTCAGTTGTTGCCATGTATTTTTCCTCAGCTAAACTAAGTGCCACAGATCGTTGCTTCTTGTTTTACCAAGAAACTCTTAACGATCCTATGCTGAAGATCCCTCCTAATGTGCTCTTTCTGTCTGATGGACTGCCTGCCCAATCTGCATCGGTGAAGCCTTGAAGCTTTACTCCCTCTATCCATATGTACCATAATCCATACTCTGTAGTGCCCCTAATATATCTCAAGACATGCTTCCACACCTTCTAAAAGAGCTTGGTCGGCTTAACCATAGCTTGACATAGTTGGTTAACTGCATAGAAAATTTTTGGTCTGGTGTTCGCCAAGTACATTAGTGAACCCACTAGCTTCCTGTAAACAGTAGCGTTCACTACCTCACCTGAAGTAGTATCCTCCTTCCTTCAGTTTCCTGGAAGAGGAGTCTCCATGGGTTTACATCTATCTATGTGAAACTTACTTAGAATCTATTTGTCATACTTTCCTTGAGAAACAAATAGCTCACCATCCCACTGCCATATTTCCAAACCAAGGAAATAGTGAAGGAGTCCCATGTCCTTCATTTAAAACTCCCTTGCAAGATCCTCCTTGCAAGAAGTTATAAACTGCTCATCACCTGTCAAAATTAGATCATCAACATAAAGTACGATAATCAAGAGCTTACCATCAACCAAAATCTGGTATAGGTTCACATCCACATCACTCTTCATGAATCCCAACTCGATGAAATAGTTGTCAATCCTGTTGTACCAAGCACGAGGTGCTTGCTTCAGCCCATACAGTGCTCTCTTGAGTTTGCACATATATGACTCACTATCAAATGTCTCAAAACCTTTTGGTTTCTCTACGTACACTTCTTCCTCAATAACTCCATTGAGAAACGCAATTTTCATATCCATCTGATGTATCTTACACCCCATCTGCACTAAGAGTGCAAGGATAAATCTAATCGATGAGTACCTCGCAACTGGTATGAAATTATCCTCATAGTCAATCCCCTCAACTTGTGAGAATCCCCGGGCTACAAATCTAGCCTTGTACTTCTCCACACTCCCATCTGCCACCTGCTTCACCTTATAGATCCTTCTAGATCCAAGCATTGATTTTCCGACTGGTTTTGGGACAACTTCCCATGCATTATTCTTGACGATGGATTCATACTCCTCAACCATTGCATCAACCCAAATTGGTTGTTGCACTGATTCCTCAAAAGAGGATGGTTCTGTCACAATACACTTTATCATAAGAGCCATGTATCCAGTAAACATGTCTGGATACTATCTCTATCTGCCTAATGAAGTAGGTGCTCCTACATGTTCTACCACATCAAGTCTCAATCTATCAGCTTCTGTGGTGCGCATTCTACCATTTATGGTGGATGGATCTACATGAGTGTTTTCTACCATCCATGATCCTCCGCATGTGGTTTCTCCACATCTTGAGGTTCATCCTTTAGAACCAAGAGTTCCTCCTCTACATGCAAATCAAGCTCCCTCTCAAGGGACAATCGCACGGATTTCTCTTCATCAAGTTCTATATCCTGTCTCACAATAGTCATCCTGATGTTTGGAAAATACACCCGATAGTTGTGGGGAGTATTAGTGTACCAAAAAAATATCCCAATATCAGTTGTTGTTTCGAGCTTCTTCCTGGAATATTTGGTCACATGGAAATAGACAGATGAACCAAAAATTTTAAATTATGAAACATCAGGTTTCTTACCAGAAAAATCCTCCTCTGGTGTACTCATGCCAAGTATCCAATGAGGACTACGATTTTGCACAAATACCAATGTGTTGCATGCCTCCGCCTACAATTGCAATGGTAGGACCTGATCATGCAACATCGCTCATGTTGCACCCATAATTTTTATGTTCTTTGTTTCTATAACCCCATTATGTTGTGGGTTATGAGGCGCAATCAACTCTCTCTAAATTCCTTCTTTGCTACATAAGTTCTTGAATTAATTGGAGATGTACTCACCACCATTGGTGCTCCTAAGAGCGTTCACATGCTTCCCCATGTCTTTCTCCACCAATTATTTGAACTCACAAAATTTTGAGAACATCTGATCTTTCTTCTGCATGAAGTAGATCCTACACTTTCTAGAAAAATCATCAACAAAGATCACATAATACATGTGCTTTGCTATCGAAGTTGTAGAGAATGGTCCACACACGTCTGAGTGAACTCTCACAAGGATTTTCGTTGCTTGGTTCTCCTTCTCGTGAAAAGTGGCCTTTGCATACTTCCCTGAGGTACATCCCTTACATGTGTCTATATGCAAAAGAGTACCCTTGGGAAGACCCGTAGAAATATGTTGCATGACCTTCAAGGCTCCGTGGTGTAGATGGCCCAGTCTCTTGTGCCATAACTCACCCTCATCTCGGCTCACCACTTTTCCTTCTTTACCCATCAATGTTGCGCAGCCATCTACATCAAGTTTATAGAGATTCTTCACACGAATCCCAATCTTCTTGGCTTGTCCTATGGCTTTGTGTCGAAGGAAAGCTTTCCCTTCACTGAAAACCACATCATAGCCTCTATCCTCCAACATTGCGATGAAACTAAATTCTTTTTGAAGCCTGGTACATGCGTTAATTATTTTAATAAGAAGTGTTTACATGGCTATCTCTAGAAGGTAACTGTACCAATACATGTAGCACTGTACCTCCCGTCATCACCCATTTCGATATGCATTTGGAGTTCCTTCTCCTCTAAGCTCTGAAAAGTTATTTGTCTCCCGTCATGTGGAAATATGCACCATTATCCAAGTACCACACTAATCCCATCGCACTTGACACCATGCATGTGATGAGAAATAACTCCAACTCAAATTTCGAGGCCAAAGCCTCACCAGCTGTAGATCCTGAAGCCTTCTTATTCTTCTTCTTTTGTGGACAATTAGTGGCATAATGTCCATGCTCGTGACAGTGAAAACACTTCACTCTGGACATGTCATGCTTCTTGCCTTCTTTGCCAGACTTAGATTTGGAATAGGATTTCTTTCCTTTCCCCTTCTTCGCCTTACCAGCCAAGGCACCATTTTCTTCATCATACCTCTTAGATGAAGATCCATCCCTGGTATTCCGCCTAAATTCTTCTTGCACCAAATCTGACTAAATTCATTCCCAATCTGGTAGCTTCTCCCTCCCATTGACAGAGTCGTGATAACTATGCCAACTCTTGGGAAGTCCTAGAAGAGCTAGGCTCACCAAGTCATCATCCGCGATAGTAATTTCAATGCTCCCAAGCTCATCTTGACATTGGACAAACTTGGTTAAATATTTCGGAATAGTGTCGCCTTTCTCCATTTTCATTTTCCTGAGCTTGTCTTTTAGTGCCAATTTTCTATGGTCAGTGGTACTTTGAAAAAGATATGTCAAAGCCTTCCACATTGCATATGGAGTCGCTTTTCCATGGATACTTGAGACAATGTGGTCTCGCACTCCCTCCAATAAAATCCTCCTCGCCTTTGCAACCTTCTTTTTCCAAGCATCAAGAAGAGCGGCATTTGCTGCATCAGGTTTGGGAATGTCATTATCATTGAATTATTTCAACCCATTGTCCTCTAGAACTGCCTCCATCCTGTCTTTCCATGCAATATAGTTGGAACTTCCCTCAAGTGCATACTCCAATATCAAGCCATTGAAAGCCATCTTGATCCTAAGCTGCCAGTCGCACCAAAGAATACTTTTACAAATTCAAATGTTATTCAGTCACAAACTCAATTTCTTCTCCACTATAGTGATTTTTTTTACGTTGGTAAAAATACTGAGAGGGGGGGGGGGTGAATCAGTATTTAGATTTTACTGATAACTTTAACTTTTTCTTTAATGAATTCCATATGCGGCTTTAATGAACCCAACTCGTGTATACACGCGCATATACCAACAGAAACTTGAGTATACTAATATAATTTTAATGTTAGAAAAAAAAATTCAGAAACAATCTTTAACTTAGCTTATCAGTTATGCATCTGTTAGTTGAGCAGTAAATATGTGTAATAACGGAAGAATAAATCATCACACAAGAGCAACACACATGAACACCAATATTTAAGGTGGAAACCCAATTCCAGAGAAAACCACCGTTGTTGTCGTCATTGTCTTCAATATTTATTATATGGAAAACTGCTTACAATATTGTACTGATGCAGACTCATATCAGTACGCAGGCATCTACTTGTAGAAGGCTGCAACCTTCTCTCGTTTTCCAACTGCAACTGGAAGGGAGCTACAACCCCCTGATCTCATTTACCAGCCACTACTAGAAGGGAGCTTCAACCCCCTAATCAGAACACTAGCTTCTACTGGTAGGAAGCTTCTGCTTCCACACTAAAGGCTTCAACCCTCAGAATCACTGTAGGCCACGTTTCATCAATTTTCATACTGGATCACACAGCTTCAACACAACCCTTCATAAATATCAACAAAAATAAACTTCACCCAATACATTAATCAAAACAGTGATATCATTGTAATCAAAACATTGTAATAACCAGATTTCAGAATCAGTATGCAGAATCAAATTCAACCCTGAACACTCATTATCTTAAAAAGCATATGCTACTTTGCTTTACTGAACCCGCGTGTATATGCGCTTTCCTTAACATCAACCTGCGTATAGATCTGTGAATACTGTTTTTTAGAATATGTTCAGTCTTAGATCCAGATCTGAGGCTTTCAGTCAGATATCTTTTCAGTATTGCAGAACCCTTGATCAATCAGTCATCATAAAACATATTTACGCACTCATTGATCAGATTTGTACATAATCAACTTAGCAGCATATACAACATTCAAGCAACCCAGATCTACATGAAGACTTCATTGACAGACAGCAGAAATATAGCAGTAATAAACAGAAAACCTCCGCAGTAAGCTTCAGAAAACCCTGACTTCCATATGTGCCTTTTCTAAGACAAAGCCGCGTATATACGTGCTTTTACTAAGATGAACTAGGGTATAGATCTGTAAATATTAATTTTGTAGAATGTTTCAGATCTATAGAAATTACCCAGATTTCTTCACTCCACTTCAGAAAAAATTTGTCAGGTCTCATATCTAATCATATTTTCAATAGATCATGCAATAACATAGTCATTTCGGGTCTAGAGATATTGATCCATCAATCTATCCAAGGTGCATCATAGATTCAGATTTATCAATAAAACAGATTTCATCCTATGCAGATATACTTCAGAGAGAAGTATTTAGTGACAGCCCCTACATATGCACCCCCTTTGCACTATGATCTTATTCTCCTTATATAGATTTATCCTTTACCCATACCATGAGTCAAAACCACATAACTTACGATGGTATTCTTGAACGGAATCAAATAGACGACACAGCGCCCAATACTATGGGCTAATACCATGGTAAATCCTCCTGGTATCTTATTTTTAGAGCACAAAAGTCATACGTGACTTGGATCGTTCTTATCTGCGTGTATATGTGACTTAGCCTGAACAAACCCACATATAGAACCTTCAATATGAATATTACCAAATCTTCTGCTGGGCATTACACATTTCTTCTGATAGAATCCTAAGCTTCTACTGAAGACATATACTCCATCTTTTACTAGAGATTTGCCATCAAGGACAACATATTAAGACATAAGAATCATATTTCCAACAATCTCCCCCTTTGGACTTGATGGAAACCATGATGGTGTTTGATCACCCCAATAGATAGATACATTAAACATAACCATTATTCAAACACCTAAAATCCTCTCCCCCTTTGACATCAAGGGAAAAGGGCACTATTTTGACCATGCTCCCCCTAAGGTCATGCGGAATCTCCAGACGGATTTTTCAGACTCTATAACTCAACCGAGTATGATCACCAAGGACTCATACTTACATAAAATATCCAACCAGACTGAATTACATAATTGACTTAACTACCCAACCAAGTGTGTTTTCAAAGTAGAAAAATTCCTTACATGACTGAATATAAAAATTTACATCATGAGTGTCAAAATTCCCTTCTCATCAAATTACAGAAATGGCATGTCATAAACAGGATCAAAAGATCTCAAGAGATAGATCATATATCAGAAACCAATCAGAATGCCAACAATGCATCCTTTTCTGCAAGACAGGTGCTCACCCTACGCTGATGCATCCTGAACACCTTCAACAACCAATTCATCAAAGCATCTTCATCAGAGAATGATACAAAAATATGAATACTAGAACAACAACAGAGATTACCCAACAGCACCACAACTTTTCTAAGCGCTGACCCGGAGAATTTTTGTCAGAAAAACACATACGTGGTTTTATGCACATAAACTCGCGTATATATGTGATTCATCCTTATGAAAGCAGCGCATCAAATTTAAAATTCTAAAATTAAGCAAATTTGATCAGAGAGGCAAAGACAACTCCCAGCTTCTGTCTGAGATATTCGAATACTTACTTGGGAAGAGGTTTAGTAAATATATCGGCAACTTGTTCTTTGGAGGGAACATACTCCAATTTAACCTTTTGTTCAAGCACTTGTTCATGTAGGAAGTGATACTTGATAGGAATGTGCTTGGTCTTGGAATGCATAACAGGATTCTTTGAGATACTAATTGCACTTGTATTATCACATAAAACAGAGATGGGAGGTGAAAATTTGATTTGAATGTCTTGTAGAATCTGCATCATCCAAAGGAGTTGTGTGCAACATGATACGGCAGCCACATATTCTGCTTCTGTTGTAGATAATGCAATAGAAATTTATTTCTTGCTGAACCAAGATACTAATCAGGGCCCCAATATAGAATGCACCTCCACTAGTGCTTTTTCGATCATCAACATTTCCAGCCCAATCTGCATCTGTGTAAGCATGAAGAGTGAGATCAACATTCTTTGGATACCATAGACCAAAGTCTTGAGTCCCTTGTAGATATTTGAATATTATTTTTACAGCCTAAAGATGAGACTCTTTTGGATTATCTTGGAATCGTCCAAAAATCCCAACTGCATGCATGATATCTGGTCTTGTCCCGGTTAGATAAAGCATACTTCCAATCATGGATCTATATTCTAGTTGATTCACCGTGGGAGAATCATCATGAGAACTGAGGTTACATCCAGTTACCATTGTCGTACTCACAGGTTTGCAGTCTTCCATCCCATACTTCTTTAGAATTTGCTTAAGATATTTTGCTTGTGATAAAATTATTCCATATGTTGCTTGTTGCACTTGTAAGCCAAGAAAGAATGTTAGTTCCCCAAGTAAAGACATTTAAAATTCTTGTTGCATAACAGAAGCAAATTTCTGACTCATGGACTCTTCATTACTTCCAAAAATGATGTCATCAACATATACAACTACAATCAACAGTTTATCATTCTCTATTTTTTTGTATAAGTTACTATTAGCAGATCCCTTTGTAAAACCTTGTTGATGAAGATATTTGTCAAGACGATAATTCCATGCCTTGAGGAGCTTGTTTGAGACCATATAAAGCCTTTTTAAGTTTGCAAACAATTTTTTCATCATTTCCCAGAATAAATCCTTCTGGTTGTTCTATATAAACTTCTTCTTCTAGATCACCATTAAGGAAGGCAGATTTAACATCCATTTGATAAACTTTGATTTGTTGAAAACTTGAAAAAGCAAGAAACATTCTTATGGCTTCAAGTCTAGCTACAGGAGAAAATGTTTCTTCAAAGTATATAAATTCTTGTTGAGGATACCCTTTACAAACAAGTCTAGCTTTGTTTCTAATAACATCTCCATTTTCATTTAACTTGTTTTTGAATATCCATTTTTTTCCAATCACATTTTTATCATAAGGTCTTGGAACCAATTCCCAAGTATGATTCTTTTCAATCTGATGAAGTTCTTCATTCATGGCTTGAATCCAACATTCATCTTTACTACCTTGATTGACAATTTGTGTTTCAATGGTGGATAGAAATGCGAGATAGCTAGGAGATCCTACAAGATTTATTCTTGTTTGGACACTTGATCCCTTTTCTCCCAAAATTTGACATTCTGAAGATTCTTTTGAACATACCTGGATGGAGCCTTTTCAGATAGATCTTCTTTTGGTGCTTCATTGGGTTCACCTTCTATATTGTTGCTATTTGATGCAGGAAGATATACATCATCATCATCTTCATTTTTTGTTGTTATTTCCCTTTTAGGAGCTGAGAGAGACTCATCAATTACCACATCAATACATTCAACAACCTTCCAAATTCTTTTATTGTAACATTTATATATTTTACTTCTAGAAGAGTAACCAAGAAATATTCCTTCATTTTCTCTAGGTTCAAACTTACCAAGTTTTTCATCATTGCTCTTGATAAAACATTTGCTTCTGAAAACTCTAAAATGCTTTACGGTGGGAAGATTGCCATACCAGAGTTCATAAGGAGTTTTATCACTGTTCACCCGAACATGAGCCTTGTTCAGAATATTTACCGCAGTATGTGCTGCTTCTCCCCAAAAGGAATCGGGAATTCCATATTCATCAAGCATTTCCCTAGCCATTTGTTGAACTGTTCTATTCATCCTTTCTGCCACGCCATTTTGTTGTGGGGTTCTAGCTACAGAAAACTGTCTTTTTATGCCATGATGTACACAGAAATAAAAGAATTCATCTTATGTGTATTCTCCTCCTCGATTAGATCTAAGACATTTTATTTTAGATATAATTCATTTTCAACCAATGCTTTGAAGATCTTAAATTTTTCAAATGCTTCATCTTTATGTTTCAGTAAACCGATCCAACACATTCTAGAGAAGTCATCAATAAATCAAATATAGTATTGTTCTCCATGAGGTGACTTTTTTCTTACAAGACCACATAGTTCAGTATGTATAAGTTCAAGAGGCTTACTTGCTAATCCTTCTTTAGCACTGAATTGCACCCTGGTTTTCTTACCAAATTGGCATGATTTGCATATGGTACTTTCAGGTAGAGTGATGTTGGGAAGATCACGAACAGCTTTGAGTCTACTGGATTTGCTTATTTGAGAGAAGCTCAAATGTCCCAACCTTCTGTGCCATAACCAATTTTCTCAAGATTTACCCAAGTAGCATTGTTCTTGGCCAACTTTCAATACATACAGATTGCTTGGTGTTCTAGTTCCTTTTATTACATTTTTTCCTGTGTCAAGTTCACGTACTACACATTCTTTTGAACTTAAGACAACTTCATTTCCTTGATCACACATTTGACTCACACTTAACAGGTTGAGCTTTAATCCATCCACATACATAACATTGTTAGCTTTCAACTTTTCTTTTAGAAAAATAGAACCTTTTCCTTTAATTACAGCAGGAGAGTCATTTCCAAAAGTAACATTTTTTTCTTTCTCTAGAGCATTGTATGAAAGGAGTTTATTTCTATCACCTGTCATGTGTTTTTAGCATTCGCTATCAATGTACCATTGATTTTCTTCCCCTTCTGCAAATAAATCTATGCTACAGCTTTCAACCTATAAGTCCTTATTTCTCCAAACCTTGGAATTTGAAGGTATATGCTCTTTTGGCTGAAGTTTGCTCCTACATTTAGATTCTTCATGACCAAAGTTATTGCAATAAGAACATTCAATTTCATTTTGAAGAGGATAAAAGTTGTTATAAGTATTATTATTTATTCCAGACTCATTTCTTTGCTTTCTTGCTTCTCTGGTCATGATGGTTTTGTATGCAACACATTGAGCAGCCTTATGACCAAAATTATGACATGAGAAACATTGTCCATCAAATAAGAAATTTCTGCGATCATGAAACCTTCTATTTATGTTTACCTGTTGATTGATATTTATGTTATTGTTCTTCCTTGTATTAAAGTGGTCATGCTTCACCTGTGTAGTTTCTTTGTTCTTTTGCTGAGAGACAGAATGTTGCAGGCTAGCTTTAGCTGCATCTAGATAGCTTGGTGCTGAAGACTGAGATGATTCTCCAATATATCCAAGACCTGTCTTTATAAAAGGGGAGTTTTTTACCTTGATAATTACATCTAAGGTTTTAGATCCTTTAGTAAATCTAAGATTTAAAATTTTCACTTTCTCAATTTCCTTTCTTAGACTTATTATTTCACATTCTAATTTCTCATCGTGCTTTTCCTTTTCTGTAAGCTGATTTTTTAGAGTATCTATGGAAATTTTGTTTTCTTCCAAACATATTTTGAGATGATTTATTTCTTCAAGAAAGTCATTTTCTTCTAATCCATCCATAAAAGTATCACTAGAGTCTTTTTCAAAAGCCATGAGTAGTCTAATTTCTTGATCAGATTCTCCTTCTTCACTATTTGATAGACCGTCACTATCTTCATGAGTATAATAGATTTTTCTATTGGAAAACCATTTCTTATTTCCTTTATCCACTTCCTTTCCCTTTTCATAACTATCTCTATGGGGAAATTTAGCAGCATAATGACCAACTCTTCCACAAGAAAAACATTTAAAAGGAAGCTTACCTTTGAAACTTCCAGTGCCAAGTTGTAGCTTCTTTACAAAATTTATCTAATATTCTTCTGAAACATACCCTAATCCTTCTTGTTCTTCTACGTCCTTTCCTTTTGTAGCAACTCTGAAGACAGCTTATTTGAATTCAGATGGACATCCTTTTCTCATTTCACAAGCAGTCAAAATCCCATGAAGTTGAACAACAGAAAGAGTTTGTAGATCCTGCTTCTCTTCAATAGCAGACACTTTTGACTCAAATTTTGGAGTTAGAGATCTTAAAACCTTTTCCACCAGAGTAGTGTCAAATATGGTTTCACCCAGATTTCTCATATGATTTACAATATCATCTAGATGTAAAAAGAAACTGGAAATGCTTTCCTCACTATGCATTCTGAGCTTTTCATATTGAATTCTGAGAGTTTGGAGTTTACAACTTTTTACCTTGGCATCACCTTCATAGCTTAGAAATATTTTGTCCCACATCTCCTTTGTTGTATTCAACTGCATGACTTTGAAAATTATGATTCATTCAAACATCCCAATAATGCATTGACCGCCTTTGCATTTGTTTCATAGTTCTTTCTTGTTGCTGCATCTATTGGAACTGAAGTTGGATATTGATAACCTCCTTCAATTATAGCCCATACATCTGCTCCAAGAGATTGACGATAGGATCTTGTCCTTGTCTTCCAGAAGATTAATTTTTTTCCGTTGAAGAGAGGATGCCTGATAGATGCTATCCCATCTTGATTGCTCATCTTAGCTGATCTTCCTTCTAGCGATTAAGCATCTTCAGAAGGACCTGCTCTAATACCAATTGTTGGAAAAAATATTGAGAGGGGGAGGGGGGGGGGGTGAATCAGTATTTAGAGTTTATTGATAATTTTAACTTTTTCTTTACTGAATTCCATATGCAACTTTAATGAACCCAACTCGCATATACACGTGCATCTACCAATAGAAACTTGTGTATAATAATATAATTTTAATGTTAGAAAAAATTTCAAAAACAATCTTTAAATCAGCTTATCAGTTATGCATCTATTACTTGAGCAGTAAATATGTGTAGTAACAGCAGAATAAATCATCACACAAGAGCAACACACATGAACACCAAGATTTAAGGTGGAAACCCAATTTCGAAGAAAACCACCACTGTTGTTGTCATTGTCTTCAATATTTATTATATGGGAAACTGCTTACAATATTGTACTGATTCAGACTCATATCAGTACGCAGGCATCTACCTTCAGAAGGTTGCAACCTTCTCTCGTTTTCCAACTGTAACTGGAAGGGAGATACAACCCCCTAATATTGTTTACCAGCCACTACTGGAAGGGAGCTTCAACCCCCTAATCAGAACACCAGCTTCTACTGGCAGGAAGATTCTACTTCCACACTAAAGGCTTCAACCCACAGAATCACTACAGACCACATTTCATCAATTTTCATACTGGATCACATAGCTTCAACACAACCCTTCATAAATATCAACAACAATAAACTTCACCCAATACATCAATCAGAATAGTGATATCATTGTAATCAGAACACTGTAATAACTAGATTTCAGAATCAGTATGCAAAATCAAATTCAACCCTGAACACTCGTTATCTCAAAAAGCATACACTACTTTGCTTTACTGAACCCACGTGTATACGTGCTTTCCTTAACACCAACCTGCGTATATATCTATGAATATTGTTTTTTAGAATATGTTTAGTCTTAGATCCAGATCTGAGGCTTTCAATCATATATCTTTTCAGTATTACAGAACCCTTGATCAGTCAATCATCATAAAACATATTTACTCACTCATTGATCAGATTTGTACATAATCAACTTAGCAGCATATACAACATTCAATCAACCCAGATCGACATGAAGACTTCATTGAAAGACAGCATAAATATAGCAACAATAAACAGAAAACCTCTGCAATAAGCTTCAAAAAACCCTGACTTCCATACGCGCCTTTTCTGAGACAAAGTTGCGTATATACGCGCTTTTACTAAGACGAACTAGCATATAGATCTGTAAATATTAATTCTGCAGAATGTTTCAGATATATAGAACTTACCTAAATTTCTTCACTCCACTTCAACAAACATTTTCCAGGTCTCAAATCTAATCATCTCTTCATTAGATCATGCAAGAACATAGTCATTTTAGGTCTAGAGATCCTAATCCATCAATCTATCCAAGGGTGCATCATAGATTCAGATTTATCAATAAAACAGAGTTCATCCTATGTAGATATACTTCAGAGAGAAGTATTTAGTGATAGCCCTTACATATGCACCCCTTTTGCACTATGATCTTCTTCTCCTTATATAGATTTAGCCTTTACCCATACCATGAGTAAAAATGACATAAATTACGATGGTATTCTTGGACGAAATCAAATAGATGACACAACGCTCAATACTGTGGGATAATACCATGGTAAAGCCTCCTGGTATCTTATTTTTAGAGCGCAAAAGGCATACGCAACTTGGATCATTCTTATCCGCGTGTATAGAACCTTCAATATGAATATTACCAAATATTTTGGTAGGCATTACACATTTCTTCTGATAGACTCCTGAGCTTCTACTGAAGACATATACTTCATCTTTTACCAGAGAGTTGCCTTCAAGGACAACATATTAAGACATAAGAAACATATTTCCAACACTTTTCTTTGATACCATGTAGAAATTATACAAAAAATGTGTATATCAATGGATTCAATCCGATCATGCGATCTACTAAAGAAATATATTGAATCCTTCTACAAATCAATTGTCGAAAATAAACATGATCGTCAATCACAACAAGTAAAGAAAGAAGCAAATCAAACCACAACACGGATATTTTTCTGGGGAAATCTTGCTACTCAAAACCCCTCTATCTTCTATTGTATATTCACCAAGGAATCATGAAACAATTACAATGCACTCTTCTCACAAGAGTCTCTTGCACTCTCACAACTGTCTCACACTGATCCTGACAAAATCGACCAACACTTAGCCAATTTCTTGCCTCTAATCAGCCTGCCTGCCTTACGCAATGCATGTGAAGTGCAATCCCTATTCTTTAAGAATTTCAGCCTTCCAAAACTATGCAATGTTCATGGGCAATCATATGGATGTCTTACAGTATGCGGGCAGACTAATAATGATACAACTGATAGTTAACATCCCTTTAACCTTTGTCTCAACTGGATCTCCACTAGAACTGACATGTAGGCAGATATTAATAGTAAATCATCAGTTGCATGGCAGATCACTGCATGTGAATTAAATCTGAATTAATTCACTTGACCTCTCACTAGTGTAACAAAGAGTTACAACTAGTTCAACTGACTTTAACTCAGTTAATTGAGCTAACAGATTTCTCATGCATTAAACTATGCACTAACTGCAACTTGAACTCCATAACTAATAGAATCACTTTGCATGCCTCACCAACCACCCTCAACTCGAAATTCATGAGCTAGCTGAGTTTATCACACTCAGTTAACTATTACAAGTGATTATGAGATAATATTCCATTTTATTGTCCAATTTAATTAAGGGAAAATTAAATTAGACACACATTTCTTGTTGACTTTTCAACATAGGATGTCACCTCCGGAATGCAACGCTGAATCAACGACAGCTTCTATGTTTAACAATGTCGAAACACATCTCTAGCCTAGACCTCTATGTGTTTGCGTTAATGTTACAAATTCTCCTTAGGCTAATTCAATAAATTTTATTGTTTATCTTTTATTAAGTTTCAATTTTTGGCTCACCGTGAATGTCACCTATATATCCTAAAATGAAAATCTAGCATGAGAAAATGGAAATATTTTTCTTTAAATTAAAATATAGCTAAGGAAGGGAATAAATAATCATTATGCAACATACAACATGCACCAAACAACATGCAAGACGCAATTTCATTTTCAATGTAATTGTTCCTGTATCAATGCACATACAATACCCTAAATGCCAAATGAAAAATTTTTCTTTTTAACACACTTAATTTTCGAAATGAATAAAACTAAGATGCAAATTTTTAATCACTTATTCAAATGCACTTTTCAGAATGAGGACTAGAACAACAGTTCATCCAAGCGATCAATGACCAAAAAAATCATTTTGCAAACGAGCAAATGATAAGAACAAATAAAAACCAAAACCAATTCTTACCAAAGGGAATCAAACACAAATGAAAACCAAATGGAGGCTTACGGGATACCACATGACACTCAAGAGTCAGGGAAGGTAAGCTAGGAGTAGGTTGATCAAAGAGACACTTAAAAACATAGGCAAAATTTGTGCAAAAACAGGTGCCATTGCTAGTGCAGAAGAGGCGCCAACGCTGCTGTAGAAGTGGCACCAGTGCTCTGCAATGTTGGGACAGAGTGGGCCTGGGTGAGGTGCAACGCTATGCCAGAGGCACTAGGGGAGCTTTGGTCAAAGGATGGGAAATTCTAACACAAAATTTCAAAAAGGCTCAATGAAATCACTTCCTAGATTTTTTCTTGGCTGATCTAAGTAGCAAAGGTCTATGAAAGAGGTAATCAAACATAATGGACAAGGAAAACCACCGAGGGAACACATTGTTCCCTAGTATGATCTCCAATTTTTTATGCGGTATTTACGATTACGGACAAAAGTATCTCACCTAGGTTCGATTTCCAACCTAGAACAACAAAGAAACAAGGAACTGAGTGCTTTCCTTAAAGTAAATAGATGATGGAATGAATCCTACTTGGAATCTGTCACATGATTTGTTCTGTCTTCAGCTTGAATGCTCCAATTCTAGTCCTAATTTCCAAAATTATAACATGCACAGTCAGATAACACAAGCCAAGAAACTATGAGATATATGTAGTATCATCTAAGTAATCTATTTAATAGATCAACATGGTATTGAAATATATGAAATAACGACATCAAATATAAGAAAACAGATAATTCTTTGCATTAATATAAATGGAAGGAGATTACAACCACAAATATGTGTTGATCTTGTAAAATATATCCTCCAAGTTAACTTGTACTTTCCTTGTCACAACATGCACCTCCAATCACCCTAAATGCATGAAACATTAACCTCTCACCTCAACAGCATAAGGGTATAATCACTCTCCAAAACCCAACCCATTTCATATGCAAGGAATTAAAAATATAGAGGAGTTGGGTAAGTTGGGAGTTCTTATCTAATTATCAATCTAAGGTTTTAGATCCACCTTTGATGGGAGGATGGGACCAAAGGGTAAGGGATGGAAACTCCAAAGAAGGATGAGGTAGGATCCAAAAGTTTAATCAGAGGTAAATGGTTGTAACAAATTCTAGAAGCTTCTGGAAGAGGAAGATTCCAGAAATTATCTCTTTTTCCCAAATTTATAGAACCAATGCAGGTGCAAAGGGAAGAAACCTATAGGTGATCAACGCTGGATACAGTGGAGAAACCTGTAGGTGAATATTGTCCAGGGTAAGGCCAAGGAGAATTGGTCCTAAGACTAGCTCAGATGAGGTGGTTTCAGATAGGAATTCTAGGAAATGAATGAGTTTCACTAAGGGTTGTTTGCAATGATGTTGACAAGGGGGAATAGGATTTTGATCGATCCCATTAGGAGGCCTAATGACTCGGTGTGAAAAAATGGCCTATAACAATAAAAGACACCAGATGTAGGCAGATAGCCAGCGAAAAAGCCCTATCTAGGGGAAAAACTAGTCAAGAACTCTTCCTTCAATATATTCATGTGACAATGAGTTAACCAAGACTCTAGACCAAAACACCTTCCTCCTCCACCAAGTCAACCCTTCCTCCTTGTAAATGTCAGCCCTTCGAAGTGCAACTATAATCCAGAACTTTGACTTTGATACAACTTCACAATTTCTACCTTAATGTAGAAGCTTCACAAATTCGATTCAGCTTCCCATTTTCAACGTAGTTTCAGAATTTCATTACACGTGAGAGAGAGAGAGAGAGACCCAGAAACATTGATTACAGCTCCCTTCTTCAACTTCACACTTTTTTTCTCCTAGATATTGCAATTCAAACTTGTGAGAGATGTGCTTACAAATGAGTCGATTTGCTCCAATATATAGGCTTCTTGTGAGATCGAACTACCCTGTTTGAGGCTGACTTGATCTTCTTGAGGCCAACTTGGTGGAGGAGGCATAAATGACCTATTTTACAATAAAATAATTTTCTTATTTGACAAATAATTCCCAAGAAGGTTTCTTTACAATATGAAATGGACAAGGACACTTGACATAAACCCTAAGGTCTATAATGGAGACCTTGACCTAAAAATAATTGACCCAAGCATGAAACCCCTGCTTTAATAAGTCAATTTATATAATAATAAAAAAATCTTTGTATTTTTTTTGATAAATACATTTAATTATGACTCAAATACAATTATTAATACCAAACCTAGTTACATTCTTCAACAGACATGAACATACACATTGGTGCACAAGTATTAAACTATGCAAATCATTTGCTATGAAAATGTTTTTTTTTTTCAAAAAAATCTTGCAGCAACATGGTTTGGGATCCAATGTAATGAGTGGTCCAATTTAAATGGATATAAAAATCTCTTTATACAAGTAAAAAATCCTATAATAATATAGTGCTTAAAAGAAAAGAAAAAAATTGTTCTTGTGAAATATAGAGAGGGAAACCAAGAGAAACAATAAAAAAACTAGGGCTTCTCATATTGAAGTTAACTATAAAACCCCACTATATTTTGAGAATGAATTCAAAATTGTTTGAATAAAATAAGGGAAATATTGAGATAATCAACAGAATTAAGTCACTTTAAATTTCTCCTAAGCGGGGTTATATGTGATCTACGGTGATCCCTTACAAATTCGATTCTTCAAAAAAAATGCCTACTCTAAAGTCTAAATATCTCTTGCACAAATATCTCTTCTAAATTTTGGAAAAAGAATAAAATAAGGATCTGATTTTTCAATATAAACACACATTTAAAAAAACAAAATTCCCTTCTATTTTTCTAAGAATGCATTCATAATTATTTGAATCAAATAAGGGAGAGATTGAATTGATCATTAGTGTTGGCGTGAAAAGGGAATACCTAGGTTTAGAGTGAATTTTCCAACAAAACCCGTCAAACATTGGCCCTTTTTAGAAACACTTGTGTGAAGGTGAGGTCTCACTCAAGGCATATAAAAGAGACTGCAAGAACCTAGACAGTTTTACAGTGATGAAGGAGACATAGATCCTACACTATCACTCGTATATTCAACATATTGTTACTTCTTGTTATTCAAAAAAATTAATTGAGGTATACCCCCACTCTATGCAATAAATCAATCATTCATAAATAATTAGTAGAATCATGATATAGAGAGTATACAACCCATTGCATAATGTGAAAACATAGAAAATAAGACAAAACAGATGCTCTTATTATCAATGTGAAGTCTTCATTACAATCCCAATTATCGCGGCTCACTGGCATGATATATCAACTCCTTATAGCGCATACATAAATTTAATTATATGCATCAGCATCCAAGACCATATATTTTACATCGCAACTTTATCTATTTATAGTTTTACATTTAGGTGTAAGCTGACCAAAAACCCCTTTTTAGTATGGGTGATAAACATTACAATGGGCAGAACATACAAAATAAGCCTAACAACTTTCCTTATTCTTCACATTCTCATGCATTGACCTTGGTTTACATTCCCGCGCAATACCCTTCTGTGTGGTTATCCGTTATGGAGATCCCAAAACTTGCACCCAAAATTTTGCTCCAACAAGCCCCCAACACTCACTTGTAGCTTGCACTAGAGCCACTTAGTCCTTTTGTCACTCTACTATGGGAATTGTTACCTTTGTTTTCATGATGAATGTTTTCAATTTATGCTTGACCATAGTTTATACCTTTTTCTTGAGTTCCTCTTCATGCCCCAAAATTTGATCTACTACCTCAACTGTTATAGGGGTATTCAATTTTCCTAGGCTAATTTCTTGACCATTTGATGTGCAGTTCCAAACTCATTTGTGACATTGAACGCCTCTTTCTGCAAGGTCTCAAACCTTTGTGATTCTCATGTTATTTATATTTGTTTCCATTTTTTCTCTTTCTAGCATGGGATCCCTACGCTTAAAGAGTTATAGAGTGTGCTCATGTTGTCTTGGATCTTCTAAGCCTTCTCCTATGCAGTATGGATTTTTTGTGCCACTTTTTTGAGCTCCTTGATATCAATCAATGTTGCCCATATTTTCAGTCCTTTCTCATACAACTTTTTGCATTCTACATCCAATTATTTTATTTCATCAATATTCAATGTGGTTGTTTATTCCTTTTCTTTGTGTTCCTTCTCTTCGAATGGATCAATTGGCTACATATGTGATTCTAAATCCACAAACTTTTCGTTGAGACAATGAATGGCCTCACCAATATTTATTACTTTCCTCAATTTTATTGTGTCTATCCCCATCAGTGCCTTTGGAAGTTTTTTGTAGACCTCCTCTACTACTTTCCTCAGCTTATCTTCTCTTTGTTTTGCTTGCACCATCTCTACCGATAGCTACATTTTCTCTACTTGAAACATGTCATGTGTCATTGACAACTTTACAAAATATATTGTGGTTTTTTTTTGTATAACTATATCTCTTGAGTAACACTCAAATGTAATTAGTTCAATGTTTCCAAGGGCAAGTGTGACAATACTAGCTCTATACAACTAAACCCTTCAACACATTGTTATAGTTCAGTCATTGGAAACTCCATCTCCTTAAGTGAAATCTTAAGTGCATCAAATTCCCCCTGATATGGATGATGGTTGATATTGTGTTGTTCGTGGCTTTACTACCCTCACCCCTAGTTCATTTAGACCCTCATTGTGCACCTTCTTGTTGACACTATTACTCTTGTATCCACTTGACCCTTGTAGCATTTGCGTCATAAATTTCACGCGATCACCTATTGCGAAAACCTAACGATGTCCTTATTTATGAATGGAATATTAAATCCATGCACACCCTTGTGTGTCATACTTCTCCTTGAATTCCTCTGCTTTTATCTGTGAAGTAAGGTTTTGTGTCTAAGACTAGTGTCTATGGACACCATCTGATCCAACGATAGGAACCCTCCATGAGTACAACTCAATATATATTTTACACATATATTGATTCCAGTGCTTCTTCCAAAATGGGGAATCTGTAGAAAATTAAGTATACCTAATAGTTTCAATTTGTGGGCCCACTCTTGTAGCTCCACTTTGATGAACAGTTCATTAAGACTTGTGACAAGCTAGAGATACTTGTTTGATGCGAGCTCCAAAAAAATCTTGTTGTTAGTTATGTCATCGTTGGAGTACTTCAACTTATTTATGACACTGATAATTTTCCCCTCTATAATTAGTATTGGTGGAAATAATTGTGTCACCATTTGATACTTGGGTGAATGGGTTTTGCGCTGGGATTTCTTGGTGGTACATATTGTCTCAAAAATTACCCTACTATTGGCCTAGTTGATATTTTTTCTTGTGTTGTTTCTATTGTTTTTTTCTACGCGAAGGGCATCGGAATCCCTAGTGTCTTATTCCTACCCTTTCTCCTAGGTGCAGAGGCTCCTCCTATGGAGGTTTTCATCACGGTAGCTTTCTATTTTTTAGCTCTGCAACTATGGTTGGTTTCATATCTTCGGCTCTCTCACAGTTCTGCAAATTCCTTAAATAAAATATTCTTCTTTAACTAATTTTTAACCATTTACACTCCCCTGTCTTTCTATGTGTTTTTCTAGTCACCATAACTCCAAATATTTCATACTTGATCTAATATCCTTTTGCATTTACTTCTCTAGGTGACACTTAAATTTGTGCACAGACTCGAGTAGGTGGGTGTCCTATTATCTTCTTACATGTGATCCTATATGCCAATAGAACTACTAGAGCCCTTAGATCCCAGTCATCTTTGTTTATATTACATACGTTTTTTAGAGTGTTCTCCAAAATCTTGTTGAAGGCTTCAATAATGCCATTCACTCAAGGATGATAGCGGGTACTCTTCTAATTGTATATTTGAAATTATATCGTCAGGGAAACAATTGTCATATTCAAAAACTGAGTACCTTGATCACTCATCGGTATTTCAGGACATCCAAACCTTGTGACTATAATTTTAAATAGAAACCATGTATTTTTCTATGTGCTGCAATATCTGATAGGTTATGTCTCAACCCATATGGTAACGTAATATGTTGCAGTGATGATATATCTGGCTCTTGATCTTCTTGGTAGTGGATTGATAGGTCCAATTAAATCCACTTCCCACTTGTCAAATTTTATAGTGTTACTTGTGGAAATAATGGTGTTTCATCCCTCTTGGATGGTTTCCAAACTCTCTGAGATATGTCGTAGCTCTGAAAAAAATATTTGGCATCCTTATATAGAGTGGGGCACCAAAATCTTGCGCGCATGATCTTCTACATGGTAGTATTTCCTATATAGTGGCCTCATGTAATGTCTTCATGTGCTTCTCATAATATTAGGGACCTTTCATGTTCTAACACAAGACATCGAAGTATGATATCTACACCTAACTTGTTATTTGATAATCTGTTTCCTTCACCACTAATTGTTTCTTTTGTGAAACTCTATAATCTATTAGGGATACTCATGTGATAATAAACTGGACAATATCTATGAAGTAGTCATCAACAATGCTTACTTCCAACAAGTGTGCTTTTGGTAAATTATCATCAATATTTTATGCATCATCTCTAGTCAAAATGTGTGACAAGTGAACTAGTCTTGCATTAATCCTTCATGGTTTCACAACAAGATCAAAATCATATCCTTGAAAATTCAATAGCCATCAGCATATCCTCCCCCCCGAACACTATATTTTTGACTAAGCACCTCAGTACAAAATGTTTTTTGTATATTTTAAAGAGTGACCCAAGTAGGTATTGTATGAACTTCTACAATGTATATACCATCACCAACCCTTCTCGCTTTATAGTGGTGTAGTTTTGCTCAATTGTAGATAGTTTCCTGCTAGAAAATGCAATAGGGTAACCTATATCCCCTTATCTTAGTCAATCTAAAACTACAGCTATGGATGATGCATTTACATGGACATTAAACTCCTTCCCCGAATCCAAAAAAAATAGAATAGGCATAGTAACCAATTTTTCCTTCAAAATATCTAAAGCATAATTACATTCATCGTTCCATTGAAACTCAAACTCCTTCTTCAACAACTCTTCTATAGGATTTATGATCTTCCCATAACCCCTAATGAAATTTTTGTAGTACCATATATCACCCAAATTTGTGCACAATCGTCGCACTAATGGTGGTGGAGGTAATTTTGTTATGGTAGTAATATTTGTAGGGTCAACCAGCATACCTTTCTTGCATACTACATCACCCAAAAAAATACCAAATGGAAAACAAAAAATAAACTTCTTCCATTTTAAAGAGATTTATAATTTTCTACATCTATCAAGCATCAAGTGCAGAAACTAAATGTGCTTCTTTTAAAGACTAAATATTGTCCAATCATATAAATATACATCCAAGGATTTACACATGAAGTCCTTGAACGTTGCTACCACCACTCATGAAAACACTCAGAAGAATTTTTCAAAATAAAAGGCATGACAATATATTGGAAACATCCCCATTCCACTATAAAGGTGGTCTTATGCCTATATTCCAGCGCAATCTTAATCTGATGATATCTTGAAAACCCATTTGTAAACAGTAGGCCTCATTTCCTTCTACATTCTCCATCACTTCATCTATAAATGGGGTAGGGAAATGGCCATGCACACAAGCATCATTTAGCTTCCTTAGGTCCATAGAAATCTTAATTTTCCCTATCTTCTTGTCCTGCACCACCATTAAACTTATCCATTCATATTCTTCCACTAGTTCAATAATCCCATCTTCCAACATTATGTCTAACTATTTCTTCACTTTTTTCTTATATACTAGATTCAACCTATAAGGTCTTCACTTAACTAGATTTGCACCTAACTTAAAAAGGATCTTCATTTCTCCTATCTCCCCAGCTATACCTTTCATCTCTAAATAGGTGTTTGGAAATAGGTTTTGATATTTGTGCAATAAATCAGCAATCTTCCCTATTGTTTCTTCACCCTAATAATCTCCAATAATAGCAAGCTTAGGATTTTCTTCAATCCTGGTGTTCAATTTATGAATTTTAATAATTTTGGATTAATCTATAGATTCTAACTCTGGACATAATATTGCATGCTCCCCTTCTATTTATTGTACTTGTAAATTTCTTGGTTCATCATCTTCTTCACATTCCTCGGTGATGTTAAAGCACTCTATGAATTGTCTAACATTTTGAAAATGTTTGTGCACGAGGCATACAGGTATTGAATTTTGTGTGGTTTAGCCTTCTGGTGCACCAATATTTCATTTGAAAATATGTAAGGCTACATCAATTGAAAAATCATTTGAGTCAAAACTAAAGGTCGCCTTGAAATTTTGAGCCATGTTTGTACAGTTTTTTGTTCCTCTGCACACTTCTAGTTTTGTATACCAATTCCTAGGAATGGTATCTAATAAATGCATGAAAAAATGGACCCATTCTTCCTCTAATACCTTATTCATAGTCCAATTTTTTACGCAACCATTGATATGAGTGGTAGGGAAACTCAACCTTGTCTACTTTGGCTTCTAGTATTCCCAGTATTTAATCCAAGCCAAATCTGCAAGAAATGTATGATAATTCTGCCATTCTCCATTCTATCTTTATGTCTAGCCAACCATCACGTAGGATTTTATTTTAAGGGCACATCTAAGGCTTTTAATGTGAGCTATTCAGGTATCTGCAACTAAAATCCTTTCACAAATTCATATACATATGTTACACCATCAAACTTTGGGGGATCATGCACCTCTGTCCAAATATGATTGCGCAGGTAAAATGAGTGTATCTTCTAGTGAATACTTCATGCAACCTCTATTGTCAATTCTCAAGTGCTTCATATGAATTTGAGGCACTAGAATGAAGGCTCTACCCACTTAACACACCATTAGAAGTTGGATTGGCATAGTCATCGTTGCACACAGTCACATTGTAGATGTTTTCCAGGTTCTCTATGTTGAATCCTTCCTTCACAGGTTCAACATATCGATCTCCCTTTGTTGGATCTAATGGTGCAGTAACCCTCAAGTATCCTAACTCAATATCATTTGTCTTTTCTTCAAGTTGATTATGGAATGACTATCAAAATCGCAATAAATTCCTAGTAATGTAGGGTATGGGTTGGGATCATTAGAAATTTGTATGACTTCAAAATCAGCAATACTTCTTACTCCATCAATGTTAACCTCTAACATTGTCATTCTACAAAATTTAGGTAAAATCATGTATTTTTTTTCTAACCTTAAGTGAATAGGTGACCAAGTCAACTTTGGCCTCCCTGTCATCTCTTGTTTCTTCTTAGGGAGAATAGTTACATCTAGTCCTAGGTCCATAATAATGTTTCCCATGTCATAATCTCCAATCTACACATTAAACCTGAATTCTCTATTCGTCCTTTTCTTTCACATAATCTGCTTAACTATGCATTGGGGGGTCTTCATGGTAGGGAATTCCCACTCCCGTGCACACTGATCAATCATTTTGTGTGTAACTTGTCAAGGGTCAATTCATCCTTTATTAGTTCTAAAAACAATCTTCAAAATAAATTTAATGGGATTACCTGTTCGGTAGTTTCCCTATGTACAGACTTGTTTTAGACAAGTGGCATGTCAAATAAAGGTAATCCTTATTCAGCAATAGAGCTTGATATACTATTGGAATTATGATTTATGTTAACAGAACAAGTATATGGTAGCCAAATGAGTTCACAGATCAGTTCATAGGTGACAAAGTGATGGAACGGAATGATAGAATGATGAGACAAAGGTTTGCAAGTCAAAGATAAAATATTTATGAAGGTGAAAATTTGAAGAAATAGATGTGGATTAGATAAGGCCAAGTTATGTACACACGCGGAGATGACAAAGAAAAGTCGTGTACATATTGGCACATTTTTTTATTAAACACCAAGGGTCTTTTCCATGATATTAACCCACAATATTGAGCATAATAATGGTTATTTGATCTCGTCAAAGGTTACCACCGGCACCAGTGTAGTTTTGGGTCATGGTATTGGCTAAGGCTTAAAATATATAAGGAGGTGAAGATCAAAGTGCTAAAGGGTGCATGAGTGAGGGTTTTTTATGAATACTTCAATCTGAAGTATATTTGCATTGTATGGGCTATATTTCATAAGTTGATCTGAAATAACTATGCACCTATAAATAAAATAATGGACCGGGATCATGAGGCCTGAAATGACTTTCCATTATATGATATGCTCTTGGATTTACTAGATCTATGATTTGATGCATGTTTTATCTTTGAATATTATGATTTGGGTTTGTCTGAAGTCCTAAAGGGCTATGAAATTATAGTAAAATTTACAGATCTATATGCAAGTTGGTCTCGGTGAAAGCGTGTATACACACGGGTTTGCTTCATAAAAAATGTGTACATAAAGAAAGGGTTTCTGCTGAAAATATGTCTAATAAATCTGATCAGTGTTGGCGTATTTATGTCTTCGTGTTGATATGGGTTTAGTAGTAATGTCTAAATTTGAATTGATTGAATGTTGATTGGTTGGATAATATCCATGTTGCATCTAGCTATATGGGATTTCATATATTTGTAATCTAACAGAATACTTAAGAATTTCTCTATGCAATTATGTCTCTGATTCTGATTAACATTTTTCATAACTTGGTAGGTTGATATTTGTACGCAGGTTGTTTTTCACAAAAGCGCATATACACGCGGGTTTCCTTAAGTGATTAGCGTATGTATATGTATATATATATATATATGATGGATGATCATGGCTGCAGTTGATTCAGTATGTCGATGCAGTATTTTGGGTTCAGTTCTGATATTCTGGTTACAGTGATCTCACTGTTCTGTTTGATTTGAGTTGATGATTGGCTAAGTGAATGTTTGCTTTAGTGATTTATTGGTACAGTGATTTATTGATTCAGTGGTTGTTGCCAGCAATTAATCGGTTCAGTGGTTGTTTTCAGTGATTGGTTTGGTATAGTGATCAATTTCAGTTTTTTATGTTGAGATCAATATGAAAAATTGATGAAAAGTAACCTACATTTTATGATGTGTTGAAGCATTGGATCCAGCATGAAAATTTATTAAACTTGGTCCATAGATGATGATGAGGGTTGGAGCCTTCAGTGAGGAAGTCAAAGCTTCCCACCAGTAGTAGTTGGTGATCAGATCAGGGGGTTGAATCTCCCTTACAGTGGATGTTGGTAAACAAGATCAGGGGTGTTAGTATGAATTCTTCGTCGAAGTGTACGAAAAAGAACCACTTTAGCTACGCATAACTAATAGCCCTAACAACAATAATGGCTGCAAAACATCTTCAGATCTGCAATTAGTAGTTAAAGTGCTGCAACAAACAGATCTATAAATGGAAAGACATTAAGCAGTAAAGCAAAGAGTTTGCTCCATGCATCCAACAGACAAGACAAGAACACGATTTTTGAATGAATTTTTATATTACAGGGCACCTGGGAGGAAACAAGAAGGTGTATCCAGATCTCCTCAATGGGATGGGTTCTTTGTAGTCCTCAGCACTTCAGATCTAAGCTTTCTCTCTCTTGTAGATGTAGAAAACCTAATGTAGAAGGTAAAGCTCAATGGGAGCAACAATGGCAGAAAATGAGACCGAGTGTATAGATCCAGAGTGATCTAGTGGGCAACAAAAGGTGAAGAATGAAGGGGAAAACCCTCCTATTTATAACAAAATATTGGGTCATTCTAGATCTTGGTGCATGATTAAAATAATGTTAACCAAATCTAGATCCACCTCTATGGAATATTTTATTGTTATTTGTTGGAGGGAAAGGGTGTTTGACTTGGGTCAAATCCCTTGATTAGTGAAAAATAAATAAATAAATGATTTATTTATCTTTTTAAGGAAGTGGTTGGGATATAATCAAATAAATAATGATTTATTTGATTAATGGTGGTTGATTTGGTCATATTTAACAAGGAATATTATTTAAATAATTATTCCTAGAAAACAATAAGATAACTATGGGTTTATCTCATTAATTTCTTTGTTTTTGGGTTAAACATGACTGGGAATAATAATTAAATTATGGTTTAATTAATTATTCCTTTTGGGGTTTCCTATTTAACATAGTGAAAGCAGTTTTACTTGGGGTAAAACTGGTCTTACATGGTGTACTTGGGTCCATCTAATGATGAAAGGTTAGATGACCAAAAAATGGTGTAACAGATTGCCCCCCAGCGTGCGAGTGTCAGGAGCAAATCGTATGACCGAAGTACGTTGTAAGAACACAATCACTAGACAAAAAAAGGGATGTCAGAGAGAGAAATGTGAGGTAGATAGTGTGCTGAAGGACTAGACCCTGAGGAGACGAGACTCGCAGGTGCAACAAGTCTCTTTTTATGAGAGGGTACCTGTGCTGAAGGCGGCGGGGGAGGCATACCTATGCCCGCCATGACAAAGTACAAAAGAATAGTGTGTTCAGTAAACGAGGGACCGAACCATAGAGTACAGCTGGCATAATCAAGGGCCAGATAAAAATACAATGAAGAGTCTCACATACATGCTGTGCCTGGGATAACAGCCAGGACTAGTACAATAATATCTGAGTACATGAGATAAATACAACCCAAATTCCCCCTGTAAATGGGGAAGGGCTCACAAAATCTGACTGATACATGCAAATCAAAGAGGTGCTGCAAGTGGCCAAGGCCAACATCATCAAAATCTGGAGCGGCATCGAAGGCTGCAAAGAAGAGGTCATCCGGGCATGTGGGGGGCTACCTGCAGGGCCACCCCCTCATGAGGGTTGAGACATCTCACACACACCCGGGAATCATCAAGAGCTGCTGCTGGGTCACTGGACCGTCAAGTATACGAATCTCGATCATGCGGAAAGGAGCTGGAGAAACAATCAAGGCAAAGGGAAATGAGAGATCCCCCTGCCTGATCTGAGGTACCGAACAAGAGTGGAAGCTGGAACCAAGGTACACCGCCCTCTAGACCTTGCTTCTAGAATGAATGTGCTGATGTCGACAGAAGGAGGTCCGCCATAGGTGAGGCAATGAGAGATCCTCAACTAAGGCACGAGAGAAAACAAGAGAGCGACGGACAGACTGACACTAATGACGATAGTGGAAATGGGAAGGACTGAGTAGCGAATGGACGACTTCCCTTGTTAGAGCATAAAGAGCATGGATGACATGGCAGCCACTGACACAAGATCATGGGGGATAGGGGACAGTGAGACTGAAGGTCAAAATGTGCGACACAAGAGAGAGACCAAGCAATGATGGGTGGAGGGCTATAGTGGGGTGCCAAGGGACGTGGTATAGACTCCATGGATGCAATAATGACTCAACTTGGATGCTCTAAACAAGGGCGACTCGATGGTGCTGCCACACAGTAAGGGCCCTAATGGGGGACCATGGAAGCATGAGTACAAGATGGGAACTCATGACGAAAATCGACACGAACATGGACAAGTAAGGGAGCAATATGGTGCCCCAAGTACAAGTGGCGTAAGTGAGGAAATTCGATTTTAAGGAGGTGAGTTGGCCCCTCTTGGAAAAAATGGGTCCGAGGGAGGGGAAAAAAGAAAGAACAAATGCTGGCTATCTAAAAGAAAATAAAACATGCATTTCAGAAGGGAAATGCTAAGGGTAATATTTCTTAAGATAGAGTGCGTTGCGAGGACTAGGAAGGGGATGGCCTTCGAAATCCTCTAAGAGGTATGCCCCTTTACCGAGCACCTTACTGATGATGTAAGGGTCTAGCCATAATGAGTTGAACTTCCCATGCCCAAGGACATCCTAGGCCTGGTCATATACTAGAACAAGGTCGCCTTCGTGAAAGGTACGAGGCTGGACTTTTCGGTCATACTGAGCTTTGGTGCGTTTTTTGGCCACTTCCATGGTTTGCAAGGCAACACGGCGGTCTTCAGAGGCGCGCTCAGGCATGATAAGTCGTTGTTCTAGCGGTGAGGTGTCAGGGAGAAGTTCAACGGCTAGTTGTAGAGAAGGAATTTCACATTCGATTGGTAAGACAACCTCCTCTCCAAAAACGAGGTGAGGAGGGTTATGGTTGGGGGGCAGAAGTGCCCCCAAGCATGGTGTGGTCATGCCAAAATGTATTTAGAAAAATGGGAATCTAAACACATGTTAATGATGTGGTGTGCCATTTGTTCTGGTTATGGTTATGCAGTTTGAGAAAGGAAATGGAGGATTACCAATCTCTTTTGGTACTGCATATAGGGATCAAATGGTCTTTAAGTTTCCGAATTGGCATACCTGGTGTCACTATCCCAAAAGGAGGATTTGGAGATAATGAACTGATGCTCTCGAAGAAAAGCTATAGGTTGGTCAACAATAATGTCTAAGAGACTGGGTTGCTGATGTAAGATGAGGGAACGATAAGGGGTATCGTCCCGAGAGTGATCTGAAGTGATATGGGACTCTAGAGGTTCTTCTAAATGTGGAAGAATACTCGGTCTAGAGTCAACACGACCAGATACACTAGGAGAGTGGTGGAGAATGGCTTCTCTTGGTCTCTCAAATGTGGGTGCCCCCTTACCCAAACATTGGGTTTCGATGTAATGGCCACAAGGTGGATGTGGTGTGAACGCATGGGTCCGATGTAAGGGGGAATAGAAAAAGTCAGGGGTGGGAATTTCTTCCATAATGTCGTCATCGTGATAGAAGATGGGGTGACTGGTGGAAGAAGAACCACCTGACGGGGTGAAGTGGCCTGAATCATCATCATGAGAAGAGAGGTTCACATGCGCATCGTCACAAGGGGTGACCGAAGAGTAAGTAGATAAAGGATCTACCGATGTTGAGCCCAAGATGATCGCTGAAGAAAGGTCAAGCGAAACAACAGGGGAGGATTCAGATGGAATGGTCCCCGAGGGTCTCATGGATGATGATAGGTAGAAAATGTTGGACGAAGGCTCCGTCATCTCGACATCAGGAGGGGGAATGTCAATGGGAGCAGTTGTATCTGGTAGTTCTACTGAAGCAGAATGCGCAAATATGGGAGAGGTGTACTCATTGCGCTTGGCCTCGAATTGGTGGACCGCGGCAATAGAGTTGCGGAAGTCCTCGAGGCGGGGACAAATATGGGTGTGATGGCCATGGAGATCACACAAAGCACGGGGGTGGTTGGTGTGAATAGTCTTGGGGTTCTTGGCCGCGGTTGTGGAAGGAACAGAGGCTTCTGGGACCGCGGACTCAGGGAACGTGACATTAACCATGGGCTTTAGAGGAAGTAATTCAGGACAGGTATGGGAGGCGTGACCGACAACATCACACAAAGCACCCTGGATGGTATGCTTTGGAGGCTGAGGAGGAGCAGGGTTTGTCGGGGCAGCCTTGTCCTTTGATGCCCCCTTGCGAGCTTTGCCCTTCTTACCTGAAGCGGTCGCAACAGGAGGTGGTTCCTGTTGAAGTGACTGAGGCACTGATGCAACGGGAGAAGCTATGGGGGCCGGTTGAACCGGGGTCAAAGCGATATAAGGTTTGGGTTGACCAGGCAAGGTGGGGGCTGGAGGATCAAGGTACCAAACGGGAATCCCAAGTGTCAAGTTAGGAAGAGAGAGGGTGGCCATGACTGGTACCGTGTACACTCCTGGTGGGGGATCTAGGAACGGTATCTGACCAGAGGGGGCATGGCCAGGTGGGATGGCTCCTAAATGGCTAAGGCCTGGAGGAACCATGCCAGGGGGATAAAGGGGCTCATGACTACCAACTGCAGGTGAAGGGCTAAGAGCAGGTTGCGAAGGGCAAGGTTGCTGACTAGCCGAAGCAGGTTGCTTGAGAGCAGCCCGAGACGATTGCATCATGCAAACATTCGATGAGTTGGGGTCAGAGATAGGAGGAGGGGGGAGACTAGGAAAAGTTCCAAGCAGGGAGGAATCCTTGTAAACGCCGGGGGAGACACTGGTCAAGGAGTCGACGGTTTGCTTGTTGGCTACAGAAGAGATGTTCGTCTCAGGTGAGGTCTGAGATTTTGGCTCATGATATGTCAACTGGTCAATGGTGACTATCTTCCCATTATGGGGGAAAGACATCTTGCGAAAGATCGCGGATGGGACAGCAGACATAGCATAGGTGTAGCTTCGCCCCAAAAGAATGTTGTAGTCTAGTGGGGCGTCAATGACTTCGACGTCAACGCAAACAGTCTTACCGGCGAGTGTGATAGGGCAATTACGGAACAAGCCAATGGGCTGGGAGGCATGACCATCCCACGCTCTAAGGGTGATCGTGGAAGGGGCCAGCTCAGGGGATCCGAGTTGCTTCCAAACCGAAGCGGACATCACGCAGGTGGATGCCCCCTCGTCAATGATACACCGGGAAACGATGGCGTTTCGTATTTTGACTGAGATTTGGAAGGCGACGAAAGGAGGGAGGGGAGGGTGGTCCGATTGAGTGGCGTCGAAAACAATCATCTGGTCGTCAGCAGGATCTACAGCGCCCACGGCAGATAGTAGAGCCTTCTTTTGGGAAGGGCATGACTGGAGGAGTTCCAGTGTGGAAATGACAGCAGGGGACCGCGCCAAATCATCTACTATGCTATACGACTGAGCGGCTCGACCGGAAGCAGCATTTCGGCGTAATGGTCCCTTTGGAATCTTTGGATGAACCTCAACTTTGGGTTGAGGGATGTGTAAGGGGCCATTGGATGTTGAAAGAGGCTCTGCAGAACCTGAAGAGGGGGGCTCGGGAGTAGACTGAGCAGGAGGCTTGGGGTACTGGCGAGACCGAGTTTGAAGGTTAAGGTCGACGGTTAGAGGCGGATCAGAGTTCATCATGAGGATCTGGTAATTGGAGGAACCAAAAGGGGAAGGTGGAGTGGCCACCTGTCCGTCAGGTGGTTGGGTAGCCATGAATCCCTGCTGTGCATCCACCTGCGCTTGAGGGGGCGGGGAGCGCTGTTGCAGGGGTTGAGAAGGCAAGGGAGGCGAAAGTGCATATGCTGGAGGAGTTGGCGCGCCAGGCTGTGGATAAGGGTAATGGTTAGGTTGGGCAACATTGAGGTAAGCAGGAGGTTGGGCAAAAGGATGAGGCATGCCGCATCCTGGATGCATGCTACCGGGAGGGGGAGAAGTGCAGGAAGCGGTGCCCCCTCCCCCAGGAAAACCATAGCTCATGTGAGGTTGAGCGGATGGATGAGAGATGGGTCCAATGATACTGTTGGCGGCATGAGGTGCCCCCGGTGTATGGGCATCATTGGGTGTGGGAAGGTCAGGTAGGACAGTAGGATCATAACCTATCTGAGCGTAGATCAGGTCATACTTTAACGCCATTTGGAGGGCATCTTCTTCGGTTTGAGGAAAATGGGATGCGACATCTTTCCCGATAGGGGACAAGAGAGATCTAAGGAACCAGTCCATGTAGACACGGTCTTCGAAGGGAGGAGATTGGCATAAGCTTCGTCGTCTTCGCCATTCCTGGACATGGGTAGAAAGGCGGGTCGAAGAGGTTTGCTTAAAGGAAGTCAAGAGTTCGATACCAGTGTCATAACGAAGGGGAAGCTGGAAGTAAGATAAAAAGGCCCGGGCAAGAGTTGCAAAGGTGGTATGGGAGGAAGTGGGCTGGTCAACATACCACTTAGAAGCTTCACCTGTAAGCGTGCGTTGGAACAGTCTAAGACGAACAGAGTCATCGATAATGGAGGTAGATGAACACCACATGTGGAAAGATCGAACATGATTTGAAGGATCTTCTCCAGCACGACCTTCAAACTTTGGGATGTCGGAAGGGAGCTTTGTCGGCATAGCAGGCCAACTAGCATCATGGTGTATAGGGTCGTTTATCAACCGGTCCAAATCGGGGAGGCCGAGGCCTGCCAAGAAGGGGAGCACGGGTGAAGCCGAGGTAGTTCCTGTGGTGGTTCCACTAGTAGTAGTCCCAGCATTAGGGCCGGGATTCCCGCTAGTGTTAGGCCCTGGACCAGACATAGTGGAGGTGACAGGGGGGAGAACCAGAAGGAAAAGGAGAACCCAAAGAATCAGAGAAGGACTGGCTCGACGATGGTGGGACGGAGCAGGTCGATCGACCAGAGACTGAGGGTGAAGGCCAAGGAGGCTCCGGGAAAGGTGCCTTGGGGGCGCAATGATGACAGGAAGAAGGAAACCGACAGGGGCAAAAAGAGACAGAATCAATTTAGGTCAAGGGCAGAAAAGGTGCAGTGACGATTGATTTTAGAGTCTTTGCCAGGCGGTGTAAACCAGGCGCTTCTTCACTTAGGGTCAGTGTGTGGTGTGCGTTAATTTTAATTTTTAAACCCTTTCCGTTGTTGAGAGCAAAAAAGTGTGCTGCGTAGATGAAAATAAACCTACAGAGAACAGAATAAAATGCTGAAATAACAGAAAAATAACAGCTACGTATGCATCTATTTAACCCAAGAAGGTGGGTCTCTCAAAACTATGCTGGAAAGAAAGGGAAAAACTATGGAAACACACACAAAGGACGCTCGACAGATCTGGGGTCAAAGGGGACAGAGATCTGGAGGATAAAGCTGCAGACAAGGGGTGCAGGTCACAGCCAAGAGACAGAGGTCAAGGTGGCTGGAAAAAGGGAAATCAGCAAAAACTGGGGGGACAAGGCGGAGGCCTTCAAAGGAGGTCCAAACAAAACGACAGGAGGTGTTTTGAAAGGAAAAGAGGCTGATTTCGATGGATCTGGAAGTGAGGTCACAGATCTGGAAAAAGAAAGGGCTGAAGCTCTGAAACCGACGGCTGAAATAACTGAAACTCTTCCACAAAAAGTGGAGGGTACTAAAGCCCTAAGGGGCTGGGTTCCCACTTAGATGAGTAAAAACAGATCAGATCTTGGTCAAGGCGGGCTGAGACAGAGGCTGGAAAACCCTGGCAGAAGCTGCAGCAGAACCCAGAAAAATTGCAGAAAAAATGCTGGAAAAAAAGTCAGGTCGCAGTTTCTGACCTGATCTGAGTTGAGGTCGCAGAAAACAGGCTGAAAAGTGCGACCTGGAGGTCCAGGTCGCAGGTTTTGGGCCAAAAAGTGCGACCCCCATGTTCCGGTTGTCTCGGCGGCAGATTTTCTGAAAAGTTGCCGTCTCAGTTGCGGCTGGTGTCGCTTACCTGCGCAATAGGGCCAGAAACACACGGAAGTTAGAAATTTTAGGTTTTTAGGGTTTTATGTGAGAAAAATGACATGAAAAGAGAAAAAATAAGCAGCTAAAAAAGAAGCCCTAGGGCCTGAAGTAGCTGGATATGCAGGAATATGAAAAACGATAGCGGTCGTAATTTAAAACCCGTGTGGAGTCGCCATTTGTTAGTATGAATTCTTTGTCGAAGCGTACGAAAAAGAACCACTTTAGCTACGCATAACTAATAGCCCTAACAACAATAATGGCCACAAAACATCTTCAGATCTGCAATTAGTAGTTAAAGTGCTGCAACAAACAGATCTATAAATGGAAAGATATTAAGCAGTAAAGTAAAGAGTTTGCTCCATGCATCCAACAAACAAGACAAGAACACGATTTTTGAATGAATTTTTATATTACAGGGCACCTGGGAGGAAACAAGAAGGTGTATCCAGATCTCCTCAATGGGATGGGTTCTTTGTAGTCCTCAGCACTTCAGATCTAAGCTTTCTCTCTCATGTAGATGTAGAAAACCCAATGCAGAAAGTAGAGCTCAATGGGAGCAAATGGTAGAAAAATGAGACCAAGTGTATAGATCCAGAGTGATCTAATAGGCAACAAAAGGTGAAGAATGATGGGGAAAACCTTCCTATTTATAACAAAATATTGGGTCATTCTAGATCTTGGTGCATGATTAAAATAATGTTAATCAAATCTAGATCCACCTCTATGGAATATTTTATTATTATTTGTTGGAGGGAAAGGGTGCTTGACTTGGGTCAAATCCCTTGATTAGTGAAGAATAAATAAATAAATGATTTATTTATCTTTTTAAGGAAGTGGTTGGGATATAATCAAATAAATAATGATTTATTTAATTAATGGTGGCTGATTTGGTCATATTTAACAAGGAATATTATTTAAATAATTATTCCTAGAAAATAATAAGATAACTATGGGTTTATCTCATTAATTTCTTTGTTTTTGGGTTAAACATGACTGGGAATAATAATTAAATTATGGTTTAATTAATTATTCCTTTTGGGGTCTCCTAATTAACATAGTGAAAGCAGTTTTACTTGGGGTAAAACTGGTCTTACATGGTGTACTTGGGTCCATCTAATGATGAAAGGTTAGATGACCAAAAAATGGTGTAACAAGGGGTATGGAGCTACCTTCCAATAGGAGCTAGAGAATGAGTGAAGGTTATATCTTTCAGTAGGTGGGTGTCTGCGTGCTGGTATGAGTCTACACTAGTAAAATAATGTAAGAAGTTTACCATAATAATAATATTGAAGACTGAGACGATAGCAGCGGTGGTTTTCTCCCACATTGGCACCTTAAATCGTGGTGTTCATATGTGTTGATTATGTGTGATGGTTTAATATGTTCTTACTGGACATGTTTACTACTTATTAAATGTCTAATGAATCAATGATGAACTGGTTTAAGTCAATTAATTGAATATTTATCTCAATTATAAGTTTACTAAGTATACGCTAGTTTCCTTAATAACAGTCACGTACATATGCTTGTTTGCTTCAGTCAAGTCGCATACAGAATTCAGAAAAGAAAAGTAAAAGTTTGTGTGAGTTTTTTTTTAAATACTGCTTCAACCCCCCCCTGTTCTCAGTATCTTTCCCAACATATACCCCATTCTATTGCTACCAATTCCCTCATGTATTTCGTGTACGTTTATCTCTATTTTAGTGGATCAAATATTGGACTCAGTTATGCGGATTTTTGTACTTGTTGGTGTGGTTGGCCTCCTTTTCCAATTATATCTCCCCTGGTCCTCGTTCCTTTACACATATCTGCTCCAACCTATGGATGGTCTCTACATGCTTTGGCAACTAACATTTGTACATTTTCACCTCTCTTCTCCTGTCAGTTCACAATAAGTTGAGGATACTCTTTGTAGCATGATATTCTTCAGTAACACATGCCCCCATAGTGATATCCTTATCAATCGGACCAATAAAAGAGGTAGTGAACCAACCAGACAGAAGTTGATCAGGAATCTCAAACTTGATCAAACAACAATGCCGCCTCCATTCATGAATATGATCGTAGATATGAGTAGCCCGATCATGTTTCAAGGATGTTAGGAGGTGCGTCCCGGTCTCATAACGAACTGGTAACTGAAATTGCATGAGAAATTCCATGGCTAGAGAGTTGAAATCTTGAAAGATGCCATGGGAGAGTTCAATGTACCACTTTGCAGCGGCACCAATGAGATTCCTTTGAAAAAGATGTAGCTGAATTGAATCGTCAACCCAAGAGTTAGAGGAGCACCAAAGATGGTATGTCATAACATGCGCTTGGGGGTTTTCTCCAGACTTTCCTTCAAATTTGGGACAATATGTAATATTCCTAATTAGCGACAGCTAATTGGAATATTCGATTTTGTTCAATTTTTCCATCTATAGTTTATTAATAAATAAAAAGTGAGCGAAGAGGGTCTAACTCACTTAGTGGAATAAAACACCCTCCCTAGTAGCACAACGTTGTGACTTAAAGGGGATCCAAGGGGGAGGGGGGGAAGCACCACGTAGAGAGGGGGCCCATGTATGCTCTAGAAGCTACTGCGCAGATGAGGATGAGCACGTGGCAAGAGAGAGAGGCTACGTTGAGGAGATAGGCCTTAGGGTTTTGGAGGAAGGCCAACATTATAAAATAGGGAGGAGCCTTCTCATTTCATTCATTCGTTGTTGATGATATTGAGCTGGTCATTTCGACTTCTTGAGAACACTAGTTGTTTAGCCTGTCTACAGCACTGTTTAGTGCATTGAGTGTCTCTGGTCGAAGATATCGCCCTTAGCCCCGGGGGACTTCGAGTGCCTGCTCGGGCAAGGTTATTTCTTTAGAATTTTGTGGGATATTTTGTTGTTTGTTTTTGTTGTGGAGCTGTGCATTCATAGAGACTACGCAGTCACTGAGAGGGAGGACGCAGTCCATATAGGAGGTGTTCCGGATCAGGGTTTTTGCATGAGATTTGAGCAGAGGATCATCCTTTGCCTTTGGGAGGATTTTGGTGGAGTTTGAGGCGGTATTTCAGCCATTCCTATTTAGCCTCTGCGCAGAGCCTTGGAGGCCAGTGTAATTCCCCAAGGGAGTGTTTTTCAGAGGTCAGCCATTTCTGATATGGTTTCTGGGTTTTGTCGAGATTGGTGAGTAGAGGAGGATTCCAGATTTTCAACTCATTCCGGCAAGGGGAGCAGGCCGTAGTTATCAGTTCATTTCAGTGGTAGTAGCTACACAGTAGTTTTTCAGCAGCTGGGACGCAGTTCAGAGAGCAGCTATTTCTGGTGTATTCTGAGAGTATTTCTTCACTTGCCTTGAGCAAGTTTAGGTGCCATCACTCTGATCACCTATTGTAATTCATTATATTTCTCAGTTTAATAAAATGGCTTAGCATCTCCTCACTATATTTCTGGATGAGTTGTCGTACATTCTTTCTATGTTATTATATGTTTGATGCACTGTTATTTTTATATATATTTGAGCACTCTAGTTCTATACCACTTGGTGTGTTTATTTTATACTCATAGACAGAGTCTGGAAAGGGCCAAGTAGCCTCCAAATTTCGTCCTATTTTCAGAGGCGGCATATCTGGTAAACGCCCTCCCAGTCCATCTTTGGTTGGATTTTGTCGTGTTTTAGAGATCTCCCCGAAACGGGATATTACACAATAGCCAGGGATCTTGGTAGGAACTGGGGGCCAATATGGATTATGAAGAATAGGATCATTCATTAATTTTGACACATCGGGCAGTTCCAGCATAACAAGGAAGGGAAATTGCGGATTGAAAGGCATTGCAGGCCTTTGATAGGGACCAGTATTGGGATTCCAACCAGGTTGAGAGAATTTTTGACCCCATATGTTATGTCCCTGAGGATTTTGTCCATTGGGGTTATAATTTTGATAGTTCTGCCCATACACCAGTTGAGGACCAGGATATTGATTCTGAGTGAACCACTGAAGTCCTATCTGAGAAACATATGGATTTTGTTGTGGAATGTAAGCAGTGCTTTGGGGCGGACCTTGTACCGTCGAAGATTGACCTTGAGGAATGAAAGGTGGGCCCTGAGGCTGCACGGGCTGCCCCTGGGGTGTAGGTTGACCCGGATACTGAGGTTGGATAGGTTCTCCCTGGGGTGGAGGTTGGCCTAGATGTTTGGGTTGGACAAGCTGTCCCTAGGGTGCAAGTTGGCCTGGATGTTGAGGTCCACTAGGCTATCCCTGGGGTACAGGTTGGCCTAATGGGTGAGATGAGCTAGGTTGCCCCTGAAGACCAGGTTGGCTCAGCTGACCAGGTTGGCTCAGCTAACCAGTGGCGGGCTAACCTTGTTGTACAAAAGTTGGGCCTTACTGAACGTAAGGCTGGTTCTGTTGCAAAAAATGTTGTCCCTAAAATGGATAGTTTTTCCCCTGGGGAACAAAAGATGCTCCATTTTGAACATGAGGTTTACCAGTAGGACTATAGGGTTGTCCCTGTTGGTTCGAACGTTGTCCCTGAAAGGGTTTTCCTTGTGGACCATAGGGTTGTCCCTGTAAGTACGTAAATTGGTTGGGGTAAACCAGAATTTGAGGCATTTGAACATACAATGGACCTTGTGGGTGAGGCCCATAGTGATAGATGTGATTTCCATGCTCATCGTAGTAATGCGGAGGATTAATGGGGGCTTGAACCTACTGAGAACCCTGCGGGAAGTAATTCTATTGTTGAATGGCCATAATATATTGTTCGTACGTCAAACCTCCAGGAATAGGATTAGAGGAGATAGGTGCACTACCAGTAGGTTGATGGACTCCCGATACGTGAGGCTGTGATCCACTCACGACGGGTCCAACAAGTATCATGGGAGCAATAGGAAGTGTCCCATGAACAGCAGAATATGGTGGCAATGATGGAATCACAGTAACAAAAGGTGCGGATGAAGCCACACAAACAGTGGCTTGGGTTGGGACAAATGTAACGATCATCGACGCAATGGGAGTTGAAGGGGATGGGCCTGATACAAACGACCCCTCCGAAGGAGCCAATGTACCCGAACATATCGGATTCTCATACAAAGATGTAGCACTAGAAATCATTTGACTCAACGAACGATAACCAGTCGGGATAGATGAGGGTTTTGAGGAAGCTTGACCCTGTAATATTCCTAATTAGCGACAGCTAATTGGAATATTCGATTTTGTTCAGTTTTGCCATCTATAGTTTATAAATAAATAAAAAGTGAGTGGAGAGGGTCTAACTCACTTAAGTGGAATAAAACACCCTCATATTAGCACAAAGTTATGACTTAAGGGGGAGCCAAGGGGGGCCAAGCACCATGTAGAGAAGGGGGCCACGTACACTCTAGAAGCTACTGCGCAGATAAGGATGAGCACGTGGAGGAGAGAGAGGCTATGTTGGGGTTTTGGAGGGAAACCAACGTTATAAAAGATGGAGGATCCTTCTCATTTCATTCATTCTGTTGTTGATGATATTGAGCTAGACGTTTTGTCTTCTTGAGCATGCTGGCTGTTTAGCCTATCTGCAACATTGTTTAGTGCGTTGAGTGTCTCCGGTCAGAGATCTCGCCCTTAGCCCCGAGGGACTTCGAGTGCCTACTCAGGAAAGGTTATTTCTTCAGCATTTCGTGAGAGGTTTTTGAGTTTGGGTTTTTTTCGGAGCTAGGCTTTCTTAGATACTACGCAGTCACTGGGAGAGAGGACGCAGTCCATTTTGGAGGTGCTCCGGATCGGGATTTCTGCAGGAGATTGAGCCGAGATTTTCTGCAGAGGTTCAGCCTTTGCCTGTGGCAGGATTTTGGTGGATTTTGATGTGGTGTTCCAGTAATTTCCATTTAGCCTCTGCGCAGATCTTGGAGGCCAGCGTAATTCCCCAAGGGGGTGTTTTCTGGTGGTTTTCGAAGGTCGGCCATTTTTGATATGGTTTCTGGGTTTTGTCAGGATTGGTGAGTAGAGGAGATTTCCAGATTTTTAGCTCATTCTGGAAAGGGTAATAGCCCCTAGTCTTCAGTTCATTCTAGCAGCAGCAGCTACATGGTAGTTTTCCAGCAGCTGGGACACAGTTCAAAGAGCAGCCATTTCTGGTGTATTTTGAGAGTATTTCTTCCCTTGCCTTGAGCAAGTTTAGGTGCCATCACTCTGATCACCTATTGTACTTCATTATATTTCTCAGTTTAATAAAATGGCTTAGCATTTCCTCTCTATATTTATGATGAGTTTCCGTACATTCTTTCTATGCTATTATATGCCTGCTGCACTGTTATTTGTATATATTCTTGAGCATTATAGTTCTATACCACTTGGTGTGTTTATTTATCACTCTTAGACAGAGTCTGGATAGGGCCAGATAGCCTACAGATCTCATCCTCTTTCAGAGGCGGAATATCCGGTAAATGCCCTCCCAATCCATCTATGGTTGGAGTTTGCCATGTTTTAGAGATATCCCCGAAACGGGATATTACAGACCCGAGACATATGGAAAATTATCTGGAGGGAACTGATATTCTCCCGTAGAAACATAAGTCTCTTCATTACTAATAGGACTTGTGGTATCCATGTCGGGTGAAGACATGTTGTCGGAGAAAAGGCGATGAGAAATAGCAAGTAAAGCACGTGTTAATGGTTATTTAGGCAGTTTCGAGGGATCTTCCCTCAAAAATGCCCAAGCGTCCAGTGGTTACCAATTGATATAAAATGGTTCCTCAAGAGGAGATCGAGTGGCAAGAGGTTGAACACTTGGAATAATAGAACGCCAGTAGCATAGAGTCCTAACAGACTGAGATTTCTCTGAAGAAAATTTGGGGTAAGGTTCTTCACTACGAGGTAATGAAGGGGACAACGAAACTGGTGGTTCCGCCATCGTCACTTTGTTTCAAAAATAGGAGATAAAAGAGATAATCAATTCGAGGCTTCAAGACCAATCACTAAGGAATTACTTATGAACAAGCCAAGAAAATAACTTTGATGGGCATGTGATTCTAGGAAATTAATTTCATGACACTCAAACAAAACTCTGCCTTTTCATATTTTAAGAGTTGATAAAAGGGAAAAAGGTGACTCTAGTCACTTTCAATTTGGACGAGCTTGAAAGGACAAGTGCTCGATGATCTTTTCAAATTTTAGAGAGTCACAGAAAGATCAAAATGACTACTTAGGAAATCTAAGCAAGAGGGTGTACCAAGCTCCCATGACCTACAATATACACCTTGGTGATCAAATGAAAAAGAAATGACCAAGGACTTAATGTACGTGTAGGCAATCTCTCTGAATGTTGTGTTCGGTGTATCACGGTTACAAGGCGACAGACTCGGATTCTTATGGATAAACGATTGCAACCTATGAGGGTCTCCCTTTATATACTCAACGGTACGGGGAGCACAAGTCCATGCTAGTGCTCTCTAATGCTAGATGGCGAATGACAGCTACTAGGTTTAACAACATCGGAACACGTCACTAGCATAGACTTCTAAATGTGAGCATTAAGTTTCAATTCTTCCTTAGGTTGATTAAGTTCATTTTAAATTTTATCTTGAAATTATGTTTCAGTTTCAAGGCCTTACTGAATGTAATCTCAAATCTCTAATGCACAACTACATGAGAAATAATATCATTCTGATTCGATGAACAGCTATCTAAGAGAGGGACAAAATTTCACAACCGAGCAGCAATCAGTCGAATGCAAGAAAATTTTTCCTAATACTACTAACACAACCAAAGCAGAAAACGAAATGATTTTCTTTGTTGTTCACTTTTTAATGAGAAAGCTATAAATTCAAAAGAATAATTTTCATTTTCAATAGGAGAGAAAGAATGCAAATTTTGTCCTTTTATATGAATGAAAAGCAATAATGCATTGTTACACTAAAAGGACAAAATGAACACTGGTTTTGAGCAACTCAAATGAAATGATCAAACACAAAGAGACCAATCCAATGCAACTGTAAAACAAACTCAAAACAGACATGCATTCCTTCACACGGAAAGAGGAATTTCAAATCGACTCAATGAGAAATGTGATCTATGCTCAGGGTGACAAATGGAAGGTCAAACGGACACAAGGACGATAGTTCAACGACCCAACAACACGTAGAATCAAAAGAAAAGATCAAACAATTAGTCAACAAGCTGAAAAGATAAAATACTAGACTGCCTCATACATAACTCAGAAGCTCATTGAACATGCAGCCGAACAAGAAATCGAAGACACCTAGAAAACTTAGGATGACAAGCCACACAAGTTATATGAGATACAATCAACTGAAGAGAAGGAGACAGGGAAGTCAAAAACAATCCAAGTGGACTAATCCAGCAGGGAAAAACCAATCTAGAGGGTAATATGTACTATAAAACTCAGGGAAGAGGCCTAAATCCAAACCTACAGGATTCGGCATGACTATTCAGTTGTAATCCACGCTGAACAGGGGAAATCGCACCTGTAAAACAGGAAATCTACCCCAATCAGCGTGACTGTCAGGGAAATAGCAGTGCCGAGCAAGGAAACCTAAGAAAGGAGAAAATGAAATTGAGTAAAATCCAGGCTTATCACTCTGAGAATATATGATATGGCTTCGAATAGTCAAACAAGATAAACAAAGCAGAGATATGGAAATACGACCAAAGTCAGACAGACAAGCAAAACTCTAAATGAACCAACGAGACACGATAGAAACACTGATCCCCATTATGGTCGCCAACTTGTTGTGCAGGTAAAGACCCTCCACGGACAAAGGTGATCCCTCTAGACCTAGGGTGGGTCTAGCAACAAGGGAACATGTTGGAATCCTGAATTCCTAGCTTATAAATGAAATATAGACCGGAATAGATATCCTACCTCAGTCCAACGCTTTTGTCGTGGCACGCAGCAGTGATCCTTCAATATTTGTCTTCACACCTTGCGCTTTGTGTTGGTAATGATGTTCACGCGTCTGCACAAAGATCAAAAAGATGATGAAAACATACAAGCATATACATTCATCTACAACAATTCAGATAGTCAAGCAGAGCTAAACACTTCGCATATAAATGGAAACAAAGTTGGAACCAGAAACCAGTCATGTATTATTGATAGAGAAAAATAATTTTAAAACCTTATGCCTTGATGTTGCGGATCTCCTTCGACGGGTTGAGTCGGGCACGTCTCAAGCATTCGACTCAATGAGGCAATGGGCTTAAAATCTCTCTCAACAATGGATTCTTCTCTGCCTTCTTCAACACACTAGCTATACTAATGATTGTTCAGCTAGATGAATCAATGTGAGGAAGAGGAATTTACAGAAGAGAAGGAGGAGGTTTGGGATCCCACATAAGGTGTAGGAGAGGTTTATCCCTTTGGGGATTTGCAAAATTGTAGGAACCAAAAAACCAAAGGGAGAAACTCGACCTAATTCAATCGAACAAACCATGATGACTCTGCTCACGAAGTTGTTAAGTAGGGAAACTTTGTTTCTATTTTAAAAAACTTTCCAAAAGTAGCTCAGCGTGAGTGCCCTTTTGAGACAGAGCACCAAAGGGCGCGAGGCCCAGTGTTAATTTATCCATGGGCATGAGGCCATAATTTCCTACCAGCGCCGATGAAAATCATATTCTTTTGAAGGTCTGCTTGAGGAATGAAGAACAGAGAATATGTTCTTGACATGCCAAAGGATGCAATGACATTTATGGAAACGTTGAAAATACACAGAAGTCACTGAAATGGTCCTCCAATGTTCGAGATGGGGATTGCAGGGACAGTGAAAAAATACTATGTAACAGGTTTCCATGTAGCTTTTGAATTGTTTCCATAAACGTAGTAGCAACTATACTAGGTTTTTATGGATGAGATAATGCACAAAAGTGTGCATACTTGGTAAGTATATCAACTACCACCATGATGACATTCTTTCCTTCGGACTTGGGTAAACCTGTGATAAAATCCTTTGAAACCTCCTCCCAATGTTGACTTGGAATGGATAAAGGTTGTAACATACCCGGGGTCTTAATTGTCTCAACTTTATTTTGCTGGAAAACCAAACATTCAGCCACAAACTTTTGAATATCAGTTTGAAGGCCATCCCAAAAAAAATCCTTCTTAACCCTATGGTAAGTTTTTTTTTAAATACTGAGTACCCAACTAAGGGAGAGGTGTGCAATTCCAAAAGAATATTTTGTTTGAGTTGGGAATTCTTACAAAGATATAAGTGATCTTTGTACCGCAATGAATCATTTTTCTAACTAAATGTATCAGAAGTACTATGATCTTGCCGCAAATTCTTAATGAGTGCCCACACTTCTTCATCACTATTCCATTCATCCCTTTGTTCAGTTATCTAATCTATTTGGATAATAGAAATGGCACAAAGAAATGCTTCCACATCCTCATCCCTTCTTGAGAGTGCATTTGCAACAACCTTTTGCTTCCATTTTTTGTAGATGATTTCAAAGTCATAACCCATCATCTTTGTGACTCACATTTGTTGCTATTCTGAAGATAATTTTTGTTCTAAAAATTATTTAATACTATCATGATCTGTTTTTACCTTGAAGTGTCTTCCCATTAGGTAAATTCACCATTGCTTAAGTGCAAGTAGTATTTCCAACATTTCCTTCTCATAAATAAGTTTCTATAAATACTTTCCTTTAGTTGGACGACTTTGAAAAGAAATGGGTCTTCCTTCTTGCATTAAAACAACACCAATTCCATTTCCTGAGGCATCACATTCCACAATAAAGGTTTTTTTGAAGTCTATATTAGGTAATACCGGTACTTGGCACATTACCTCTTTAATATTTTCAAAGGTCTTGGTTGCTTCTGGAGTCCAAGAAAATGCATCTTTCCTCAGTAATATTTTTAGAGGTGCTTCTATTCTCCCATAATTCTTAACAAAGTTGCGATAATACACTGTAAACCTAAGAAATCCTCGCAAATGCTTTATGGTTGTGGGGATTTTCCATTCCTTAATTGCTTTAATTTTGTAAGGATCTACCTTAACACCCTCATGAGATACAATATGACCCAGATATTCCACCTCTTGTACTCCAAAGAAACATTTGGAGGTTTTTGCATATAATTGTTTCTCCTCCAATAGTTTGAGATCTGTGTCAACATGTTGAACATGATCTTTCCAAGACTTGTTGTAGATTAGTATATCATCAAAAAATACTAACGTAATTTTTCTAAGGAAGGGTTTGAAAATGGAATTCATCAAACCTTGAAATATATAAGGTGCATTGGTAATGCCAAAAGGCATGACCAAAAATTCGTAATGACCCTCATGAGTTCTAAATGATTTTTTTCAGAATTTCTTTAGTTTTCATTCTTATTCTATGATATCCTGAACGAATATCCAACTTGGTGATGTAAATTGATCCATTTAATTCATCCAATAATTAATTAATGACAGGAATGGGAAATTTATCTTTCATAAGTAGCTTGTTGATCTCCCTATAATATGGAAACATGTCCCATGATCCATCCTTCTTATGCACCAATACTATAGCAGAGAAATAACTTTGACTAGGTTGAATTATACCAGCCTCTAGAATTTCTGCAATCATACATTCAATTTCACTCTTTTGGGCATATGGATATTTGTAAGGCCTGATGTTTGGAGGAACATTTCCTGGAATCAAATGAATAGCATGTTCATGATCACAAATAGGTGGGACACCTTTGGGAGTCTCAAATACATTAGAATGATTGTCCAAGACTTTCTGGAGATCTGGAGAAATAGACTATTTCGATGTTTGAACCTCTATTGAGAATAATTGTGCAATTACGCCTTGTTTCTCTTTATTTAGAATATTTGTCATGCCATTAGAGGTTACTATAATTCCCAGTTTCACTAGTATACCCCTTAATTCAAATACCTTTCCTTCCCAAGAAAATTTCAAGAAATGTTCCTAAAAAATAAAATTTATCGTACCCAAAGATTGTAACCATTGGATTCCTAGTTGTTACACATAAATTTTTCACCATCCTTGTACTTCCCGTTCCTTGATCCTGGAGGAACCATATAGTGACCCTTCTGTACTTTTCAAGCATGGAATACATACCCTTGAACCACACTTTTTCTACCAAGTCATCTCCCTTTACAAATTTTCTGGAAGATCCCTATAAAATCCTGGTTTTCAAGGTCGGTGCTTTGTCTCAGTGTCTGACCCGTTCTGATAGAAAAGATTTGCACTGAGACCCGCGCTGATCCTCTTTTGGAAATTTTTTTAAATAGAAAGGAAGCTTCCGCGACTAGAAGCTTCGTGAGGCAGCGAGCTGGAAGTTTGTTTTGAGGATATGGCCGAGGAATTCCCCTTTGGGCTTCTTTTTCCCAAGAAATAGGAACTACTCCAAAGGATAATCTCTTTTCCCATTATTTGAGGGCCCATAACCTCCTCCTCCATTGTTATATAAAGATACCTCTTTCACCTCTGTTGCCTTAGTTAGAAAGTTAGAGAAATCATAGAGAAGAGAAGAAATTATAGCTTTGGGAGAATAGTGCAGAGTGTGATTGTTTTTGTGTGTTGAGAACATAGTGAGATCTTAGACCTTTGTGTATGAGGGTGCTGCAAACGTTCTTGGATACAGAACTGGCGAAGGAGAGCCTCAACATCAAGGCTTGGTTATAAACTCCCCTTGTCCTTATCATAATAAAATGCATCTGATGTTTATCTTCCACTCTTGTTTACATTTATAATTAGATTTCTATCATTCCTTGATCATTTAGATAGGTTGTAATTGTTTTATGTTTATCATGATTTTATGTTTTTCGTCGTGTCTTGACTGTCTGCACAGGTAATCGGACGTTGGTAGCAGCGTGTATCGAGCTTGAGGAGAGCGATGGATCAAGAAGCTTCGACGAAAGATGAAAACATAGCATCAAGACAAGTTAGGTCATCTTCCTTGCTTTGAATTTAGTTTAAAATCTAGGAAGGTAGATGTTAATATGTTCCCGTAGTTGCTAGACCCACCCCACCCTAGGTCTAGAGGGATCGCCTTTGTCCGCAGAGGGGATTTACCTACATAACACTAGTACAACATTAACACCACCCATTGGAATGGAAATCATTGGACTATTCAATACATATTCTCCCATGGATAGCTTGATATTATGGCACTTTTGAGAGAAGTTTATAGTTCCTCCATTTGCAGCCATCACTTGAAACTATGTTGTTGGATATAGCAAGAAATTCAATTCCTTGGCTATCTTACAATGAATAAAGTTATGGTTACTACCCGAATCAATCAACACTATTACCTTTTTCTTCTTCATATGTCCTTCTATCTTGAGAGTTTGAGGAGGGGTAATTCTTGCCAATGCATTACAATAAATGGTCGGATCCATATATTCTTTCTCTAGGGTTGGTTCCTGGTGTATATCCTCTTCTTTTAACGTTTCTTGTTCCTTTTCTTCCTCCTCTTCACAATCTATGTAAAATAATTTATTCTCAGCACACTTATGAACTTTAGTGTATTTGAATCACAATTGTAAAAAATTCTTTTTGTTATTTTTTCCTCCAGTTGTTGTGGTGTCAACCTTCTAGGTTGTGGAAGGCTAAGAGAAACAACACTTCCAACTTTATAGTTGTGAGGGGTAGACTTCCTTGTTGCCATAATTTTTCTTTCAACTTTTCTTGCCACCTTGAAAACCTTATCCAATGAATCAGGTTCCCGAAGGCATACCTCATGTTGGGTGTTATGCTTTAGGTTCCCTATGAAGAAATCAATCCTATTCTCCTCTTGAATATTATTTACCCTAATATTCAATTTTTGGAAGTCCTTAATGTGCTCCGCCATTGAACCCTTTTGTTTGAGATTTATCAATTGGATAAATAAGGTGTTACTCTTTGTATCCCCATAATGTGATATCATTTCCTAATTAAAAATTGACCAAGTGACAAGTGGTTTAAGAGAACAAAGCCATCGATACCATACAAATTGATTGGGTTCTAAATATAAAGTTGCAATGCGTACTTTTTGTGTGTGTTGAACATTATGGAGATCAAAATATTGCTCCATTTGTAGTATCCATGTTACCAGATTCTTGCCATAAAAATTCCTCATATATATATTTGGAATATGGTGGGTCTTCAATCCAATGTTAGAGTCTATGAAATCATGATTAACATGTCTTTTCATTTCATCATGAGTTTCATCTAATACCTTTTCTTCATTAGGAAGCATTTCTTGTAGCAACTTTTTCAAACCTTCCATGTCTGCTTTTAAACCATTTTTCAAATCTTCCATGTTGCCATTAATTTTTTATTCTATAAGATCCATCTCTGCTTCCATACCATTCTTCACCATCTATCTTAGCTTCCATTTCATTTTTGGTTACTCTTTGCGAGAGAGAAATTTGTTAAACTTGGTCTCGTAATTTAAATATATCATGTTGCATTTCTTCTTCTTCATGTGTCATAGTAGAGCTTTCTGATGACTTAATGTGTGTAGAATTCTTTTATTTGTGAGGCATCTTAGAACCAAATACTTATATATATGCTTCAATATGCCCTTTAAATAACTTCAAACCGATTTTTCAAACAAAATTTATGCAAAATTAAAAAATACACACATTTTTATTGCTTTTTAGAAGCTCGATATTGAAAATGTTGTATCTCTGTGATTTAGGATCTCCAAGATCTAAAATCTGGTCCTATGGTATCTCTATGAATCTTCTTTACAATTCCACAAGTCATACCAAATTTGGATTCTTCAAGTTAAATTTATGCCCAATCTCCCACGATCACCTGATTATGGACTTTTTCAGTAGAGTGAACTTGTACAGAGTGCCACGTCTCCATGTTTCAACCTTCAGCCATGAAATTGATATACAAAAAACCAAAGTATGTGCACTTTCAGTCACTTCTTACAAAATTCAAATATGATGTGTGAAATGAAATTTATGATGATTTTCCCTAGGTCACATGTTTGAGACTGACTTTTGTAGCCTACAAAAACCCCAATGTCCTAATAGCATATCTCCGAAAATATAGAAAACCAAGATCTGAAATTATTACACAAAGTTCAAAAATATTTATGGTCCACGTGGTCGAAATTTCAGCTTTTGAAGCCTCATAGAAAAAAATCTATAGCGAAAATTATAAGATGGTCATTTTGAACAAGCGTAACCCTAGAATCCAAATCTTCGATATCAAATGTTATGCAACCAACTCACAAAATAGAAGAAAAGATAGATCAACGACTTAAAATTTATTCTCTTGGAGGGGGAAACCTCCTTTATATTACATAAATGAACAATTCTTAGATGATTCAAATGACAAAATTTCCTTTCTATATATAGGAGTCTAAGGGGTCACAATATAATCAGAGTCGACATAATGTAAGGGCACAACAATAACATTAGTGGGCTTCTATGGGGCACAATAATAATAATATGGGGACTACATGGGCACAAAAATAACAATAAGGGGGCTACACTAACAATAAAAATAAGGGGATACACTAGTATTTGAGGGACCTAACACTTATGATTGCTTATTTTTTCATGTATTTATTTTTATACGATGGAATTAAGCTAATAATCTACTCAAATTAATGACCAGAGAGGTCAATTTGGCATGGAAATGTATTGCAGATGCTGAGATTATTTTCTTAGACACAGTTTCTCCCTGTGTGAATTATTGTTGTAATGTTGTACTAATGCTTTCTACACATAAAAAACACATATATAATCATTTGTTTTAGTTTTCTATGCATTGAGTATTGCCATCATATGTGGAATGGGCATTGGATGTTCAATTGTGTCGGATTTGGTCTATGGTAATGTTTATGTGATAACTAGTTGTGTGGTTATGTCTGAAAAGTGAATAAGCCTGAATCTAAGGATTGTAGGCCTTTAATATTGTTAATCTTAAGCCGAATGAATGGTTTATTCTCATAAATCGAATTGGGAATCAGTGTGATGATGATTCCCTTCTAAAATTCTTGGTCATTTTATTCTCTTTGGTTTCCTTGATAAATTTTATTTCCCTTATGTATTCCTTAAAAGATATTTGCAATTCTCTAAAATGATATCGACTTGTTTCCTGCAAATCATTAAGATTCAGAGGGACCACAGACCTCTGAGAGGCTTAATGGGTAAGTCCCTAGACTACATCATGGCATTAAGTCATCGAGAACCCATGAAGGGAAATTTTGTTGTAAGCTCAAGAGGGATAGCACCAACGTGTGCTTCATAAAATGTTGATGGCCATGACTAAGTTACGTCGCAAGTCCAACCGCTTGCAGAACCACCGTAGACAAGCCATGGTCGAGTTTCTTTGAAAAAGGCTCATAGTGCGGGCAAAAAGATTGTGTCTCTTACCTTAGGCTCATAATATTATGCCCTGATCGTAAAAATATTTATTGGGTTGCTTGCAACTTAATTGATGGATAGGTTTTTATCCCATACAAGTGCAACACATATCCACGAGTAAGGCTAGGATCTTGAACAATTGAGATTCACAAGAATAAATTGATGTATCTGAAAGAGCCTGGGGTGACATGTCCCAGAGGCCATGACCCCAGGAGTTCATAACAAAATTCAAAAGGGGAGCCTGCGATGATTAGGATCAAGATGAGTTGGCAAAGCCTTCTACGTGGAAGCAACCGAGCGTGAGTTGGACCCCTTGCATTGGTCAACAGAAGGAAAATCATTGCGCTATAGGAGTATCACATCATTGGAAGGCTTATGTCGGGGCCAGCGTAGATAGGATTTGGTTACGGCATATGACAGAAAGTTCCCATCACAAATTCTATCTCCCGGATGGTATCTATTAGGGTCCCTGTAGTTTGCAAGATTGGCAAGAAAAAACGCTGCAGGGCCTACATCAGAACCACTTTGGAATCCTAGGATCTAGCCCTCCTAGATTCAGAGAGGGATCTCTCTATATGTGTTTTCAAAGGATATATCTTTAAGGCTTATGATATGATATTAGGATAGTTATGAAGTACAAGGGATTTGTTTGTTTTTGGTTGGGTAGGATATAATCAAAATAAAGGAAGTCTTTTGAAGCGTAAAGGTGTGAGTGAGTTGAAAGAATGTTTCAACTGATAGGATAGGTAAGAGACAATATCAATCCATTGGGCTATGGAGTCACAAAATGATTTAATTGCACAACAAGTTTCAAGAGTGGTCCATGGGGCGAGTCATCTATATCAAAGGATCTCTTTAGATTGAGTTTGTGGTATGAAACATTAAGAAGTGTGATGAAAGAAGAAAACATGTAAGAAAACAAAGGGAAACATAAGATCAGGTAAGGACTTTGAACCTATCCTGCTTTCAGCATACTCTCAAAGGAAAACATTTAAGATAAACATAAAAAGTAGCCTAAGATCAGGTAAGGACTTTGAACCTATCATGCTTTTGGCATACTCTTAAGGGATCTTTTCAAAGCAACTGTTGGAGATAAACTAAAGGACAGGGCTAACCATAGACTTCTCTAGTCCAACTTTACTTAGTAGACTTTTCAAGAACTTTCAAAGACAATATCTCAAGTTGTACTCAGGAAACATGGGCTCACTAACACTTCACTGGTTATACTCTATTGAATTATCCTCAAAGCACTATTAGAAGAAAACATAAAGATAAAGCTTATCAATGAGATTTAGGGTACTTCTTACAGTAAATCCTAATCCAAATTTTTTGTTCTTTATCAGAGAAAGTGGACAGTATGAAAACATAAGAAAAACAACAACTACAGTAAGAAAAACATCATCATTGACATAGACCAGGATCCCATAAATCAGCTTGTATATTTGATGTTCAAACCAGTTACAATCTTCAAGTCCAGTAGGTCTTTATAGCTTCAAACTTCTTTTCTCAGCCTATCTTTCTTCAATTACTAACAGAGCTTCAGCAGCCTCAGCAACTATTTACATTCAAGAAGTATTCAACCAACAACAATACTAGGCTCCTCATATGATATATATAGGTAAATTGAGGAGGTGGAGTGAAAAGAAGGTCTAATAATTCAATTAATACAGAGTAAATGCTTCTCGACCTTTGGGAGGCATAATGGAGAATATATCTAATGTCTTAACTCTGTTAATTGATTTTTTACATTAACTTCATCTACTTCAGTCACTTTTGTTGACTTTTGAGGTTTTTTGTAGCTGGTAATTACTTTCTGAGTTCTCTTTGGCAAATATCTTTGACTGTGCATTAACTTTGTAGGCTTTTAAGGCAAAATAAACTGGTAGGTGGCATTTTGATCTTTAGAGAAGTAAAGGCTTCAGTGATTTGGCATTTGAAGCCTTCTTTCTACTGATCTGTCATGATTTGTTGCTTTAAACATTGATTTAGGCCTTTGATATGCTTTTTAGGCCTTCTTTAATCATCTTTCGGGCTTTATTTCCTTTGCTGACTGTATTAAATTTTAATTCTTTGTCTTAACACTGTGATTTATCCATAAATAGTGGATTAAGCTTTAAATATTCATATTTTGCGCTTTAATCCTTTCTCTGATATTCCTTTGATTGTTTTTTTCCCCCTTTTTGTTCAATTGGGCTTTATAAAATCGTCACCCAAGGTCCTGCAACTGTATTTTGCTGTGGGAGGTCTGCAGACTTCGGGCGCCATTAAAACCTGAAACACAACACAAAATCATTATTTAAAACCTGCATTTGTGGGGTAAACTGCTTCAGAGGCGTTGGTAAGTGTCGGAGGAGCATTGAGGGATGGGATTATGCAGCAGAGGGGATTTCCATGGTGGAATCCTGAAGAAACGGGGTTAAATTCAAATATCGGCGCAAAAATGAGGAAAGTGGTTTTGGGAATACCACCAATGGTATTCGCGCGAGGGATAAGCGGTTAACGGTTTTAACCCAAATGAACGTGATACAGGTGATCTAGATTTATGCGGGAACACAACAGAATAAACATATAACCATAAATACAAAGATGCAGCGGAAATAACACTTCATTTCATTAATATCAAAGAACAGAAATTTGCTTACAGACATAATGGAAATAAAACTAGCTAGGGCGTTGGTAGTTATCTCTGAGAAGAGATGTGGCAGCTGCAGGCCTCTAAACTGAGTTACAATGAGGCTCAAGGGCCTATTTATTATTTAAAAATAATGAGAAATCCTAAATAGCCAAAACCCTAACCCTAGGAGATGAAGCGCCAAAATTATGGGCCCCGTTTGGGTAAATTGGTGTCTCAACTTCCCGGGGATGTAACTTTGGCATACGATCTCTGTTTGACGCGTACCATACCTCGTTAGAAAGATCTATCCAAGGAATACAAATTTTTAGTGAGAAACATCAATCCATGGCCCCATGTTGCTCCCTATTTTCCCAAAAAATGTCATTTATGGCCTCAAAACGGCTCCGGAAGTTCAGGACCCGAAAAACTGCTAAAAATAGTAAGTTGTGCCGAAACTGAAAAACTGAAAGAGACAATGGTTGGGCCCCAAGTGGAATAGGCGGGTGACCACCAATATCGACCTGGATCATTCCTCCCCCCCTTAGGAAGCAATGGTCCCCATTGCGTTAAGTTCCTCCATGAGATGAGGAAATTTCTGCTGAACTTAGTCCCTGGTGAACCACTTTCCTTGGTGCAGGACTTGGCCGGCTTTGACAACCCAATATAGTTGGATATTCTGTTGGCGAGGGTTATTTATTTGCATGTCCATGATATAATCTGTAGCGGACTGTTCCATGCAGTTTGGGTTTAACTATGTTGGTGTGAGTTTTTCTGCAATGTTAGAGGTGTCCAGTAGAGGTGGGAAGTAAGGACGAAGGCGGTCCACATTGAATACTAGGTGCAGACCAAGTAATGGTGGAATACTGAGCTCGAATGCATTCTTCCCTACAACCTTGGTGATGGTGTACGGCCTGTATCGGAGTGGGCGAAGCTTGCGGTGGGGTCCAGTGAGGCGCTCCTTCTGCAAATGTAGCCATACTTTGTCGCCCACCTGGAAGTTGTGTGGCACCCGATGTTGATCATGGCGTTGCTTGTACTTAGAATTGGATCTGTCTAATATGTCATGAAACTGTTGGCGGATGTGTTGAATGTGCTCAATGAAGCTATTTTCTTTGTCAACTTCAGACTAGACATGAGCCGAATCGGCCTGAGTAGCCGCAAATGGCATGGCGATGTCAATGGGACATAGTGGCTAGAATCCCAAGCCCACTTGAAAGGGGCTATGGCCGATTGAACTATGGAGATCTCGGTAATAAGTATGTTGTACATAGGGGAGACTCTCGTCCCATGTGTGTGGATGCTTTGAATTGTACATGCGCAGAATGTGTATAATCATTCTGTTGACAACCTCTATCTGGCCATCTGTTTGGGGATGGAAAGTTGTGGACTTGGTGAGCTTGGTGTCCAGCATTGACCAGAGGCTAGACCAAAATGTGCTGAGGAACCTTCTATCCCGATCTGATATGATAGATTGTGGGATCCTAAAGTTCACCCACACTCGTTCAAAGAAGAGTTTAGCAATGGCTTCTACTGTGATATTCTTCTTGCAGGCCGCCATAATGGCCATCTTCGAGAATCTGTCGACGACCATGAAAACACAGTCATTTCCATGCTTAGTAGAAGGCAGGCCCAACATGTAATCCATGGAGATGGATTCCCAAGGTCGGCTAGGGGTAGGTAGCGGTGTATATAGGCCTTACTTCTTGATGATCGGTTTGGCAATGGCACAAGCAATGCAGGATATGATGTGCTTCCCGACATCCTTTCGAAGGTTCGGCCAATAGAAATACTTCTACAGTTCTTCTATTGTTTTATCCACCCCGAAATTCCCAGCAACTCGACTGTAGTGTGCTTCCCATATCATCTTGGTACGCTCGCTTGAAGGAACACAAAGGTGTCCCAGGTGACATAAAAGTGCATCTTGGAGGTGAAAATTTGGAACTTGCATAACCCCCAAGAGTGCCTTGTAAGTCTGACTGAATTCTGGGTCGCTCTCATAGAGAAGCGGCCAATCAGAAGTCTCGTGCCCACAAGAGTTGAGAACGGTGGTGAGCGCCACGATTGGTGGTCGGCTGAGGCAGTCTGCAACATTATTGGTGCTACCCTTCTTGTTCTTGATGTTCAAATGAAACTGTTGCAGATATGTGGACCACTTCTGATTGCGATCATTCTGCAACTTTCCTTGTGTCTGTATGAACTGCAGGGGCCGGTGGTCTGTGTGGATGATTGTTTCCTTCCCCAAAATGTAATACTTCCATTATCGACAAGCTTACACAATGGAATACATTTCTTTGTCATAAGTGGGATACTTGAGAACTGTTTCAGACAATGTCTCACTGTGATATGCCACTGGATGTCCCTGTTGAGTAATAATTGCCCCAATAACATAGTCAGACGCATCTGTCTCGATCTCGAATGGTTGTTGCAAGTCTAGTAATGTGAGCACTGGGGCAGAACAGAGGCAATTTTTCAATTCTGTGAACGCCTTCTGTTGATTTTTCGACCAAAATAATTTTTCTCTCGCTCCTCCCTTGGTGACTTGACTCAAGGGCCAAGTGATATGAGAGAATCCCAACATGAACCTACGGTAGAAATTAGCAAGACCCAGAAAGCTGCAAAGCTCTATTATAGTGGTTGGGGCTTTCGTCAATCTCGAATGACTTGATCTTGGTTGGATCCACATGCACCCCCTTTCATCAATAATGTATCCCGCATATTGAACTCCGGGTCATGCCAGTGCATCTCCAAACTGGCACAACTTCGTGTTGCCGCACTTTGGAGGACTTGTCGGATGTGGTGAAGGTGCTCTTCCCAAGTCTGGCATAAGATCATAATGTCATCCAAGTACACCACTACAAATGAGTTGGTGAATGGCTGCAAGATGTTGTCCATCATCCTCATGAAGGTTGCGGGAGCATTCTTCAACCCAAAAGGCATGACCAGCTATTCGAAAAGGCCTTCCTTGGCTTTGAAGGTAGTCTTCCACACATCGGAGGGTTCAAACGGTACTTGGTGATACCCCGAATTCAGGTCAATCTTGCTGCAATATTTTGCACCTTTGAGTTGGTCCAGAATGTCATCAATCCGTGGGATTGGGTACCTATTCCGGACAGTGATCTTGTTCAGCGCCCGATAGTCAGTATAGAGTCTCCACGTCCCATCCTTCTTCTGTACCAACACGATCAGGCTCCCACAGGGCGATGAACTTGGTCAGATGTGACCTTTCTGCAGCAGCTCCTGAATCTGCCTCTTGATTTCATCATTCTCTAGAACAGAGCGTTGATAGATCGGTCCATTGGGTAGTGGCGCACCTGGGGTCAGATCAATTGGGTTCTTGACCTGACAGTGCAGAGGAACCCTTGTGGGTGAGGTGAAGATGTCCTCGTACTCCTCCACAATCTTATCCATTTGTTGTTATCGTGCATAGGAACCCTGTCTGGAAGTCGTGGCCACAGTCTTCTTCTTGCCCTGGGGGCGGATCATCAAGAAAATGAATTTCTTGGTTTGGGAAATGAGCTTATTGCATTGTTTTGCAGTAACCAAAGAGATAGCGGTATGAGGTGGTACCTCTGGTATGTTGTACAACTTATTTCCCAAAGTAACAATAACAGCGCGAGGCCGAGACTCATACACAGCATGACGCTTCCACAAGTATGGTTGTCCTAATAATACATCAGAAACATCAATAGGAGCAAAGTCACATAATACCTCATCCGTGAAGGGCTTGATGCTATAGGGAAGGAGGCACTGCTGGCTGACGCGGAGATCTCGTCCTTGGTGAAGCCACCCAATGGTGTATGGATTTGGGTGAGCTGTGGTCGGCAAGCCCAACCGCTTCACAGCGTCTGCTGAAATGAGGTTCTTTTGGCTCCCATTGTCGATAATGAACTATATCGGGGAGCCCTTTACCCACATCTGGGAGTAGAAGAGACGTTCCTCCTCCTCTGGATCTTCTGGTTCCTCCTTCTAGATCTTCGTAGTGGCAACAGTGGCGTTGGGCTCTGCATCAATAATCTGTTTCCCTTTGTCATTCCCCTTGTCAGGTTCCGATTCAGAGTCGGAGCATGCATCTGACCCAGAAGCCCTCATCTCGGCCACCAGCGACTGCTTGGCCCGACACTCACTTGTGTTGTGAGTGGAGCTCTTATGGACCTCACACCACTTTCTCGTGTCCTTATTTGGCTTTGCGGTGTTGTTCTTTGCTTGTGGCTTCGACAGGTTGTCTTGAGTCGCCATGCCTTAGCTCTGTCCTTTGTTCTGCGGTTTGGGAGCACCTTTCCCTTGATTTTTATTCGCAGATCCAAAGTCTCGCTTCTTCTGTTTGAATTTCTGCTCAATCTTGGCAGCATACCGGTATGTCATACCAAGCGAGGATATGTCAAGGAACTCCATTTCTTCCTGAATGTATCTGTGCAGACAACTGCGATACTTTAACACCAAATGTTTCTCTGAATCTTTGACACCCAACTTGGTGCGCAGGGTATGGAACAGATTCGTCAGCTCATGCACATCTTGATCCCTTTGTTGTCGCAGCGTGGTCCATTGTATGTACTTATCCTCATAGCTCCCCACGGGATAGTATTGTTCCTTGATGTCATCTCGGAAACAATTCCAAGTGGGTACGGCCGAGAATAGAGAGGGTTCTTTCTTGTCCTTTTTCTCACAGTGGGTTTCCCACCGGTCCTTGACATGGGGGGCAGCTTTGAGGAGTGAAAAAATAATCTTCTCCCTGTCGGAAAAGTCATGAATCGAGAAGTACCCTTCTAATAGATTCAACCATCTATCTACGGCATCTGCATCTATTTGACCCTCAAATATGGGAATGTCAAAATTTACTTGTACCTTAAAAGGAGTCGCACCTCCAAAGTGGTTGCTGGATGCAGATGCGCCGTCGGTGGGCAACCGTTGAAGGATCTGGGCAAAGTTATCCATCATCACGTTCCTTTTTTTTTTGAGGGCCTCCTCGAGCAATATTTTGATAGGATCTCTTGCACCCTCATATTTATTTTTCTCCCCCATGGATATCCGTCACGGTTTGCGAGGCTGATCTTGCAAAGGTTCCACTAGATCGAGCCCTAACTCCTTATACCCTGACCTCGTTGGGGACATGAAAAGAAGGATCGAGAAAAATCAGACCGCTCTAATACCATTGATCTGGATTTATGCGGGAACGCAACAGAATAAACATATAACCATAAATACAAAGATGCAGCGGAAATAACACTTCATTTCATTAATATCAAGAGAAGAGATGTGATGACTACAGGCCTCTGAACTGAGTTACAATGAGGCTCGAGGGCCTATTTATTATTTAGAAACAATGGGATTCCTAAACATCCAAAACCCTAACCCTAGGAGATGAAGCGCCAAAACTATGGGCCCCGTTTAGGTAAATTGGTGTTTCAACTTCCCGGGGACGTAACTTTGGCATTCGATCTCCATTTGACACTACCTTGTTAGAAAGATCTATCCAACGACTACAAATTTTGAGTGAGAAACATTTGTCCATGGACCCATGTTGCTCCCCGTTTTCCCAAAAAACATCGTTTAGGGCCTCAAAACGGCTCCAGAAGTTCAGGACCTAAAAAACTACTAAAAATAGTAAGTTGTGTCAAAACTGAAAAACTGAAAGAGACAATGGTGGGGCCCCAAGTGGAATAGGCAGGTGACCACCAATATCCACCTGGATCAACGGGTCCCTGGGCGACGTGTGTCGAATAAAAACCATCGTTTTCGCGTTGAAAACATGTGATCAATTCTTTCGGAAAAACGAGCACGAAATTAGTTTTAGACCATCCGATTTGGGCAATCCAGATCGACGGCTGTAGATGAGTACAACCATTGAAGAGTTGCACGATCAAAGTGTGGTGGGGCCTGACGGATGTGTCAGTTGTCTTGTCGTGGAGCGGGATTATTTGATTGGCGGGGTGGAATGATGGGAAATATCGGTGGTCGTTAGATCTTATAGATCTACGGTGGAGATATTGCCCGAGGAAAAAGAGGATGAAGAAATGGTTGGGCAGATGGTTAATAGGAAGGGTGATGATCACCGTCAGATTCAGATGATCCACGGTTGAGTTTGTTTCGGAGAAAAGTGGATGACGGGGGTCGGGGAAATGGAGGAGACTCGATGACCATCGGATCTGGAGAAGATCTACGGCTGAGATCAAATGCGGGGGGACTGGGGGGTACGGAGGGATTTTGCAGCCTGTGCCTCTGCAGTAAATCTCAGCTGTAGATCTGAGATCTCTCGCAGTCAAAAGAGTCAACTGCGGGGGCACCGGGGAGTACGGGCCACTTTGGTCGGGTGCCCCTACAGTGAACCTGCACCATCGATTTGGGAGAATGAACGGTCCGGATCTTACCCAAGAGAAAATATAAGGGAGAAAGGCGGATGGATAAGAATAAAAAAAATGGGGAAAGCCTCGATGGCCGTTAGATCTTCTAGATCAACGGTTAAGATGCATCGAGGGTGCCATTAGTCGAGGTAAGGTTTTTACAAAGGGAGAGGAGTTTTGGAGAAAGGCAGGGAATATGGTCTGGTGGAGGAGAGGATGGGACCGAGGGTTTATGGTAAGAGGGGCAGAAGCTTGAGCGGAGGGTCTCGAGCTTTGGCCATATGAGCAAAAGGGTGGAGGGGCTTAAGCCAAAAAGGGCTTAACGCCTTATTTTTGTAAAGGGGCGGGTTTAGCCATAAAAATAGATTTTTTATGCTTTTCTGGGGGCTTAAGTAAATGGCGGGGATGTGGTCCTTAGCGCATGGTTGCAGCGCTAGGTCGTATGAGAAGGAAAGGGGCTAAGGTTTAAGCCAAGAGGGCTTAAAGCCTTATTTTCAAAATGGAGCAGATTAGGCCTAAAAGAAGGGTTTTTTAAGCCATTTTTGAGGTTCTAGTAGGGTGAAAAGGGTGTTTTTAAACCAATTTAAAGGGGATTTCATGGTTTAAAAAGGGTTTTTAAGGGAATGGAGGGTAAATGAGGGAGAAAAGGGGATTATTTGGGGAATAAGATGAATGTTTGGGATAAGTAGTAATGAATGGAAAATGGGTGGAATGGAGGGACTTTGGGAGGAAATTGTGAAGGTGGAAATGATGGAGAAAAGGTCTGAGAACAGTCTTTTTTGTAACAGCAGGACTACTTAGTGGATTTTTGAATGAAGATTATCAGAGGAAAGGATATTTGGCCAAGGTACATAGCAAGGTTTCAAGAACTCGCAATTTTTCTTAAAACTTGTTTATTGAAGACTAAAAGTCTTGTTTTAGCCATCATCAGTTACGACAAAATTTTATTGATGGCTAACAGTGGCTGCACTTGGGGATGGCAGCTCCTTGGAGGTGTCAAGAACCTCAGAAATTTATCTCTGGAATGTAGACCTATGCTTTTCATTTTGACAACCTCTTTCTTGTTTGATCATGCTGCTAAAAAATATGATTAGAATTTGTATCAGAAAAATGATTTTATCCCAAACATTCTACCTACGAAGCCTACTTGTCCTAACATTTTTTCTTCATAAGGTGCATTTGGACTTGCAAACCTTTGGACATCAACATTTTATTCTTTTATTGAAAGCAGAAAACTAATTTAAATCTACCCTTATTTCTTCCATGAGTTCAGATTAAATAGTTGAACTCATTAATTCTCTACCAAAGCTACTATCTGTCGGGATTAAACTGTCTGACAGATCTTAGTCTCTATATTCTAAAACAAAAATTTAAATAAAAACAAACTAGGATTAAGCTGTTTGATTTGATGTAAGACTATGGCATAAAAACAAATGGCACATAGACTGAAATTTACCGAAATTTAAAACAAAATTGTGAAGGCTTAAGATCTAAAAATTATGAATATCCTTCCATCTTTCTTTCAGCTCTGGTTTTGATCTTTTTAGAGTTGTCTTCTTCTTTACCTGGTTCAAGTTTTCAGCATGTTAGAACCAGTTCTTTTTCTTCTCTTTGGCTCAAGTTTTGGTCTGATTAGAGCCATTTCTTTCTATCCTAATTTATTCTACTGATAAGCCAAGATTTCATTGTTTGGAAAATCTTCTTCACTATCCTATCAGCAGTAAATTGAAATCTATCTAGTCATGATTAGGTTGTATGACTAAATAGCAGTGCTCTCTTTTAGGTAGTGGCATTTAGGCTTTCACACTTTTAGATTTTCCTCTTTTTTTTTGGTATGGGGCTTTACCTTTCTTCTTTTATATCTGCCCTATTTTCTCTTTTCTATTGTTTTTGTATTTTTTCTTCTTTTTTTCAAATTCAAAAGCAGTGTTATATACCATGAACAAAAAACTTTGAAATCAAAATATCAGTTAACAGAAATAATGTTTGAGCATCCTGCCATTGACAAGACCTCCAAAATATTCAGCTCCATCCAATTCTTGCAAAAATAATGCATTGTTTCCAATAGCAAATTGAATAAGATAAGGGCCTTGCCATAAATTATCAAATTTTCCATGTTTGCCCTTATCTTCCCTCCTTGAATCCCATTTTAATAATTTGTCACCAATTTTAAAGTCACTTGCCTTGGTTCTTTTGTCAAACAGCTTCTTCATGTTTTCTTGTAGTTGTTGTGCTCTGATGTATACTTCTTCCCTGGATTGTTGTAGATGTATAGTCTGGTGTATTCTTCTTGTCATATCATCATCTTAAAATTGTACTACTTGGATCAGCTTCATGACTGGCACTCCTAAACTAGTTGAAAATATTGCATCTGTTCCATAAACTAGCTGGTAAGGAGACATCCCAATTGACTTTTAAAATGTCAATATGTCTGCCCATAATGCATGTACTAGCTTGTTGTACCATGATTTTTTGTTTTCTTCCAGCAACTTCTTGATTATGTTCACCCAAATTTTATTTGAGGATTCTTCCAACCCATTACCTTGAGGGTAATAAGTTGTAGAATGACCCAATATAATCTAATATTTATGACAGAATTTCACCATCTTTTTAGATCCAAATGTAGCAGCATTGTCAGTTATGATATTTCTAGGACAGCCAAATCTAGACAGTAAATGGCTTTCAAGGAATGAAATGATCACTGGGCCTGTGGCATTCCTAGAGGGGATGGCTTCTATCCATTTGGTAAAATACTCTATTGCTGTGAGGATCCATTTGTGTTGGGAAAATGAGGCAGGATGGATTTCCCCAATGAAGTCTAGACCCCACTGCTGAAAAGGAGCTTCAATAGTGATTGGTTGCAGAGGTAAGGGAAGCAGCTTTCTTTTGCCTTCAAAGATTTGGCATTTGTAACAGGAAATAATCATTTTATGGATATCTTGAAAGAGGGTGGGCCAATAATAGCCAGCTCTAAGGATTTTGTTAGCAGTTGACTTCCAGTAGAGGTGGCCTCCACCTTCTCCTTCATGAAACTCATGCTTGATCTTATCTGCATCATTCTCAAGCAAACATTTAAGCAATAATCCACTAGCATTTTTCCAATATAAACATTTATTCAAAATGCAGTAATTTACAGCTTTCAACTTTAAGAATCTTGTCTTTGTTTTAGACAAACCAGGAGGGGTATTAAGATTGAGCAAAACATACAAAATATCAGTATACCAAGATGAATTCAGAAAATGATCTTCAATAAGTGGAGCTGTCAACTCCTCCTGTTCATCTAATGCATTAAACATGTTTATATCAAGAGCTTGAAAGTTGGATTCAGCCATAAGTTTTACTAGTCTTTGACCTTTGATGAGTTTAGTGGGTTTGATTTCTAAGTCATATTCTAATATTATAGTAATCCACTTTATTCTTTTTTCATATGGATCTTGGGTCAATATGTCTTTTACAACTGAATGAGTGTTACACAGCAATTTGTCACCGTCCCTACAATCCCCATCCCGCACATTGGAGGGCTCATTCCGTGACCTGTGGGCAGAGTTAAGGCTTGAAAATAATTTCATTGCATCCCTCTGAAGATGAGCTTTAATTGCCCTAAAGACATCTCCCTGCAAAAAACCCTAAAAATAGCTCTTTTTCCATTGGCGCAGTTCCATAGTTCAGCCCTCGCGCCAAGAGGGAAATCCTCCAAAGAGGGCGCGCCAATTGGCCACCTCTCATAGAAGCTTCCTTGATGATAGGGCCAATCCCATAATTATAGGGATCCCAAATCCCCTTCCTCCTTCTATAAAAGCTTGCCCATTTCCATTTGCAAGCTAGTTCCAAAGAGTGGAAGAATTTCTAAGTTCCCAAGAGCTTTCATGCTGCAAAAGCCTTCTTGATTCCCTAAGGCCAAATCCAAGCAAGGAGACTATTGCCAAGTATCCGGAGAGAGAGGCTTGTCCCATCCCTGACAGGCTTTTTCGAGACATGTTGTGCTGACGACCCACTAAAGGAGAACAAGCTGCGTCTGTCATGGTCATTTTCTTGGACTTTTTAATGATGTTTAATTATCTGCCATGGTTCCACTTTTGTTCTTGATCATGTTCATGTTTATATCCTCTAATTGAGATATAGTTGTATGCACTAGATTTTATGCTTTGGCATTGAAGTTGTTTTCAGACAGGCAGTGTCCGATCACTTGAGATCGGTAGAGGGTCAGATCTCACAAAATAAGGAATGGAGCAATTAATTTCTTCTTACAAACCACACACTGATCTGTGTCTTCCTCGTGCTCTGGTTTATTTACAATTAGGAACCTGCACTGTAGCGTGTTTGATTGTTGCTAGACCTAATCTGGGCTAGTAGGGATCGCCTCTGTCCGCAGAGGGTATTTACCTCCTCAACAATTTGGCGACTCTACTAGGGACTCAGCTTGTTGTTTGATTTGTAAGCTATAGACGGACTCTGAAGCATAGCTAGATAGCCTTCGAAATGCTTTTGCTCTGCATTAGCGGAGTAAATCAACGCTGCTTCAGTCAATCTCCGATTTGGTTTACGGACTGAACAACTTGGAGCATTGTCTTGTCTTTTCGGTTGATTCTTGATTCTCCTTGCTTGATTGGTTTTTTGGGTTGGCTCTTTTGTGTTTGGCTTTTGGTTCAACCCCAGAGGATCAGATCTGACCTCTGCTTTTCCGAATTTTCACCTTTTCATAGTTGGCTTGATTGGCGCGAGTTTAGCCTCGGCTAGCCGCGCCACCGCGAAAGGCTGGTCGGTCACAGCACATCCCCTCAGCCCTGGGCACGGATTACAAATGCATAGCCGTGCTTTTACTGTGAGTTAGGTCACCTGACTAAGTTTTTTGGTCAAGATTTCTGATCTTCAATGTTTGTGGATTCTTCTCAAGTGGTGTGGATTTATTGGTTGGGAGCACTTTGTTTTTTCATTTTCAGGCATTGGCGCTAGTTGTCAGTTAGCAACCCGCGCCAATTGGTGATTGGTACTAGTTGTCAATGTATAAGTCGCGTCGCTAGCGCTAGTTGTCAATGTATGTTACCAATTCTGTGATGTGCTGAAAATGACATCTTTCCCCAACCTTCACAAGGTGTCTTTCCCTTCTGGTCTTTTCACTGTATGAGCATATATTACATTGCTCATTGTTTGAAATGTATTCTTTCCATGATTGTTTGATGTAAAAGGGAATGAATGCCTTGTTTTGATCTCTTGCTTTGGAAGTACTTTTTGTGTTTGACCTCATATGTCTTGTCGCTTTTTGAGGGATTTCGTGACAAAGTGTTTGAAACAACGATTTCATTCTTAGTGTTTGTTTACATCTCTTTTGCGTTCATCCTTCATTAAGAAGATTTGCGTTTATTTAGTTTTCGTCTCAAAGTCTCCTTTTTGTTAAAATGCATTAGATCACATTGCATTGAAAAGTATTTTTGAGATTTATCATTGAACTTAGATCACATTGTTTAATGATTGAAAGCTAAAAATCGCTTTGAGTGCATTCTCTTTCATTGAAAGCATGCATTAAGTAGATTCTTACTTCATCGAAAAATGCATTGAGTGCTTTCTTATTATTTGAAAAGGAAAAAGGAAATTGTGCATAAATTACAATTGCATATTTTTCGAAAAAGAGGATTTTGCATAGATTACATTGCATCATTCGCATCGTTGAATGTTTGAAATTTCTTTTGGATAGTGAAAGTCATCTAGTTTGGAAAAGTTTCGTTTTCAGTGTTGTTGTTTGTTGCATCATTGTTTGAAGCTCTTCCCTTAACTAGATAGCATTCATCAAATTGAAAAGTTTTCTTTTCTCATATAGCTGCATACAGGAGATTGTCATATGACATACGGTAGGGCCTTGAAACCGAAACATAATTGAAGATCAACCATAAAATTTACTCAATTTACCTAAGAAAGCATTGAAACATTAACGAAACACATTTGGAGGTCTAGGCTAGAGACATGTTCCGGCGTCTTAAAACCTAGTAGCTGTCGTTCGCCTTTTGGCTTTAGATAGCGCTAGTACGGACTTGAGCTCCCCGTACCGTCGCGTATATAAAGGGAGACCCCACTAGGTTTCGATCCTTTATCAGTAGGAAGTCGAGTCTGCCGCCCTATACCCGTGATACACCGAACACAGCATTCGGGGAGATTGCCTGCACGTACGTTAAGTCCTTGGTTGATTTCTCTTTCATTTTGAAACCAAGGTGTATATTGCATTTCACGGATATCTGGTACACCCTTTGCCTAGAATCTCTGAGTAGTCATTTCGATCTTTTCTGACTCTTTAAATTTGAAAAGGTCATCAAGCGCTTGTCCTTTCACGCTTGTTTCCAATCTGAAAGTGATAGAGTCACCTTTTTCCTGTTTCTCGACTCTTAAAAGATGAAACGGTAGAATTTTGTTTCAATGTTTTAAAAATTAACTGCCCACGAAATATTCCTGGTTAAAGTTAGTTTCCTTAGGGTGTTGTTCTGAATATCGTTTCTAATGGAAACTTTTCCGGAGTCCACCAACCAAGGAATCCCCTCCGATGGGAATCCTGGTCCTTTTCCTCCTTTTGGAAATGTTGGTGCTCCTTATATGGCAACGTTGTCCCTTCCTGGGTTAACTGTTGGGTTGCCTGTTTGGTTGTTTTCAACCTTTGTGGTCCCGAATGTCTCTGGGCCATCGGTAAATCAGTTCCCCGCTCAATGCACATCATGATCTGAAGTGTGACCTCCCTTCGCCTGTTTCTGCGTCCTCCTCTTCTACTTCGCCTGGTGAAAGTTTGGATTCGAGTAACCAGGTGGCTAAGAAGAAGAAGAAGAAGACAAAGAAGAAGAAGTCTGATAAAGGAGAGGCTAGCTCTGCGGCTATTGTGTCTAAGAAGCATTTCGTCGATAAACCTCCCAACCCTTCACGGAAATTCAAGTTCCCTTGCATGTTGTGCACGGGAGACCATCTTCTTAGAGATTGCCCTGGCATTCCCAAGGTACTCGAAGTATGGTCCAACGGTCGCCCGCTATCGCCTTTGGCTTCCCGGAGTCAGGTTGGGGGCACGTCTTCAGTTGCTACTGGTAAGGCTCTTAAGAAGCAGGGTAAGATTACCAATCCCTGTAATTTGTGTGAAGGGCACCATGCCATTCACCTTTGTCCGTATATGGATGAAGCCAAAAGAGTTTTGGACAACTCGGTTGTTTCTGCGTCGTGCCTTCCGGCTGGTTACAAACAGCTTTCTTTGAGTCCTCCACCAACTGATCCTACGATTGGTCAAGATTCATCCTTGGTTGATCCCGCTCCCTCGGAAATTCAAATTCATGAATCCATCCCCGACCAACCATTGGTCGTGGGATCGGTTGAACTGGCCCCGTCTATAGTGCACCAGCTCTTTTCCGTTGAGAGTGGACCTCACATCCCTCAAGTTCTTCTTGTTTCTTCAGATTCTTCGGACTTGGAGAAAGATTCTCTTGTCCCCATACCTCAAGAAGCTGCTCCTCTGCCTCCCGTGATGGAGGTCCTGGAGGATTCTCTTCCCACCTTCGAGATGGAGGTCGTGGAGGATGCTACTTCTTCTATCGTAACACCAAGGGAAGACCATCTCGATTCGATGGTAGCCCCTCCAAGTAGTTTGGCCGCTTCCTTTGACTGGAGTCGATTTGCAAGATACCGCCTTCCGTCTTATGTGCCTTTCGAAATCACAGTACAGGCTTTTGGCCTGGTCGTACGCAACACCATTATAGATGAAGGCGCGTCTGTTAGTGTTCTATCCTCAACTACTTGGCAAGCTTTTGGCTCACCGCCGCTTGCACCTGTTACAGAGAATCTGTTAGAGTTTAACAGAAGAACGAGTCAACCGTTAGGGATCCTTCCAAGGTTTCTTGTTACTTTGGGAGGTAAAACTGTCCATATGGACGTGATGGTTGTTCCAGGCCCCTTGGACTTCAATCTTCTCTTGGGGCGCGATTACACCTATGCCATGGGAGCGCTTATCTCCTCCCTTTTTCGTGTGGTCTGTTTTCCACATGAAGGACGGATCATGACCATTGATCAACTTTCGTTCTTTGGTCCTGATATGGCAGCTGGCCCACCATCATCCCTTCCTGGTTTTTATCCACCTGTTGTATCTGCCCCACCACAGGTCAACTATGTGGCTACCTACCCCGTGCATGTGCTCAGTGATAATGCTATTGTGCATCAAGTGCTGGGGGCATTGGGTCCTGACTTCCGGGATGTTTTCCTTCCATCGGGAGTGGAACTCTTGGAGGCGATGACTTCTTGTTCATTATGACAAGGTTGTTGGAGCAGAGTTCCTTGTCTTGTGTCAAGCTCCTTAAAAAATGAAACAAGGTTGTCGGAGTAGAGTTCCTTGTCTTGTGTCAAGCTCCTTAAAAAATGAAACAAGGTCGTCGGAGCAGAGTTCCTTGTCTTGTGTCAAGCTCCTTAAAAAATGAAACAAGGTCGTCGGAGCATGGTTCCTTGTCTTGTGTCAAGCTCCTTAAAAAATGAAACAAGGTCGTCAGAGCAGAGTTCCTTGTCTTGCGTCAAGCTCCTTAAAAAAATGAAACAAAGTCGTCGGAGCATGGTTCGTTTTCACATCGGCTCCTTAAAAATGAAACAAGGTTGTCGGAGTAGAGTTCCATGTCTTGTGCCAAGCTCCTTAAACCATGGAAACAAGGTGTCCTGGGGATAGTTCTTTTAATGTGTCAACCTCGTTAAAATAATGAAACACGTTCTGATCAGGGTCCTTGTTTAGACCTATAAGCCAAAAATCCAGTCAGTCTTTCTTAGATCTGTAACTGATCTACACTCATTTACCTTACACTTATGGACTAAACAGAGGGGCATGTACCTCGATTTGAGTCACCATGCTGGGGGCATGTACTTTTTCAAGCATAATTTGTTTTCGTTTCAAGCTTGTGTAAATGGAAGCTGGTTTCAAGCATAGTTTATCTTTGTTTCAAGGTTGTGTAAAAATGAAACCAATTTCAAGCAAAGTTTCTTGATTTCAAGCTTGTGTAAAAATGAAACCATTACCATTTTACCTCTTGTGATTGTCATTTTATCAGCCTGTTTTTGCCATATGAGCCTTGGTTTTCTCACTCCATCGTCACTATCTGCTTAGCCAATCATATTCCTTCACTTGGTTGTTTTACCCATTCTTGAGGAACTGCTATAATGAGTGGTCTTGTTAGCCAGCCTCTTAACCTTTATTTGCTTTGAGAAGTTCCACCATTATCGGAACCAGATGCTACCCTTAATACCACTCGTTCCTCCAGGAGGAGTCACCTTTCAGCTCTTTTCTGACTCTCTAAACATGAAAAGATTGCCGAGGCCCTTGTCGTTTCGATCTCGTTAAATTGGACACGAATCGACATCTACCCGGTATACGTTTAACCCTTTTTCGAGCTGGGATGGATTGATTACGAAAAAGGAATACCCTAGCCTATCGCGACTAGGAGGTTTTCTCGGATATTGTTTTCTACCTTTTTGGGTCCGAGGAACTATTTACGAAAAGGGACCGCTGGAGTTTACTTTTCTGTTGTCTTTTCAAACTCTCTAAATATGAAAATACGCCGAGTTCTTCCTTTGCCAGACTCGTTAAACCCTGATGACATTGGATTTAGTCGAAATGACGTTATTCGAGTCACTCCTTCCTAGGGCTCGTTAAATGTACTAGGATGGATTCGCCCGAAGGGCGGACTTATATTACAAGCATATGCTATCCCCTTCAAGCTTGTTATCAAAAATAATTGGGGTACTCGCCAGAAATGGTGGGGGAAAATGGAACCAGCATCGTCGTCGTGTCGGCAATATGTCGCTCTTAAACATGGCACTTGTCTGCATTCGTGTCAGGTTGGGGACATCTCATCTCGTTCTTCACTTTGCCTCCGTGGGTTTGGATAATCCCTTTTGACCTCTCATCTACTCATTGCCTCGTCACCATTACCTCTGATCCGTTAATGTCAAATACTGCCAAGTCCACTGTTGTGCCGTTTATATGTTCAAGAGAAGTTGACCTCTGCAAGTATCAACCTTCCTCTGATTCTCATATGATCCTGATTCACGAAAAAATTATGTTCCTCCGTCTCGTGTCGATGATGTGGGAAACGTTATGGCCCACCTTCGATCAAGGCCACTTCCTGTCGACTTCAGCTCATTATCCAGGAAGATGGTCTAGAGACTCTTTCATGGTACCTTGGAGCTTGCATGCCTCAATGGTAGGTTCGTCGCATTTGACGTGAGGTTTTCATCATTGGCCTCCGATCGAGTGACTCTACTGGTGTTTGACACCAGCTCATTGATTCACACGCCGTAGATTGTACCTATAGTACCTTGAGGGCCATTGTCATTATTGGTGGTTCCTCTCGCGTCTGTTAACAGCTTTCATCATTGGCTGGTAATCAGACAATGTTCTTGCATGTTCGACTTCAGCTCACATATTCGCATGCTTGAACTTGTACTTTGTTCGAGTCGAGATGGAGCGCAAGACCCTGGATTGTGTCTGTTGTAATCCAGGCTGCGATATTGTGGATTATTATGATTATTTACATGACTCACTGATTGGATGGCTGCGACCATACCTGAGTCTATTTATCGATCTTCATTGGATGGCTGCATCCATGCCTTGGATCTAGATTATTGTACACTCTGTTATGGATGGCTGCGCCCATACCACACATATATATCATGTATCTGAGACATCAGTTGTACTTTGCTCCGCAGGTTTTCCGATGACAGTGTTTTCGGTTGACATGTTCTCGTAAAGCATTTCACCCCTCTCTCTCTCTTTCGGGCCTCATGCTTTAGGGGGCATCTGTTACACAGCAATTTGTCACCGTCCCTACAATCCCCATCCCGCACATTGGAGGGCTCATTCCGTGACCTGTGGGCAGAGTTAAGGCTTGAAAATAATTTCATTGCATCCCTCTGAAGATGAGCTTTAATTTCCCTAAAGACATCTCCCTGCAAAACACCCTAAAAATAGCTCTTTTTCCATTGGCGCAGTTCCATAGTTCAGCCTTCGCGCCAAGAGGGAAATCCTCCAAAAAGGGCGCGCCAATTGGCGCTCTGTCATAGAGCCGTACCCGCACCAACCATATTAGGAGGTGTTTTTTAAAAATAAAAGGCGGAAGTTTCATTCTAACAAATTACTGGGCTGATTTCTATCTTGAGTTGGGAGGTTTTGCTACGGATTTCCATGGAGAGGAAGTGGTTTTCCACCTCTCATGGAAGTTTCCTTGATGATAGGGCCAATCCCATAATTATAGGGATCCCAACTCCCCTTCCTCCTTCTATAAAAGCTTTCCCATTCCCATTTGCAAGCTAGTTCCAAAGGGTGGCAGAATTTCTAAGTTCCCAAGAGCTTTCATGCTGCAAAATCCTTCTTGATTCCCTAAGGCCAAATCCAAGCAAGGAGACTATTGCCAAGTATCCGAAGAGAGAGGCCTGTCCCATCCCTGACAGGCTTTTTCGAGACATGTTGTGCTGACGACCCACTAAAGGAGAGTGCTGCGTCGAAGCTATGGTTGTATTCTTCTTTTAACTCTTTAATGATAAGCGATTATCGGTTATGGTTCCACTCTTTTTCTTGATCATGTTCATGAGTTATATCCTCTTCGACTGATATATAGTTGTATGCACTGGATTTTATGCTTGCGTTTGTGTTGTTTCTTGCATGTGCAGGTGTCCGATCACGGAGATCATGAGGGCTGTGATCTGCCAGGGCGAAGGAACGGGAGCACCACCTCTTCTACAAACGACAACGTCGGATTCCAGGTAGGCCTTCCTCGCAAGTTGGTTTATTTACAATTAGGAACCTGCACTGTAGCGTGTTTGATTGTTGCTAGACTCGATCTAGGCTAGTAGGGATCGCCTCTGTCCGCAGAGGGGATTTACCTCCTCAACAGTCATATTCCATCAAAAGAATATATAGCTTTTCCATATTTATACATAGCAATGATTCTTGGCCAGGAAAGCACCTATGTATGGAAGGCAGCCCCATTCAAATAGAATGGTAGTTTATGCATAGAGAAGGTTGTTGGATTGACAATAGAGTGTGAGACATAATTGTTACTGTGGATGACACCAAACTGCGTATGAAAAGAATATCGATCAAGCAATGGAAGAGGCATTCTAGAAACATGATAGGTGATGTAGACCATCTTAATGTACCACTTCTCGAAGGCATGTTCATAGAAATCTTTGTTTCCTCGATATTGAGTTTTTTTCCATGGAGCATAGGCATAGGTAATTTACTCATCATCATCTACTTGGTCGAGATATCTACCTTCTGGAGGAAACCATTTCATCATGGCAAGAGGAATGACTAGATATCCAAAAATAAAGTAGGTTTTTCTCTTGTGGACATCCTCATAGGCTTCAAAGAGCTCATTGAGAAAATAAATAGACCAGTTAAGTTGTTCCCATTTTACACATGCCTCCATGACATATGTGGTATCGAGCAAGCATTCACCTCCTGTATTGTGGTGCATAAGTTTCTGAGAAATGATATTTTAGGGAGCCTTAATTGGGAAATTTTTAATCAAGTCAATTAAAACTCCTAGAACCTTCTGATGGGTGCCATACTTTGTGTACAAATGGTTGTCATCGATTTTATTGCCCTACTTGAAAACACTTTGAAACACCTTAGATGCATCAGAGTCGTAGGAAGAAAGTACTATGATGATCCAGACTTATGCAGGAACACAATAAAATACAGAAATAAAAAGAAATGCATAGATGCAACAAGAATATCACTTCATTTCATTAATATCAAATACTGAAAATGCTTACAGACAGAATGGAAAATAAACTAGCTCGGGCGATGGTAGCTTATCTTTAAGAAGATATGTCGCAGGTACATGCCTATAAAATGTGTTACAATGAGGCTCAGAGGCCTATTTATTATTGAGAAACAATGGAAAAACCTAAACATCCAAAAACCTAACCCTAGGAGATGAACCACCAAAACTGTGGCCCCATTTGGGTAAATTGGTACTTCAACCTCCCAGGGATGTAACTTTGGCATACGATCTTTGTTTAATGAAAAAAATACCTCATTAGAAATATCTATTCAAGGAATACGAATTTCTAAAGACCCATGTTGGTCTCGGATATCCCAAGAAAATGTCATTGAGGGCCTCAAAACTGCTCCGGAAGTTCAAGACCCAAGAAACTGCCAAAAATAATAAACTATTCTACAATTAAGGAAACTGAAAAACTTAAAGAAATAATGGTGGGGGTCCAAGTGGAATATGCAGGTGGCCACTAATATCCACCTGGATTATTCCTACCCTCTTAGGAAGAAATGGTAACCATTGCGTTGGGTTCCTCCATGAGATGAGGAAACTTCTGCTGAACTTGGTCCCTCAGTGAGCCACTTGCCTTGGTGTAGGAGCTGGCCAGCTTTGACAACCCGATACAACTGGATCTTCTCCTCGTAAGTGTTACACCATTTTTTGGTCATCTAACCTATTATCATTAGATGGACCCAAGTACACCATGTAAGACCAATTTTACCCTAAGTAAAATTGCTTTCACTATGTGAAATAACTTAGTAAAATACCTTTATTAAGTTGTTTATGGTCTAAATAGAAAACCCCAAAGGTTAATATTAAACAAATCTATATTTGTTTGATTTTCCTCATGGAATAATTAATTAAACAATAATTTAATTATTATTCCAGGTCATATTTAACCCAAAACAAGGAAATTAATCAGATAAATCCTTATTTATCTTATTATTTTCTAGGAATAATTATTTAAATCTTATTCAAATAATATTCCTTGTTAAATATGACTAAATCATTTATAAATAATTAAATAAATCATTAATTATTTAATTATCATTCAACCACTTCCTTAAAATAATAAATAAATCATTTATTTATTTATTATTTACAAATAAAGGGATTTGACCCAAGTCAAAGACTTTTTCCCTCCAACAAATATAATAAAATATTCCTAAAAGGTGGTTCTAGAATTTGGTTAATAATATTTTATTCATGCACCAAGTTCTAGACTACCCTAATATTTTGTTATAAATATAAGGGCTTTCCCATCCATTTTTCACCTTTCATTGCCTACTAGATCACTCTGGATCTATGCTCTTGGTCTGACTTTGAGCCATTATCATTGTCAAATTTTCTATCATTTTACTGTGTGAGCTCCCTTTGAGTTCTATGTTTGTCTAGGTTTTCTACACCAACAAGAGAGAGAAATTTTAGATCTGAAGTACTGAGTAATTTTAAGAACCCATCCCATTGAGGAGGATTGGAAACACCTTTCTTTTTTTCCTCTCAGGTGCCCTTTAATATAAAAAATTCTTTCAAAAACATTGTTCTTGTCTTGTCTATTGGATGCATGGAGCAAAATTTCATTTTCACTGCTTAATGTCTTTTTATGCATAGATCTGGATTTGTGCAGCTTTGTCTTGATCAAATAACTACAGATTTGAAGATATTGGCAGCCATAATTAATGTTAGGGCTATTTTTTATGCGTAGCTAAAGTGGTATTTTTCTGACAAAAGATTCATACTAACAATTGGCGACTCCACACGGGTTTTCTTTTACGATTGCTGTCATTTTATATATTCCTACATATCCAGCTATTTCAGACCCTAGGGTTTCTCTTTCGTTTTTTGTTTTTCCTATTTTTATGGTGTTTTTCACCTCAAAAAACCCTCAAACATCAAAATTTTTAAATTATGTGTGTTTCTGGCCCTATTGCGTAGGTGACAGACATCAGCCGCAGCTAAGACAATAAATTTTCCTGAAATATGCCGCCGAGAGACCTAGATCTGCAAGTCGCACTTATCGGCCCAAAACCTACGACCTGGCCTAGAGGACGCACTTTTTTGCCCCAAAACTGCGACCTGGACTAAAAACAGGTCAGAACCTGTGACCTACACTTTTTTCTGCACTTTTCCAGCAATTTTTCTGTGTTTGTCTGAAGCTTCTGTCAGGGTTTTCCAGCCTCTGTCTCCACCCATTTAGACCTATTTCTGATTTTTTTTACTCAAATAAGTGGTAATATTGCCCCCTAGGGCTTTAGTACCCTCCAATTTTTGTGGAAGAGTTTGTAGCTGTTTCAGACGTCTGAATTTTTAGATTTTCAGCCTTCTTTTCATATCTAATACCTTCTTTTCAGATCCCTTTCAGATCAGCTCTTCTCCCTTTTAAATCACCTCATATTGTTTTTTTTAGGTTTTCCTCTAGGGTAACCTCCTTGTCCCTTCTACCTTTAGCTGATTTCCTTCTCTGTTACAGCAACCTTGCCTCTATCTCTTTGCTGTTTTCTGCACCTCTTTTCAGCAGATCTCTCCTTTAGATCCCTATCCCTCCCAACATTAGATCTATTGGCCCCTTTTTCGTGTGTTTTGACTAGATTTTTTCCCGCTTTTAGACTAGTTTTGAGAGACTCACCTTCTCGGGTTAGATCAATGCATTGTTAGCTGTTATTTTTCTGTTATTTCAGCCTTATTTACTGTTCTCTGCAGATTTATTTTCAGTTACACAGCGCACTTTTTATTTTACTCTTAAAATGTCTGGGTTAAAAAATTAAAATTAACACACGCCACACACTGACCCTAAGTGAAGAAGAGCCTGGTTAATACCGCCAGGAAAAGACTTTAAAATCAATTGACACTACACCCCTCTGCCCTTGTTTCACAATCGTCATCATTTGATCCTGCACCTCCCTGCCTTTGTTGGTCCTTCTTCTTCCCTTGTGCTGTCAACATTGCGCCTCCAAGGCGCTTATCCCGGAGACTTCTTGGCCTTCACCCTCAGTTTCTGGTTGGTCAAATTACTCCCTCCCGCCGTCATCAAGTTGGTCCTCCCCCGAGTCTGCACTCCAAATATTCTTCTGATTCTTCGGGTTCTCCCCATACTTCTGGTTCTCCCCCTGTTACCTTCACCATGTCTAGTTCAGGGCCTAACGCTAGCAGCAATCTCGGTCCTACTGCTGGATCTGTTACTAGCGGAACCACCACGGGAACTTCCTCGACTATCCCTTTGCTTCCTTATATGGCTGGTCTCAGTCTCCCCGATTTCAATTAGTTGATCAACGATCCTATCCGCCACGATGTTAGTTGGCCTGCTATGCCAACCAAGCTCCCCTCCGACATTCCCAAGTTCGAAGGCCTTGCTAGTGAAGATCCCTCCAACCATATCCAATATTTCCACATGTGGTGTTCATCCAATTCCATTACTGATGATTCCATCCATCTTAGGTTTTTCCAATGCACGCTTATCGGCGAGGCTTCTAAATGGTATGTTGATCAGACCGCCTCTTCCCATACCACCTTTGCAACCATTTCCCAAACCTTCTTATCTTATTTCCAGATCCCTCTCCGATACGACACTGGTACCGAACTCTTGACTTCTTTTCGTCAATCATCTTCGACCCGCCTTTCCGCTCATGTCCAGGAATGGCGGAGAAGAAGGAGCTTATGTCGAGCTCCCACCTTTGAAGATAGGGTCTATATGGACTAGTTTCTTCACTCTCTCTTACCTGCCATCGACAAAGATGTCGCATCCTAGTTCCCTCAAATCGAAGAAGCCGCCCTCCAAATAGCCTTGAAATATGACCTCATCTATGCTCAATCTGGTTATGTTTATATCGTCCTTCCTGACCTCCCCAAACCCGGTGGCGCTAACGCTCTGGGGGCATCTCACCCTGCTGACGGTATCATTGGAGCTCTTTCACATACCTACGCTCAACCTCCTATGGGCTATGGTTTCCCTCTGGGAGGGGCCAGTACCTCCAGCACTTTCCCCCCTCCAGGTAGCATGTATCCAGGATACGGCATGCCTCCTCCTTTTCCCCACCCTCCTGCTTACCTCAATGTTTCCCATCCTAACCCTTACCCTTACCCACAGCCTGGCATCCCAGCTCCTCCAGCGTTTGGACCTCTACCTCCCTTGCCTTCTCAACCCCCACAACAGCAACTACTACCCCCTCCAGGGAAAGTATTTTCATAGCAGGGCGCGACTAATCCTCCTTCTTCTCAAAGAAAGAGGAAAGGCAATCAAAATCAATCTGCCCTTGGTAATCGTGGATCCAATCCTCCAAGTATTGATTATAACACTGCTAACCAGCCACAGGGCTCTCAGCCCAAGCTAGACAGGCCTCTTCGCACCAATAAGCCTTGTTCGTGTTGCGGTGTTTACGGTCATTACACTCACAATTGTCCCCTATTACCATAGATGCGGCAGATGTGGGAGTCTCAGGCTACATTGCAGGGACAGCATACCTCCCCTATTGTTCCCCCCAATGCGTGTACACTGTACTTCTCAACCGGTTGTGTTCACCAATCCTTTCCTTCAGCAAGGATTCGTGGCTAACCAACCCCCTCACACACTGGTCACCACTCAACCTTCCCCTTCTAGTTCCTCTGATTACCAGATTCTCATGATGAACTTTGATACACCTTTACCCGTCGACCTTAAGCTTCAAACTCGGTCTCGTCAGTACCCCATGCCTCCCACTCCGTCTGTCCTTGAGTCCCCATCTCCAGGTCCTGCAGCACCTCTTTCGACATCCAATGGTCCCTTGCAGATCCCTCAACCCAAAGTTGAGATTCATACCAAGGTTCCTAAGGGCCCATTACACTGAAATGTTACTTCTAGTCAAGGTGCTCATTCGTATAGCATAGTAGATGATTTGGCACAGCCTCCTGTTTCCATTTCAACACTAGAACTCCTCCAGTCATGTCCTTCTCAAAAGAAGGCTATACTATCTACCATGGGCATTGTAGATCTTGCTGATGACCAATTGATTTTTTTCGACGCCCGCCAATCAGATCATCCTCCTCTTCTTGCTTCCGTTGCTTTCCAAATCCTAGTCAAAATTTGGAACACTAACGTAGCTCGGTGTATTATTGACGAGGGGGCATCTACCTATGTTATGTATGCTTCGGTTTGGAAACAACTCGGATCTCTTGAGCTAGCCCCTTCCACCATCACCCTTCGTGCATGGGATGGCCATGCCTCCCAGCCCATTGGCCTCTTCCATAATTGTCCTATCACTCTTGCGGGCAAGACGGTTTGCGTTGACGTTGAAGTCATCGATGCCCATTTTGATTATAACATTCTTTTGGGGCGTAGCTACACCTATGCCATGTATGCTGTCCCATCCGTGGTTCATCGCAAGATGTTTTTCCCTCATAATGGAAAGATAGTCACTATTGACCAGTTGACATATCATGAGCCAAAATCTCAGACCTCCCCTCAGTCGATCATCTCTTCTGTAGCTAATAAGAAAACCGTCGATTCTTTGACCAGTGTCTCCCTCGGCGTCTACAAAGACTCCTCCTTGCTTGGAACCTTCCCTGGTCTTCCTCCTCCTCTTGTCTTTGATCCCAGCTCAGTGAATTTTTGCATGATGCAATCGTCTCGGGCCGACCTCAAGCGGCCCGCTTCGGCTAGTTAGAAACCTCAACCTCGCTCGCCGCAACCTGCTTCTAGACCTTTGCCCCCGCCAACCGGACCTCTTCCTTCTGGCCCTTCCACTACAACAGGTACCCATGAGCCTCTCTACCCTCCTGGGTTGGTTCCCCCAAGTCTCAACCATCTTGGTGCCATCCCTCCTGTTATTCATCAGTATTTTTCACTTGTTAGTGATGACTAGTTATAACAGCCAAGTTTTCTAGTAGCTGATCTAAACATTTGTCAAATTTGCCAGCTGAAAAACATCCATAATTTTTTTTTTCCCTCCTACCTTTTCAATCCGCCCATGACGAGATGAAACCTCATTATCAAGCCCTATCTAGCCTCAGCCATACTAGCTTTCCCATCAGCTCCAAAGAAGCAATCCAAATCTGTCCAAAGAAGTTTCCCCTAAGTTAGGTAGTGGCACTTTAGGAATTTCTCCCTTGGAAAACTACCCTAAAGCCAAAGAACCTCTATCTGCTACAGCCCAGTCATAATAGACCTTCCCATTCTGCAAATAAAGTTGGTTACACCCTTAATTCGCGCCACTGACAAACCTTGAATTCTCAGCAATGCACATACCCTAGGTCAAAACTGATATTAGGTGGTTTTATAGTGTTTCAATAGATCTTTCAAAGACTAGAAGTGTACCAGCATCCCAGAAGATAGTATTTGGCTCCACATGAGAAGACAACTGCTTCTCATGTGATTTTGAGCCCAGAATGCAGCTACAGGGCAGAGAGTTGTTTCATCAAGCTCCTGCGATCACAGTCAAAGTATGAAAAGACAGTGAAAGGAAAATAACATTGTTAAAAACTGATAAAATGGCATGACTAAAAAACCTCCTTCATCTATAAGCAAAGGGATTGAAGACTGAGAGCGCCTCCTTCATCTATAAGCAGAGGGCGAGGGATAAATTTTGATTTTAAGAATTGCACTGACTGTAAGACAATTTTTGAGTACAGTGAGACAACAACTAAGGGTTTCTGAATAAAAATGATTTTTAAGGCAGAGGCAAAGCAGTGGTGCTTTTCAAATATTGTTTGCATAAGCTCCATTGTTATTGAGTTACAATATGAAGCTAATGGGTTGATCAACAATGAAGAAATATTATTGAGAAGATGGCCAAAGGAGTCAAACAGTTTTGGGCTCAAACTAACTTCTGCCATCATGTAAAAAGGAAACCACTATCAATATGTTCATCAAAAATTCTTCATTTGGTTGAGACATAGGTTGAAAGGAAAGTAGTGATTGATTCTATGGTTTTCACTGACTGAGAGACAAATTGTAAGAACAATAGGAGACAGTTGAAGGCTTCTGAACAGAGAAATGATGTCAAAAACAAAGGGAAAGCATGAGTACTATAACTATCAAAGAAGCTAACTTATCTCCTATCATAGATTCTCTTTCAAAGACAGTCTAGAGCCAAGAAATGAACAAACCTTGCTGAGGGGTGTAAATTGCTTAAAGGTTACAAAGACTCATCTCCTTGATAAACAGGCTCAGCATTTAGTCTCTGTTCCTTTAAACAAAACAGAGTCAAAAAGAAGTTGAAATCAGCTGGGTTGGAAACAGGCCAAAGAATGATAATTGTTTTTCAAAAGGTCCTGTTCTTCCTGTTCATGAAAAAATTCTTTCAAAAAAACTCATCATAATAGACAAAGGTGATTTGAGTTTAGTTTTCCCAAAGAGGTAGTGCAACTGAACACATAGGTTCATAAATGTGCAAGAAGGATTATGGTATGTTTTTCAGGTTCTGGAACAACATTCAAAGCCAATATATGCATGCCACTGTTACAAATAAAGGCATTTTTCCTCATGAAAATAGGTCAAAGGTACCTTGCTATTGCATTTTGAGTAGAAGAAAAGTTTTAGAAGAAGTGCCCTTATTGATGGACATAGGACAGTAAAGCTCAGGTAAGTACAACTGGTTTTCACCTCACAATCAAAGAAAAAGTCATTTGGAGAATACATCTACAGTCACTATATGTCTTTGAGCCATTTTTCCCTCTAACAAGCAGATATAGGTAGACGGAAGACTTTTTCCCTTTAATAAGCAAACAATGAAAGAGTTTGGCCCTTGAATGATTTTCTTATAAGAGGAAAGAGTCATATCTACCAAAACTGGCCATATAGCATACACAGCCTTTCTACCAACGTTATTTAAAATGTGGGCCCTTTATAGCACGTTCAAAGTAATTTTGTTTTGTTTCATTATGAGCAAAAGCATTTGTTTTAAAGAAAGAAGCTTGCAAAACCCCCACGAATCAAATTCAATGGTGATTGACTTTTTCGCTTTCAAAAGGAGTTAAGGACCGTTGCCAAGATCTATTTTGCAATTCCAAAGCACAAACAACACTCCCCTTTGCTTTTCACGAGACTGAGGAAGAATTTTTTGGGAAAAGTCACAGAGTTTTCAGGCTTGGAGACTACGTGGCGCGCCTGTAGAAATGCGCGGCACGTTTAGGTGAAACTTTACAAAGGGGTTACACTGTCGCGCGGCGCGCCTGTAGGTACCGGTCACAACTGCCTGTCAGCGACCCGACAACCTTCCTGTGCATGACGCCTTCTCATTCCAAACATGTCGTGCATGTTTTGACACTCAAAGCACCTCCAACGAGTCTCGAAGTTTCTCAATTCCTCAGCCAAAGGGCTGCCATCCATTTTCAAAGGTATTTTCATTTACCTACTTGCTATGATCAAGCTGCTAGATGGTGTTTGAAACAGTGAAAGTCTTGGTGTAAATCAAGGTAATTTGAGTCAATATTTTGAAGAAAGTTACAGTTGGTTGAGAGTGAAGTGTTCATTCTAGCTTCAAAGAGCCTAAACTGCCCTTAAAAAGTGCTAAAACATCACACTCCCTGCAAGACAAAATAAACATTGTTTTAGTGGGGTTGTCAAGAATTAAGGGTATCCTAACTGCTTTAGCACAAACCATAAACTCTGTCAGCTGTATGTAGTGGAAAAAACAGTGGTAAGGAGGGTTGATATTTTTGTTTAAAGGTCCGGGCTTGCAGTGGCTATGATTTCCCAACACTGACATAGTGAAAATGGTGGGTTTTTATTGATGTCAAAAGACCTAATAAATTGCCCTCAAAACAGTGTTAAAATGTGGAGGCAATGTTTAAAGGGAGAAACACAGTGTTTGAAAAATGAAATAGTGGGCCTAATTTCAACAACAGTGATCATTGTATAAATGATTTGTCATTTCAAAAGTCCATCTCTGTGTGGTAAAAAGCAAAAACCAGTGTTTCCTCCTTTGTTCCATGAAAACAGAATTTAGTGAGTGAAGCTATTAAATCAAGTTTGGAGGTGTTCTTGTTTACTTGTGTGTAAGAAATAGTGAAGACAAGGAAGGTGTTTTTGATTGGGAGGAGTTTTTTTCCTTTGTCTAAATGCAAAGCTGTTATCAAAACACAAAGAGCTTTGTGACCTTACCCAAACACAGTGATCATTTGACTATGTATACCTTTTATTTGACTGTGTGCATATTATTATAACTTACTTGTTGATTGGCATACAAAAGGGGAAAAGCAGTGATTTGGAAGGAGCAGAGACCTGATATCACAAATACATTTCACACAGCATTTGAGGCAAATTTTCCTTGATCAAACAGTGATTGACAAAGAAGACAGAGTTGTGTTTGAGAAAACATTTCAAAAAACCATTTGAGGTAGTTTGATTTTGCAGAGAGCATCCAGAACAATATGCCCCCTAGGCAGGACAGTAGGAGTGGCTTGCATAAGAGGTTTGAGCCTACTTCCACTAAAGAGGTGAATGCCCACCAGCAGTCTTGTTTAATTTCCATGAGGTTGAGTGTTTATATTTTTGTCAAAGGGTGCAAGAGGTGAAGAGATTTTCTCCTTTGACACACCTTTGCGCTTTGAGGTTTCAAGACAAGCATTTCCAGCTGGCAGGCCTTGACTTCAAATTCTCTCCAAGGTCCATCTCCAAGGCCACTAAAATCCCCTATATTGGGGAAAAGTGGTTTAAGCAAAGCCATTTAGACTCAAAATATTACAAGCCCTTTCTAAAAAACTGAGCACAGAGATTCATGTCCTTCTATTTTCTCTTTCTCATATCCTTTGGCCAGCTACGCCCCGCTCATGAAGATGATCATGAAATACTTCACTTGCGAGGGAATATTCTCTCGAGTTTATGGATATCACATTCGAGTGCTCATGCATTTCACTAGGGCCAGGTTTCTAAATCTTCCTTTCTTCTTACACAAGAGCATTGAGAAAATGGCCTGCACTGTTCAGAAGAAGCCTCCTTCACAGCAAATAGCCTATCTCTTCCATCACTCTCTCATCAAAATCATCATTCTTCATCATCTTGAAAAGAGAGAGGTCTCTTGGGATACTTTCATCACCCATCCAGATTTCTCCACTGTCCCTCTAGTTCACACATCCCCTACACCTCCTACTCATCATCCTTCACCTTCCTCTAGTAGACCCATTCCTAAAAAACTCAAGTTTACCACAGAGTAAGCAGAAGAGCCTGAAGAGGGAGAAGAGCATGACCATGATGATGAGGAAGATGATTAAGGGTAGCAGCATGAAGAAAAGAAACATAGTGAGGGTGAGCAGGAAAGTGATGATGAACAGCGTCAAGGGGAGGAAAAAGAAAAGGTTGAACAGCAGCATCACAGTGATGATGAGCAGCAACAAGGGGATGAAGAAAAGCAACAAAGTGAGGGTGAGAAGAATTTTGATGATACACAACAGACTTATGATGAGGGTGAGATAGAACAACAAGGCTGAACTTGATGAATAGAAGCAATATATGGTCATATAATCTTTGGAAGAAATACTTGTCTCATCTTTTGGATAGTCTCTTGGATGTTCTTGGATGATGAAAGAGGATTGTTGTTGGATTCCATGACTTGGTAGAATGGTATGGTGTCTCTCTCTTTTTTTTGTTTCCTAGTTTTCATTCATAAACCCATATTCTTGCTTGCTATAGGATAGTAGAGAAAAAATTTGAGACATGCCCTTGGAGGCACCTCAAATTTCCTGTTTCTTCATAGCTTCCATGTTTTCTTCATTCTTAGTCACATTAAAGAATTCTTGATTGCTCTTTAATAGCTTAAGGATATTTTTGCTTGTTTCATTCGTGGTTTTATGCATGCTAAGTATGATTTACGGTATGCCCTGCTTACTCATGGCTAGCCATAACTCCATCCATGAAATTTCTCTTTGACTAATTAGATTGTCATTTGTTGAACCAAGGAGGTCTTTTTCTGATCTTTCCCTTTGCCTAAGACTATGCAATCTTGTTTTCAAAGTGCCCAATAACTTGAAGTACTATGTTTAGGCATTCCAGCATAGTGATTTGAGTTGTTTGTCTGTCTTAAGTGTATTTCCCCAAAGTCTGATAGCCATTTTCCAAAGTTAGAGAGTTATATATCTCTATGCATGGCTTGAATGTTTATTTCTATGTATTGATTAGCTTATAGTTACATTTATCATGATTAATGGTTTTCCCTACCATGTTTATGTCAGCTATTAAAATAGTTATGATTGAAATCCTTTGTTGTTCACAAACTTGATGTCCATCTTACTCCAATTTTCCCAAAGATCCTTTCTACCTCGAATCAAATTGGCCCTTCAACAACCTTGTATCACCATATGATAGCTTTCTTGAACTTTTCGACCCCATAGCCCAGTTTATCCTACATATTTTTACCTATCTTATATCTTTGATCAGTTTCATCCCTCACAACCTAAAAACAAAAACTAGAAAAACCTACACCATAACCAGCCTAAAATCAGAACACAATAAGCAAACACACAGATATCCCTTACACAAATGGAGAGAGCCCTCTCTGAGTCCAGGAAGGCTAGGTCCTTGGGCTCCAAAGACTGGTTTGATGTTACACTGTCATTTGGCTTGCCAATCAGCCAAATCACGGGACCCTAACATAATGGCGATCATGATGGGACTCTGAGTGATATACAAAATTATATTCCTTAAACATTCCAGCAGCCTTAAGAATACTATCTGATTGATTTATCCCACCGCTCTCTAACATAATGGCGATCACAGTGGGACCCTGAGTACACAACAGTCTAGCAAACTCTTGTAGATTCATTAGTCTTCAAAACTTAAACAGGAAAGAAGTCCATAAAACCATTTAGAGTAAACTCTTTTTGTTATCGCCAGCCTAGCAAAGTGATGAAACAGGTTTAGAATACTTTAATAAACCATAGGCTGCACATGAAAACTTAGAAAAACCCCAAAACATTCCCAGATTGGCTTTTCCCTAGTTACTGGTGGTGGACCATAGCTACATCTTTACAAAAACAACCAAGTTCCACCTGGCGACTCCACTAGCCTCCAGTAGGCCTAAAAGATCCATAAAAGACCAAAAATTCATAAACCATACCTTTCTGCTAACTCATCCTTCCGAAAACTTAAACTTAGGGTGGAAACTCTGTAATCAGTGAAAAACTAAGTATAACTTAGCGATTCAGAAAACCTCACCTAAACATAGGAGATAAGCAGAAGCCTTCTTGCCAAGAGAACCATTAGCTTGTCCATATAGCCTAGCAAACTGTTGAAACCAAGTGAATCACTCTTCTTTGCAATTTTCCATCTCAAATTTTGCTATAGAACTTTTTCCCAAAACATCTTTGATAGTGTTGGTGGTGGACCATAGTTCTCATAGAAATCCACCTGGCGACTCCACTAGTCCATCCTTTTTGTTTTGACCATCCTTCACATTAGTAAAATCTCAGAGAGGCCATCCATCCATCCAAAACAGGCACAAATACCGTCCTCTCTAAACTCTAGACCCGAAATCTAGTTTCACGAAGAATCAACACCAGATCTCATCCAGACCCAAATCCCCCTATCATAGTAGATGACCCAGAGAAGATTTTGTGGCAAGCTTTCGAAACTGGCAATTTAGCTACCGATAGGTCCATCCGTAAAGCAAGATCAGTACCTGAACATCTCACTGCCTTGCAGGATTCCCCCTTTGACTTAAAATCAGCAAAAACCATTTTTAGAAGCAGGTCACAAAGTAATATAGACTTCGACAATCTTGAGCCCCCAGATATACCACAGAGTCCTAGTAGAGAAGCCTCACCTACCACACCTCCCGACTTTCCACTTCTCCATCACTTTGGCTCCTACCATCCCAGATCTGCTCAAAATCAGATCACTAGTCCAAGTACATCCGCCACACCCGTCCAAATCACTCCTGTTCAAACCACCTCAGCTCATCCCACAAGCCCTCATTTTGTACATCATCCATTAGCTCCTATCATGGCAACCTGATACGCACCTTTGGTGCTGCCACAACCTTTGGCTCCCTTACAAAATGACTATCAAGCCAAAATCCCACACTTTACTGGAGTTGAGGCTACCACAACTCAACAACATGTAGATAGGATTAGTGATGCCTTTGAATACATGGAAATAGAAGACGAGACCATCAAAATGAGGATGTTTTCCCAAAGCCTGGGCAGAGAACCCAAAAAATGGTTTAAGAGCTTAACTCCAAACAGCATCCACAATCTCCCAAAACTCTACCAAATCTTCATAAACAAGTGGGAAATCCAAAAGAACCCCATTCAAATCCTGTCAAAGTATAAAAATCTAAAACGGGAAAATGGGGAAAGTGTCCAGGGATACTGCACTAGGTTCAACAGTGTGTATAACGCCCTCCCACCTCACTTCAAACCCCCACTTGGTTCAGCCTTGGCGAAATTCCCGAAGGGTTTTGACCCAGACATGAATTATCAGCTAAGAGACAAGGACCCCCCTACCCTAGAAGAAATGCAAAAAGTGGCTATAAATGCAGAAGCCAACTTAGTCGAAAAGAGAGCTAGGATAAGAGAAGAAAATGGAGTCACTTACCATGACGAATTTACCCCCTCGGTATTTTCCTAAGATCCTAGAATAGATGGCCTGGTCAAATCCATGACAAAGATGTGGGAAAAAATGAGTGAAAAATCACCTCTTAAGGACAACCAACCAAACCCTCAAAACTAGAACCAAAGCTTTAGAAAAGACCAGTCTCAAAATAAACCAAGAGGAAAGGACCAGCAAATCAGACCATCCTTCAGCGAGAATTATGTTGATGAAGTTGATAGGGATACTGAACCCATAAATGAAAATCATTTGAACCTCATAGGTTCTGATAACGAGAGTGAGGTATACCTCACAGCAGAAGAGCAAGAGTTTTTCTCTCTGAATCAGGACGAAACCAACTATGAAGATCCCGAAGATCCTGCCATAGATTTTCAGAATTCCATTATAGAAGCTCACAGGCAGTATAACCTTAGAAGAAGAAAAAACCAAGACAACTCCAAGAAGGGTAGCCCTGACACTGCTAAAACCTCTAATACCATCCTTAAACAATCCATGGATAGCAACAAAATTGTGGTCAAGAAAATTCACCAAAACAAAGATAAATCTATTCAAACAAGTCTTGGCTCAGATACTCCTAGTACCTCCACAAAGACTCCCGAGGTGGCTGTGTCAAACAAGGTCCCGAAACAGAGTCAGCAAATTAAGAACATAGAAAAATTCATGTTCGAAAAAGCTGAAACAAATATGTCCAAAGTACAAACTCCTTTTAGTTTCGAAGGGGAAATTTCCAAAATAAAAATTACCATACCCCTTACTGAGCTAATAACTGTAGATAGGTATAGATCTCAAATCTTCAAAGTTTTTGATATAGGAAACGAGGCCGATACTTTAAATCTAACTGATGAAAAACCCGAGCTCTTATTCGGCCCCAAAATAGAAGGTGAATACCAAGAAGGAACTGTTTCTCCTTTCTATGTGAGTTTAAACATACGGGACAAGGTATTACATAATGCCATGTTAGATTCCAGTGCCTCCCATAACCTCATGCCTAAAGCAATCATGGAAAACCTGGGACTAGAGGTAACTCAACCTTACAAAAGCCTGTACTCCTTTGACTCAAGTCAGGTTAAATGTTTAGGTCTAATAAAGAACCTGGGTTTTGCTTTAACACAACTACCAGCGAAAAACCTAGTCATGGACGTAGTAGTGGACGATATCCGTCCTAAGTATGGAATGCTACTATCAAGGGCGTACGCTGCCAAAATACAAGGTAACCTTAAAATGGATATGTCATTCGCTACCATCCCAGTTTTCAACCAGACTAGGAGATTATACCGAGAGACTCACATGAAATACATGGTTAGCAACCGGGATAAGCCAAACAATACTCCCATTTATTCCATTCATTCTAATTTAGATTCTTTTATCTGATACAATGAAAGTGATATAAACAAGTAGATAATAGAAAATGAAGAGGTTTTCAAACCATCAAAAACGCATTTCCCATTACTGGATGTAGAGACTAATGACCAAAGCTCCAAGAAACCTGAAGAACAAATTAGTATCATGTATGAAAAGGAAGCTCTTTGGAGTATAAGCTTTGACAGTTCTTGTAGAAAAATTGGTTCGGGGGCTGGCATCTGGATACACAATACTAACGAAGGTCATTCTTTCATATTAGAATTCCAATGTACTAACAACATTGCAGAATATGAGGCCCTTCTCATTGGTCTGCACATACTTAAGGACTTAGGCGCCAAGAAAGTATCAACCCAGGGAGATTCAGAGCTTGTAATCAGGCAAATCAAAGGTGGTTATTCAGCAAAAAACCCAAGACTAAGAGAATATAGGAGTGCAACTTTAGACATCCTTAAAACCTTTGAGAAGTATGAACTCACTTATATTCCTAGGATTCAAAATAGCCTAGCAAATGAGCTCGCCTTTACTGCAAGCAATGGCCAAATACCATGTTTAAGTGAGAAATATAGTATTCAGGTCAAACATCACCCTACAGTACCAGATAATGTTGACCATTGGAAAATATTCAAAGATGATGATCAAATTGATGATTTCTTACAATCTAGGAATGAATTTGAAGTAACCAAAACAGACTTAGAAAATGAAGAAAAGAAATTCGGCCAAAATCAAGACCAAGAGAGAAATCCACCTTCTTGGATGAATCTAAACCTGATAGATCATTCATGTGGAACTGAGACAGGAGAGGACATTGACCAAAGAGAACTCGAAGTCTTACATTGTGAAAATGACACCATACCCAGAGGGCTTGTGCCTTTAGAGGAATTGTTTGATTTTAACGATGTGGCCAAAAATCCAAAAATGGAATCTACTGAGGTCGACATAGAAGAATATAACATAGGAAGCTCAGAATAACCTAGAAAGATCAAACTATCCAAAACCCTTCTGCCTCACATAAAACATAAGTACATCAAGTTGTTTAAAGAATTTAAAGATGTGTTCGCATGGGGATACCAAGATTTGAAATCATACGACACAAGAATCATTCAACATAAGATCCCCCTCAAAGAAAACCAGAAGCCTTTCAAACAAAAGTTAAGAAGAATAAACCCAGTGTTACTACCTTTGGTTGAAAAGGAAATAAAAAATATGTATGATGCTGGGATAATAGTGTCCCTCCGGTACTCTGAGTGGGTCTCAAATCTAGTATTAGTTGGGAAAAAGACCGGAGAAATAAGGCTCTGTATCGATTTCCGAAACCTAAATAGAGCCTGTTTAAAGGACAACTATCCTTTGCCCGAAATGGACCACATACTTCAAAATGTAGTAGGTGCTAAAATGATCTCATTACTTGATGGTTTTTCTGGTTATAACCAAGTGCTGGTTTACCCCACTGATCAACACAAAACAGCTTTCACCACACCTTGGGGCACTTTTATGTACATTAAAATTCCTTTTGGATTAATGAATGCCGGTGCCACATTCCAAAGAGCCATGGACATAGCCTTCTCAGAAGACATAGGTTATTTTATAGTCATATATCTTTACGATATTACGGTATATTCCAAATCAGATGAAGAACACCTGGTACACTTAAGAAAGGTTTTTAACAAATGTAGAAAATATGGTTTATCCCTAAACCCCAAGAAAACACTCTTCGGTCTGGAAGAAGGAAAACTCCTACGTCACATTATTTCGGAAGAGGGAATAAAAATAGACCCCCAGAGAATCTAAGGCATATTACAAATAAGTCACCCCAGAAACATAAAGGAGCTACAATCCTTTATTGGAAAGATAAATTTCTTGAGAAGATTCATCCCAAACCTTGCCGAACTCCTGAGAGATATCACAAATATGTTGAAGAAAGAGGTCGGGGTTAAATGGACTACAGAAGCCAAAAAGTCTTGTGAACTAGTTAAAAAGGCCCTAAATGAAACACCAGTATTGATAAGTCCTTATTTCACCAAAGATTTTTACATTTTTTGATTTTCCTTTGAACACACAATAGCTACTGTGTTGTTGCAAAAAAACGCAGCAGGGCAAGAGCAACCCATTGCTTTTTTTAGCAAATCCCTAAGAGATGCTCCCTTGAAATATAACATCATGGAAAAACAGGCATTCGCATTGGTGAAAGCACTGAAAGATTTCCGAGTTTACATCTTGCATTCTCATGTCATCACTTTTGTCCCTAATACTATCGTCAAAGACATATTAAACCAAGATCCTGATGGCAAAAGGGGAAAATGGATCGCTATCATATTAGAATATGACTTAGAAATCTGACCTACCAAACTAGTTAAAGGAAAAGGAATTGGAAGACTAATGGCTAAAACCAACCTCCAAGCTTTAGATATAAATTTTGTTGATGCCTTAGAAGAACAGGAAGAATGCACAGCCCCTCATGTTGAACAAGTGTTTTTAAATTCACCTTGGTATGCAGATATTATTTATGTGTTATTTTATCTAAATGCTCCTCCAACTTTATCAAAGACAAAAGCAAGATTTCTTAAACAAAAGTCTTTAAAGTTTTGCATTATAGATGGTCTTCTATATTGGAAAAATCCCGCTAGTATGCTGCTTAAATGTTTGCTTGAGTCTGATGCAGAGAAAATTATGCACAAAATGCATGAAGGAGAATGTGGAGGCCATCTCTACTGGAAAACTACAGAGAAAAAAATCCTTAGGGCCGGTTATTATTGGCCTACCTTATTCCCTGACACTCACAAACTAGTTATGACATGCCATAAGTGTCAAATTTTTGATGGCAAGAAATTTTTTTTACCTTTGCCCTTACACCCTATCATAGTCGAAGGACCCTTCCATCAATGGGCTCTAGATTTTATTGGGGAAATTCACCCTTCCTCATCCGCTCAACATAAATGGATCCTTACAGCCACTGATTACTTTACCAAATGGATAGAAGCCATACCTTCCAGGAATTCCACTGATTCATTCATCATAAAGTTCCTAGAAACCAATATCCTATCTAAGTTTGGCTATCCTAGAAAGATCATTACAGATAACGTCGTTGCCTTCTCCTCCAAAAGAATGGTTGACTTCTATTACAAATATCACATTTCATTAGGACATTCCACAGCTTATTACCCTCAAGGTAATGGTTTAGCCGAGTCCTCTAACAAAAGCCTAGTCAATATCATCAAAAAACTTCTTAAACAAAATAAAAAAGCATGGCATGGAAAACTAGTACACGCACTATGGGCTGATAGACTAACAACCAAAAAATCCATAGGTATGTCTCCTTACCAACTAGTTTATGGCATAGATTCCATTTTCCCAACATCTCTAGGGGTTCCAGTAATGAAGCTATTACAAGAAGTTCAAATAGAAGAAAATGACATGCAAAGAAGGGTAAATCAGACTATCCATTTACAGCAAACCAGAGAAGAAGTTTACCAAAAGGCTCAGTTAGCGCAAGACAAAATAAAACAGATTTTTGACAGAAGGACCAAGGAAAATGATTTTCAGATTGGGGACAAAGTGTTAAAATGGGATTCTATAAGAGAAGACAAAGGTAAACATGGAAAGGTAAACAAAGGTAAAGGTAAATTTATGGAAAGGGCCTTTCATCATCAGCTCAGTCAGTGGAAACAATGCCTTTTTCCTACAAGAACCTAATGGGACTGAAACTTTTGGAGGTCTTGTGAATGGCAGGAAATTAAAACATTATTTTTTTCAAGAGCTCCAATTTTAAAACATTTTCAATCATTGTATATACCATTGTTTGAAAAATAGATGAAAAGCAGAAAAGTCAAAAACAATAGAAAAATAGAAAAGAGGGTGGTTTGAAAAATAGAAAAAAGGCCCCATGTTCAAAAAATAGTCATTCAGAAAGCGGGCAAGTCTAAATGCCGCTACTAATGCTCAAATGTCTTGTTCAGTTATCTAGCCTAATCATAGCTGAACATGTTTTAAATTTATTTGCTGATAAGTTAGTGAGTGGAAAAGATGGTCAACATTGTGTAAGCTTGACTTATCAAAGAGAGTAGATTAGGAAAAGATACTGGTTCCATATGCTCAAAACAGAACCAAAGAGGAAAGCGGAGATGAAAAACAAATTGCATATCCTAGCCCCATTTTTCCTAGTTTTCATTTTATGCAAAATAATATTTGTGTGCAGCTTGTCTTTCATGCCGCAAGTACATGACAAATCAGACTGTCTAACCCTGATTTGATCATTTTTCAATTTCATGTTTAGATTAGAGAACAAAATCTTGTCAAATAGCTTAACCTTGACAGTTGATCTAGCATAGGTAGAGTAATGAAGGAGTTCATCAGCCTAATCTGAACTCTTGACAGATATAAGTGTAGAACTAGATATGTTCATTTTTCATAAAAATATATATTGTCAGAAGGTTGCTAGTCCAAATGCACCCAAAGGAAGAAAAATGTTAGGAAAGATAGTGGGGTAGGTAGAAGTATCATTGATGCTAATCATGCTGTCAATTTTCAGAAATAGCATCAAGGAAGAATGAAATTTGCGCCAATGGAAAAGGCACTGGTCTTCATAAGCCAAAGATCTAAAATTCCGGACACCTCCTGAAAAGGAGCTGCCCTCTCCAAATGGAGCCACTGTTAGTCATCAGTATTTTTCACTTGTTGGTAATGACTAGTTATAAAAGCCAAGTTTTTTAGCAGCTGATCTAAAAATTTGTCAAATTTTCCAGCTGAAAAAACATCCATAAACATTTTTTCCCTCCTACCTTTTCAATCCACCCATGACGATATGAAACCTCATTATCAAGCCCTATCTAGCCTCAGCCAACTAGCTTGCCCATCAGCTCCAAAGAAGCAATCCAAATCTGTCCAAAGAAGTTTCCCCTAAGTTAGGTAGTGGCACTTTAGGAATTTTTCCCTTGGAAAACTACCCTAAAGCCAAAGAACCTCTATCTTCTACAACCCAGTCATAACAGACCTTCCCATTCTGCAAATAAAGTTGGTTACACCCTTAAGTCGCACCACTAACAAACCCTAAAGTCTCAGCAATGCACATACCCTAGGTCAAAACTGATATTAGGTGGTTTTATAGTGTTTCAAAAGATCTTTCAAAGACTAGAAGTGTACCAGAATCCCAGAAGACAATATTTGGCTCCACATGAGAAGACAACTGCTTCTCATGTGATTTTGAGCCTGGAATGCAGCTACATGGCAAAGAGTTGTTTCATCAAGCTCCTGCGATCACAGTCAAAGTATGAAAAGACAATGAAAGGAAAATAACATTGTTAAAAGCTGATAAAATGGCATGACTAAAAAACCTCCTTCATCTATAAGCAGAGGGATTGAAGACTGAGAGCGCCTCCATCTATAAGAAAAGGGTCAAGGATAAAGTTTGATTTTAAGAATTGCACTGACTGTAAGACAATTTTTGAGTACAGTGAGACAGCAACTAAGGGTTTTCGAATAAAAATGATTTTTAAGGCAGAGGCAAAGCAGTGTTGCTTTTCAAAGATTGTTTGCATAAGCTCCATTGTTATTGAGTTACAATATGAAGCTAATGGGTTGATCATCAATGAAGAAATATTATTGAGCAGATGGCCAAAGGAGTCAAACAATTTTGGGCTCAAACTAACTTCTGCCATCATGTAAAAAGGAAACCACTATCAGTATGTTCATAAAACATTCTTCATTTGGTTGAGATAGAGGTTGAAAGGAAACCAGGCATTTGTCAAAGTAGACCTCCTTTATCTATAAGCAGAGGGCCAGAGCAGTGATTGATTCTAGGGTTTTCACTGACTAAGAGACAAATTGTAAGAATAGTAGGAGACAGTTGAAGGCTTCTGAATAGAGCAATGATGTCAAAAAAAAAGGGAAAGCATGAGTACTATAACTATCAAAGAAGCTGACTTATCTCCTATCATAGATTCTCTTTCAAAGACAGTCTGGAGCCAAGAAATGAACAAACCTTGCTGAGGGGTGTAAATTCCTTAAAGGTTACAAAGACCCATCTCCTTGATAAACAGGCTCGAAATTTAGTCTCTGTTCCTTTAAACAAAACAGAGTAAAAAAGAAGTTGAAATCAGCTGGGTTGGACACAGGCCAAAGAATGATAATTTTTTTTCAAAAGGTCCTGTTCTTCTTGTTCATGAAAATTTTCTTTCAAAAAAACTCATCATAATAGACAAAGGCGCTTTGAGTTTAGTTTTCCCAAAGAGGCAGTGCAACTGAACACATAGGTTCATAAATGTGAAAGAAGGATTATGGCATGTTTTTTAGGTTTTGGAACAACATTCAAAGCCAATATATGCATGCCACTATTACAAATATAGGCATTTTCCTCATGAAAATAGGTTAAAGGTACCTTGCTATTGCATTTTGAGTAGAGGAAAAGTTTTAGAAGAAGTGCCCTTCTTGATGGACAGAGGACAGTAAAGCTCAGGTAAGTACAAATGGTTTTCACCTCATAATCAAAGTAAAAGTCATTTGGAGAATACATCTACAGTCACTATATGTCTTTGAGCCATTTTTCCCTCTAACAAGCAGATATAGGCAGAGGGAAGACTTTTTCCCTTTAATAAGAAAACAGTGAAAGATTTTGGCCCTTGAATGATTTTCTTATAAGAGGAAAGAGTCATATCTACCAAAACTGGCCAGATAGCATACACAACCTTTCTACCAGCGATATTTAAAATGTGGGCCCTTTATAGCACGTTCAAATTCATTTTGTTTTGTTTCATTATGAGCAAAAGCATTTGTTTTAAAGAAAGAAGCTTGCAAAACCCCCACGAATAAAATTCATTGGTGATTGACTTTTTCGCTTTCAAAAGGAGTTAAGGACCATTGCCAAGATCTATTTTGCAATTCCAAAGCACAAACAACACCTCCCTTTGCTGTTCATGAGACCGAGGAAGAAGTTTTCAGGCAAAGTCACAGAGTTTTCAGGCTTGGAGACTGTGCGACGCGCCTGTAGAAACGCGCGGCACGTTCAGGTGAAATTTTAAAAAGGGGTTACACTATCGCGCGGTGTTCCTGTAGCAGCGCGCCTGTAGGCACCGGTCACAACTTCCCATCAACGACCCGACAAGCGTCCTGTGTGCGACGCCTTCTCATTCCAAACGTGCCGCGCATGTTTTGACACTCAAAGCACCTCCAACAAGTCTCTAAGTTGCTCAATTCCTCAGCTAAAGGGCTGCCATCCATTTTCAAAGGTATTTTCATTTACCTACTTGCTATGATCAAGCTGCTAGATGGTGTTTGAAATAGTGAAAGTCTTGGTGTAAATCAAGGTAATTTTAGTGATTATTTTGAAGAAAGTTACAGTTGGTTGATAGTGAAGTGTTCATTCTAGATTCAAAGAGCCTAAACTGCCCTAAAAATGTGCTAAAACATCACACTCCCTGCAAGACAAAATAAACATTGTTTTAGTGGGGTTGTCAAGCATTAAGGGTATCCTAACTGCTTTAGCACAAACCATAAACTCTGTCAGCTGTATGTAGTGGAAAAAACAGTGGTAAGGAGGGTTGATATTTCTGTTTAAAGGTCCGGGCTTGCAGTGGCTATGATTTCCCAACACTGACATAGTGAAAATGGTGGGTTTTTATTGATGTCAAAAGACCTAATAAACTGCCCTCAAAACAGTGTTAAAAGGTGGAGGCAGTGTATAAAGGGAGAAACACAATGTTTGAAAAGTGAAACAGTGGGCCTAATTTCAACAACAATGATCATTGTATAAATGCTTTGTCATTTCAAAAGTCCATCTCTGTGTGGTAAAAAGAAAAAACCATTGTTTCCTCCTTTGTTCCATGAAAACATAATTTAGTGAGTGAAGCTATTAAATCAAGTTTGGAGGTGTTCTTGTTTACCTGTGTGTAAGAAATAGTGAAGACAAGGAAGGTGTTTTTGATTGGGAGGAGTTTTTTGCCTTTGTCTAAATGCAAATTTGTCTTGTTTTTAACAAAACACAAAGAGCTTTGTGACCTTACCCAAACAAAGTGATCATTTGATTGTGTGTACCTTTTATTTGATTGTGTGCATATTATTATAACTTACTTGTTGATTGGCATACAAAAGGGGAAAAGCATTGTTTTGGAAGGAGCAGAGACCTAATATCACAGAAACATTTCACACAGCATTTGAGGAAAATTTTCCTTGATCAAACAGTGATTGACAAAGAAGACAGAGTTGTGTTTGAGAAAAAAATTAAAAAAACCATTTGAGGCAGTTTGGTTTTGCAGAGAGCATCCAGAACAAGATGCTCCCCAGGCAGGACAGTAGGAGTGGCTTGCATAAGAGATTTGAGCCTACTTCCACTGAAGAGGTGAATGCCCACCCATCAGTCTTGTTCAATTTCCATGAGGTTGGGTGTTTAGATTTTTGTCAAAGGGTGCAAGAGGTGAAGATATTTTCTCCTTTGACACACCTTTGCGCTTTGAGGTTTCGAGACAAGCATTTCTAGTTGGCATGCCTTGACTTCAAATTCTCTCCAAGGTCCATCTCCAAGGCCACTAAAATCCCCTATATTGGGGAAAAGTGGTTTAAGCAAATCCATTTAGACTCAGAAGATTACAAGCCCTTTATAAAAAACTGAGCACAGAGATTCATGTCCTTCTATTTTCCCTTTCTCATATCTTTTGGCCAGCTACACCCCCCTCATGAAGTCATCATGAATTACTTCACTTGTGAGGGAAGATTCTCCCGAGTTTATGCATATCACATTCGAGTGCTCATGCATTTCACTAGGGCCAGGTTGCTAAATCTTCCTTTCTTCTTACACAAGAGCATTGAGAAAATGGCCTCCACTGTTCAGAAGAAGCCTCCTTCACAGCAAATAGCCTATCTCTTCCATCACTCTCTCATCAAAATCATCATTCTTCATCATCTTGAAAAGAGAGAGGTCTCTTGGGATACTTTCATAACCCATCCAGATTTCTCCATTGTCCCTCCAGTTCACACATCCCCTACACTTCCTACTCATCATCCTTCACCTTCCTCTATCAGACCCATTCCTAAAAAACTCAATTTTACCATAGAGAAAGAAGAAGAGACTGAAGAGGGAGAAGAGCATGACCATGATGATGAGGAAGATGATGAAGGGCAGCAGCATGAAGAAAAGCAACACAGTGAGGGTGAGCAGGAAAGTGATGATGAACAATAGCAAGGGGAGGAAAAATAAAGTGTTGAACAACAACATCACAATGATGATGAGAATCAGCAAGGGGATGAAGAAAAGCAACACAGTGAGGGTGAGCAGACTTTTGATGATACACAACAGACTTATGATGAGGGTGAAGAAAACTCATGATGATACACATCAGCCAAAAGAGATCAACAAAGGTACCAAAAGAAGTTGAAAAAGAGCAGCATTAAAGTGATGAACAAAGGGGTAGCCAAAAGATGACACACAACAACCTACAACAAGATGAGCAAAAAGGCAACCTCAAAGGTGAAGAACAGCCTCTTCAAGAGGAACAAATAAAACTCAAAAAAGAAGAGGGGCATCAGATAAAAAGTTGGAAAGACAAAGTTGAGAAGGACAACTTCAAAGGAGATGCAAAAATACATCCTAGCCATCCTTGAAGAGAGCCAAGACATTGGAAAAATGAAGGGCAAAGTGATATGGGTAAAGAGCCCATGGAGCATGTGCTTGCTGCCTCTCCGAGGCAAGGGGCCATGCTCTCTTCTTCGAAAGTGGCCAAGCCGGACAACAAAGAAAAGGGTGCCTAGAGTCATAACCCGAATGTGACTAGGGGTCTTCCAAAGCAAGGGAAAAATTGCCAAAGAAGCCCATGGTCAAATTTCCTAAGAGGAAGAGTACCGAAAAGCCACCCAAAGCAAAGGGAAGGGAAAGGAAGAAAGCGTCATGAACAGAAAGGAATTCGACATCATCCAAATCCAAAGTGATGATAGTGATAATGAAGCCCGCATCCTAGAAAATCTCTCGATCCATAGAGAAAGCGAAATTGATGCTCAAGGGGATGATTCAGAGCTGAACTCAATCAATTTTTGCAAATTCAAACAAGCGATGAGTGTCCATATGGCCGTTTATGAGACACGGCACCGATACAAGAAGGAGGCCTCCAAAAGCACAAGTGAGGTTGGAAGAAATCATGGGTGAGTTCGATGAAAGAGAAGGCAAAGATCACCTGGGGGCGAAAGAGGCCAAGAACCATGGGGCTTAAAAAGGCCTGAGAAGCAAAAAGAAGAAGAAAAATGCCCTTCTCCAATCTACCCCTCTCACCGCATTGTTGGAACAAGATATAGAAAACAATCGGGAGGCATGGCTTGAGAGAGTTAATGATCACTTGGAGAGGAAATTGGAGAAGGAAAATTGTGACTTAGACTCAACGGAGGATGACGGGGCATTATAAAAGTTAACCGCCTTCCCGCGGAAGTTGAAGGTCAAGCCAAGAAAAATCCCTAAGGAGGACAAAGGGAAGCACCTCGCACAAAAATTGAGGAAAGACACCTAAAGACTCCAAATCTTGGCCTCACTTCACAACATGTTGCCGAAAACCCGAGGGTCATGCTTTCGCTAGTGAAATTCGACATATTTTGGTTTTTTGTCATTTTTGGGTTTTTTGCCAAAACTCATGGGCATCGTCTGGGCTTGGGGCATCATCAAAGGATGAGAATGGTATCATTGGATGCCACTTTAGAGCACGTACTCGCAAATTTTCAGACATTTTAAGATCATTTTCTCCTCTAAAAATGGCGAAAAACACTGCCACTTAATTAAGTGACAAGAAGGCCTATTTTTTGGGTTTTACACACATGCCTATTTTTTGAGGACTTCCACCGGTCACTTTGGAGAAAACTGAACATTTACAGAAATTATACACTCGCAGCTTTCCAAAGAGCTATCATGAGCCTCATTTCGACATCGGGAAGGCTTCAAAAGTTGCCGGCAAGTCGTGACCTTTTGCCGATGTATTTTTTGAGTATTTTTGTAAAAATTGAACCTTCTCAAAATCAAAGTTTCCTCATGTGCGTTTAGATATTTTTGCACATGAAGTTATGAAAAGTCAATTTATTTCCTCTTTTTTAGATTTTTTTTAGATATTTTATGAGATATTTTGTGCCTTGAGCTTTGCAAAGCCTCAAGGACAAAATAAGATATTTTGGATAGGCCAATGAGATTGCAAGTTGAACTAAGAGGCTTCACTTAGGCCTATTCCAAAGGCTTTCATTGTAAACAAGGCTAAAATTGATGAATAGAAACAATATATGGTCATATAAGCTTTGGAAGAAATACTTGTCTCATGCTTTTGGATAGTTTCTCGATGTTCTTGGATGATGAAAGAGGATTGTTGTTGGATTCCATGACTTGGGAGAATGGTATAGTGTCTTCTCTCGTGTTTTGTTTCCTAGTTTTCATTCATAAATCCATGTTTCTTGCTTTATATATAGGACAAGAGGAGAACAAATTTGAGACATGCCCTTGGAGGCACCTCAAATTTCCCGTTTCTTCATAGCTTCCATGTTTTCCATTCTTAGTCACATTAAAGAATTATTGATTGCTCTTTAATAACTTAAGGATATTGTTTCTTGCTTATCTTATGGTTTCTGCATGCTAAGTAGATTCACTTTGTGATGTCTCTCAAGCACTCATGGCTGGGGCCATAGCTCCATCTATAAAACTTTGATCGATTAGATTGTCATTTTTTGAACCAAGGAGGACTTGTTCCGATCTTGCCCTTTGCCTAAGACGATGAAATCTTGTTTTCAAAGTGCCCAATAGCTTGAAGTACTGTGGCTTAGGCATTTCGACATAGTGATTTGAGTTTTTTTCTGCCTTAAATGTATTTCCCAAAGTCTCGATAGCCATTTCCTAAAGTTAGAGAGTTATATATCTGTATGCATGGCTTGAATGTTTATTTCTATGCATTGATGAGCTCAAAGTTACATTTCTCATGATTAATGGTTTTCCCTACCATGTTTATGCTCTATTAAACTAGTTATGCTTTCTGAAATTTGTTATTCACAAACTTGATGTCCATTTTACTCCATTTTTCCCAAAGATCCATTTTACTCGAATCAAATCGACCCTTCAACAACCTTGTATCACCATCTCAAAGTTTTCTTGACCTCTTCGACCCCATAGCCCAACTGACCGACATATTTACCATCTTATATTTGATCAATTTCATCCCTCGCAACCTAAAACCAAACTGCAACTTACTTCATAACCGGCCTAAAAATCGAACACAATAAGCAAACACACAAACATATCCCTCACACAAATAGAGAGAGCCCTCTCTCGAGTCCAGAAGGCTAGTCCTTGTGGGCTCCAAAGATTGTTTGATGTTACACTGCCATTTGGTTTACAATCTACCCAAATCACGGGACCTCTAACAATTTACACAGTATGTAAAAGCGCATATGGTGTTAGTTGGTTTTATGGTTATTCACTATGCGTTGTAACATAGTCTTGAGTAATTGCTAATAGATTCTACCTACTCATTGACCTGGGGTAGTATGGTGAAGAAAATTCATGTGAATCTAAGGTGAGGATAGCTCCTTGAAAACTTCATTCCCTAAGTGTTTCCCACTTGGCCGGAGACTAACTATTTGGGTACACCAATCAACAAAGTAATCACGTGGTTAAACAAGTAAATCAATGCGCTACCGTGTTGTCGTATGGGCATGGCCTTGCCTCACTTGGTGAAATATTCGACAGCCACAATGATGTATTTATGGTTGCCCGATGAGGCGTGGTTACAAGTCATGAAGTCGATCCCCCATTTACAAAAGGGCCAGCTTACTATCACGGCCGTAGAGGAGCAGAGGTTCTCTTTCATTATGAGCAAAGTTGGCATCATTCATATTTTGACTATCATGGATAATGTAAAAACAGGAGTGCGTAAATATCCTACCCGTAGGAATTTCGGGGTGGTAGCCATTTCAGAGATGGTCGCCGCAAACATTCCATGGTAAGGGCCACATGAGTATTGTTCCACTTGTCATGAGTACCACGAAAATGGTGTCAATTCCTCACCGATATAAGACAACTCCCGTGAAGGAGATATTGAGGGGCTTGCTGACGTATGCATCGATGATCATTCGTGTGAGATGAGGTCTGAAATTTTGGGTTCATAAGAATAGGAGAATGTTTCGTACCAAGGGTCATTGGCCATACGAAGAAGAGATGTTCATCCGGTAGAAAATCATCTACTAGTGATCCCTTGAACTTCCTAGAGGTCCTTTATGAGCACCGCTAATGCAAGTGCCTTTTTTCTTTTGGGGGAGCGAAAATGTAAGTCGTATTTTAGGAGAATGACTATCCAACGGGCATACTTGTGGTTCACTAAGTGGCACGTGACGTACTGATGGGGTTATCCGCGATAACCATAGTGGTTTTAAGATGATGTAGGCAGTTTGAATGTATGGATTAATGATAGGGCGTGATTTTCTTGGGTTCAGCATTCCAATGCTGGGCCCGATAAGGTTTTGCTGATGTAACATATTATGTGCTCCTTTCCATCCGGACCATCCTCAATCAATACCCAGCCTAATGAGTTTCCAAGCTTTGACAGATATAGGATATAATCCTTGTCATAGTCTAGGGGACTAATGAGTGGTGCCGAGGATAATGTCTCCTTCCCGCCGCATCAAATGCTTTTTGGGCATGGTCATCCCATTTAAAGGAATTTCCCGGTGAAGAAGGCGCAAGAACCCTTGAGTGCAAGTGGCATAATCTCGGGATGAAGCCTCTCAAAAATTGGCCTTTCCTTGTAGTTGAATTGTTTGAAGGTTCGAGGTGGAGGTACCTCTTTAATGGCTTGACCTTGAGGGGGTCCACATGAATGCCTTGATGGGACACAATAAAACCTAAAATTATTCCCACCGAGGCAAAAAACACATGTGAGAGGGTTCAAGCGTAGGCTGTATTGATCGCATCTTTGGAATACCAATCGCAGATCCTTAATATGGTTTGAGCTCTTCTTGGAGCGTATGGTTAGGTCATCCAAGTAGGTGAGGATAAGGTGCGCCAAGTCGTGGAATATATAATTCATAGCCCGTTGGAAGGTGGCTCCCGCATTTTTTAGGCCAAATGACATTACCTCGTATGTGAACGTGCCTCAAGTGATGGTGAACGGCAGTTTTCATTGATTCGTATGGAGGATTTGGATTTGATTGTATCTAGAGAATCCATACATAAAGGATAGAGCTTCAGGACCTATGCACGCATCGATGACTTGGTCGACGAATGGAAAGTGTAATTGCCCTGGTGTTTTGTTCAGAACTCAAATAATAAACGCGATTGTGGCCCTTTCTCTATTTTTTCATGATAAGAACAGGTTGGAAACCTAATATGTATAGGTGATGTGGTAGATAAATACGTCTTTGTGAAGCTTGTCAATTTCTCGCTTACTTCTTCCTCGCCTTTAGATCGATGCAATGGACATTGTTTCTAGTGTAAATCGGGAGGGTACATCAAAGCCAAGTGTCACATGGTGCTCTATATAGGAATAACCCCGGCATTTCGAGTAGTCCCATGTGAAGATATCTCTATACTCTTGTAACAAGCCAGGTAAGAGGTTATTTCTACTCGAGAACATACTTTAGTGAGATTTAGTAGATCTTGACTTTTAATGTATTTTTGGATATGTTCACTTTAAATGTAGGTGAAATATTTGACATATATTTCCCCTTCCTCAAATGCATCTAGCCAGATGGGTTTTGAACCAATCGACTCATCGATGCCAGAGAAGTCTTTGATCTACTCTGACAGTTTTGTCTGGCTTTTTGTTAGAACTCGAACATTTTCTTGGGGAGGGAAATGAATTTAACGATGATGTACTGCATCCATGGGTAACTTGGCTCTGTCATACCTCTAGTATATCCCCCATCCGAATGAAACAAGGACCCAAAGGGGGATTTTTCCCTGTGGTAGGTTTGAGAAGGAAATGGGGGGGTAATCCAAAGTTCCGCCTATTTGAGAGAAATGAGAAGGATCTCATTGTGGATGTGGTGGAACCAGATGATGGCCGACAGAAAGTGCATAGATTGGGTCCGCACCACGTAGGGACAACCACTCTGTAGTTGTACCGACTCGACACCTACGATGAGAAGACATCTCTATTCATGGTTCCGATACATGATGACATGAGTCGTATATGGTGTGTTAAATTATTGCCGCTATAGACACCTCCTGACCACGTCCTCCCGATGGCCAACAGTGGGATGAAACGACTGGCCGCACTCCTCTTGGTTGTCGTACTATTCATGGATTCCAAGTTTGTGTCATCTTCTTGGGAGAGGGACTATGGTTGATCACATACAAGCAACCGTGTGAAATCATGGCATATAGTGACAATGACGTATAGGTTGTTTGTCACCACATATTTGACTAGCAATTTTAACGTCCATTTCACCGCGATATACTATATGACTAGGTATCATCGTTGGAACATTTCCAAAGTTGATAATCAATGATGAAATTATCAAGTTCATCGCAATGTACGCATCTTTCGATTGGGGGAGGGGTCTGGTGAGCCTTCGTGTGATATTCGTTCCTCTTGTAAGTATAGGATGATACGAGGTTCATCACCGATGGATTGGATGGAGGGATCCTACCGATAGGATCACTCGATCGTATGTAAGGAGTCCCTATATTGTGATATATCTAGGCATAGATAGGTATAGTGCCCATAGATGCTAGAGAGAGTGCATGCGTGATTGGCAAATGCAGTGCTTTGCCTTACCTTTGGTGGTAGGTTTGCGGGGAATGCGGCATCGAGATGTTTTTTTCGTGAGCCAAGGAGTGGTTTTAATTCATCCACTGACATATGTGATTAGGGTGGCCTATTACGTTGCATATAGTGAAAAATGGTGATTCCCGTTGAAATGGCGGGGGTCACCATCTTCTTCCTCTCTTCTGGTTTTCTTGGTCGATTACCGTGTTTTCGCAATGGGAGCTTCCTTCACGAGGGTGGTCTCGACCGTTTCTTGATGGGGTGAAGGCTCCTCAAGACTAAGGGGCTTTAACCCTATACAAAGAATGGGTGGCTCCTCTTCCAAAAGGAGGAACAAGGTACCAACCGGGAATGCCAATGATATTTTGGGTAATACTGTTGTTACAAACTCGTCGCGAGACGAAGCCACCGGGGGTGAGGAAAGGGGTTTAGGAGCCGGTATAGCGGAGAGGCTATCGTGGCCAATATCTCGGTGTCGTTATCGCTTGAGTCCATGTCCCGACTCAGCCTCGGTGCTTGATGTTTACATCATGCATACCGTGGCCCCCGTGACATTGGGCGATGCCTCAAGGATAATGGGAGGATCTCCTAGAATGACCCTAGGACCCGACAACTATTTGAATTGCCTGTGCAGGCCATATTCTTGGTACCGTGAAAGCACCATCCAAGGTTGTATATACATAGGGTAGAATTAAATCCATGTTGGTTAGGGGACGCTTCTTGATGTGTGTCGTACCAAGTCTACAAGAATGATGCGGTCCTCTTGGGGGCACATCATAATGTGGGAAGAGTGATAGGGTTGCGGGACAAAGAGTGAGCATATAATATATAACTCTACTCCAGGAGACATTGGGGACCAAGTCTACGTCCAAGACTTCAATGTCTATGTGGACTATTCTTCACCAGAAAACTGCATATTTTGGTAAAGGCTGGATTGGGTAGGACAATTGCCATGCTTGAAGTGTTATGACCGAGGGTTTTAGTTCGGTGGAACCCAACTTTTGCCAAAAAAATTTGACATGATGCATGTTGATGCGGTTTCCTCGTTAAGGACACATAGGTAACAGAAGATATTCTATACCGATACCGGCATTCCGGAAGGCTTACCATGGAAGGAAGTTTGGGGGTGGCTTCTTCTAAGTCAAAAGCCACTGAGGCCAGACGTAGGGCCCAATAGGCGCCATATGGAAAGTAGGGATTTCGTTGTTTTGGGAACGACTGTAGTACTTCCAGAGTCAATATGAATTAAGGGATTGAGCTAAATCATCCACGTACTGCTATAATTATGGGCCGCTTTGGAGAAGCCGTCACTATTGCACTTTGCTATCTTTGAAATATCTATATATCTTTAATAAAGTCAGTAATAAAGGCACTAGTACTAGCCCCGACGTAGTGGTGTCTCGTGTGTCGTAGTTCGATTCCCGTGTTTGGAAAAACATCTCTTCCCTAGTCATGAGATCTCAGTATGATTTTCTCGGAATCGTCCGGGGTTTTTCTATTGAGGCCGACTAACTTTGTGGTGCTGTCTGTATCATTATGAGTTGTTGGGAAGATCCTCCTTTGTCCTCGGTTACTCTAGGAGATTTTTTAGCTCATAGAGATTCGGGACAAGGTGAGCATAGCTCCCATACTTCCACATATTGAATAGGAATGGCTTGTTCAAAGAGGTGGCCTTTGGCCTTGCCGCTCGGGCATTTCTAGGCTCCTCGGGTTTTGATTTCCCCCGTCAGTTGAGTTACTCAGCCTTGGGATCGTAGTGAGCGCCGTTGGTTTCCGCTACCCTATCCAAGGTTCCCTTTTGGCTTATTTTGATTCTTTCTTTACCACGCTAGGAGGGTAGTTCTCCGGCTATACTAGTGTGGCTGGTTTTGGGACGGCTGCACAAATTTTACCTCGTACGTTGGTTTTCATAGGTGGGTCATGTGTTGGGGGACTTAGCATAACACCGTCTCCGGATCCGCACTTGGCCGTTGGAGGGAACTATTCCACGTTGTTTCTTTCTACATACCGGGTCCCCTCACCGGGAGGATAGGTCCTCCTCGATGATACGCTGTTCTTACACAAATTTTTCCCATATGATGACTTTGAAATCATGCAGTTGAGACATGTCTCCGGTAGAACTATGTGTAACCGGGGTTTCTAATTCACTTACCTAGGTATCCTTGGGTCATTGACCCACCAGCTCCATCTCGTTGTGAGTTCGACGTGCCTAGAAATTATTGATAAGTTTGCAAGCGCGTAACATTAGGCGGTGATGTTGTACAGATTCTAACTACGTATAAATCAATCTTAAGCTTTTGGGATTTACCGATTACATCCTCTTCTGCATGGGTTTTTTTGCTTCACATCCTTTGAAATCTCACGTCATATTTTTCAAGAATAAATATAAGAGGACTCGATCATCGAGTTTAGCTTTACATAAACCGTGACGCCGCTCCATTCATGAATATGGTCCGAGATATTAATTTGGTGGGGGTTTGTCTAAAATGAGTCAATAATTCCATTCCAAAATCATGGTGAATGGGTAACGAAAATATGTGAGGAACGCAAGAGGGCAAGGGCACTAAAGGTTCTGATAAAGCAGAGGTGTTTTCCACGTACACTTCGTGGCTACTCCTCAGAAGAGTGTGTTCAAATAGCCTCAATTGAATAGTGTCATCGATGATAACACGATGAGGCACTACAAAGTGAAAGGTCATTACATGATTACCCAGGTCTTCTGGGCTTCTTGCCTTCTAATTTTGGTATATTCGAGGGAGCTTGCGGGGCATGGGAGGCCATTACGAATCATGTGCGATGGGGTCATTCATTAGCCGGTTAAATCGCATTCAATGAAGCTAAGAAAGGTGAGTGGGAGGTTGATGCGCATTGCAATGTGTGAAGACACAAAGTTCGGTTAGAACAAGGGTTAGTCCGTACGTACCCCGCCGGTGGTATTCAAATTACCTCAATGGGACACACTCCTCCGTTTCCTACGGGTCGAGGGGGGGGAGTGGTGTGTGGTGTGGTGTTGGGATACTAACTAGTTCCTAAATCTCAAGTGGCTGCTCCAATGAAGGATGAACTAATGACGTTTGCGTGTTCCGTCTTTGATGCTCAAATGGTGAAAGACTCGGGAACCCTCCTGAGAATGGGGAGGTCCAAAAGATGCCCGGATCGACGAGGTTCCATTGGGACCTGCTCCTGGTGTGTCAACTAGGTTAGGTTTTGGAAAATTTTGAGAGGATAGAGTCTATGATCAAAGAAAATTATGGCCACATACATAAAACAAAGTGAAAATAAAAATAAATTTTCCCTTTAAATTAATCTATGTGATCAATCAAGAAAATGTGGTTTTTGTTTTGTTACATATGATACTCAAAATACTAGAAGACCTATTGTGTCCTCACACACTCAAAAAGTAACTCCGGGCCTTGATAATATTTCTGCAAGTACGGGACAACATCCAAGAAGAGTTGGCAACGCCCCCGCTAGCCAAAGAGAATCCACCAAGGTAAGGGTAGAGGGCTCCGAGTTTCCTCGCACCATCACCTATAGGGTAAAGGATGCCCTAGATTTTGGCCAATACAAGAACCACCATCCCACGTGAGCGTTCACCTGGGTTTGCAGTCACCACCGCATCGAGTGCATCATTCGGTCGCAATCCCCAACTTATACCGCATGTAATCGCTCCTAAGCCTAACCCCATCTTGCGACCGAGTTCTGGTTGCCAACAGTTTTCTTTCCATGGGCTGATAGGTGGATTTGAAGCTCCCTAAATACACAAATTCTATGTTTCAATATGAATTATGATCAAGGCTTCTTATTGGATGTCGTCTGATCCTAACTTAAACTATAAATTCTTCTCTCGTCCCCGTGGGGAGAATTTAGTGAGTATGGTTAAGTTAGTTTTAGGTGTCTTTCTTTTTCTTATTGGGTGAGTGTTTGTGAGCATAAGGTGAAAAAGAACATAGTTTTAACATGTAGATATACATCCTTTACAAAAACCCCTATTTAAACTAGGTTGTGTTGTTCGGCTCAAATGGAAAACATGTGCGTATAATGGGTCGGTTTAAAATTTTCCTAGTTAATCTATGTGACTAACTGTGTGTGTGTGTGTGTGTGTGTGTGTGTGTGTGTGTGATGGGTGGAATTGTGAATATGGAGTGTCTATATGCTTACCTAGGATCACCAGAGGGTGCAAAGGTAACAAATATTACTTGTTTTTGTATAGATAATCTGGACATAGTCCAAGAATTCCTAATGTAAAAAAATTGAACTAAACTAAACAATTTCTACACTAAAGGAAAGAAAACTAGCTATGCATGCGGTCTTAGGCCACTCATTTGGACTAGTTATTTGTGTGAATACCAAAATTTGTAAAACATACTTAAATGCAAGTTAATTTCCCCCTACTTAACCATGTGAAAATTTTGCAAAAAATCAACTTGAATCAAAAACTAACTCTAAGCCTACATAAAGCAATGAAAGTGAGTTCTAACAAGTTGTGGAGTATCGTAACAAGTGCCGGAAAATAAATTAGAGGCTACCACACCTTCCAAATAGAAATAAAAACATAAAATTGGGAGAGAAATCTCATTATGTAAATTGCGCGCAAAAATCCCTAAGGTGTGTGCTTTCTTGCGTGCAAGCCGCGACTAAACGCGTGCCCTATGCGTCCGTGAGGAAAACAATCGCAAATTCCTACAAGTAAAAATTTAGGAGCTAATATTCTCTATCTCCGTCACCAAAGTGAATCTAGGGACCGCAAGATAGATCAAAGGGCTATCACCTCCACTCTCCAAAGATAGACAAAGGTCTCCCTAAAAAGAAGGCACAACCACATAAACTTGTAAAACATTAGTGGAGTCACCAATCCTCGCTGTGGTGACTCTGGTGCATGAATGTAATAAATTGCACTAGTTTAAAGGGTGTGGCTTGGCCCTTTAAACTCTAGGTAATAGGCGTAAATGGTGGAGTTCAAAAGCATACAAACTAGAGGAAAAAAGCATGCAAATGTATACTTAAACTAAAAATAAAACACAAATATACAAAAGCTATTTAAGAGAGTTAAACGATAATAGTGCAAATAGTGGTCGAGGCCCCTTATTATTAAAATTTTGATACAAAGAAGAAATTTTACCTACTTTCCAAAGGGCTCCCTAGACAATGGTTCTAGGTCTCGATGCAAGGATGTTTTTTTCCAAGCCTTCACCTCAAGGAAAGCTCCCTCTCTCTCTCGTTATGATGGACTAAGATTGGATACAAAAACAAGTCCCCTCTATCTCCAGCCTCCGGGTCACACACCGCCGGTATTACTTGGGCTACCGCGCATAACAATGTGATCACTCGGTCTACATCTCATGGTAGCTTCTGAGCAGGGATTTCAAATCCTCCTTCCTCCCTTGGTACATGGTGGATGATGACCCAAGGGAGAGGCATGATTCCATTGTGTGCTCCAAATATTCCTCCGTGTCCTCACATACCGTCTAAGGAGGCACTAGTGGCTATCCTTAGGCGGCTTCCTATAAGGAGTAATTGTCCCTTTCTTTGTGTGGTCCGAGAAAGTGACATTTTTCCATTAATGTCATCTTCTCTCGTTGTACGATTTTACAAGCAGCAAGCAACAAGGTTACTTTTTCATTTGTTTTTAATCGAGTCTCAAAAGTAGTAAAATGGAACTTGTAAAAGTATCATCCATGAATAAATAGAACCGGTTATTGCACAAGAACAAACCACAACCGTTTTTGAGGTAAGAACATGTTTTAATATTTTTTCATGTTTTTATATGATTTTTTTTATTTTATATATATGTCCCTTCCGGGAGCATGAAGCTTTATGTATCGTTGCATGTTGACCGCCGCAGGTCGGCGAGGATTTCACCCATCGGCAAGAGGGTGGCAAGGGACTTGAGGGTGCCCATTATGTGGAGGAGGACCCCGAGGAGGAGATTGCAGAACTGGTTGCCTTGACCACCGAAATCCTGAATATCCACGATGGAAGACATTCTCTGCCGCACTAAAGGACACACAATCGTCAGTGGTATCAAGTCGCATCCATCGACTACCGACTTGAGTGATTTGAGTATTAGCCTATTATTGTGATCACCACGTGGATTAGATTAGATTTTTTTCTCGTGTTTTCCCAAGACCTACGAGTCTCACTTATGTATCGAACATATATCATTTTTTGATGAGGGTATGATGTACCCGCAAACAATATTTGCAAACTAATATATATATATATATAGATATATATATACAGATATTCTATTTTCCTATGCCATGTTATGTTATGATGATTATAAATGCCGCAAATGTCTATCTAGAACATGATTAGCCAATGCATCCGTTAATGTATCATACGTGGAATGATGATAGTGTGATGTAATAAAAAATTATTTCTAACAAACGAACACGCAGATACATTATCAAGATTTGAGGGTGTCTCAAGGAATATTTCCCGTTGAGCTAGAAAACAAGCCGTGAATCCAGGTTAACATCTAGTTCTCTAATTCTAAGAGAAATTTCTTCATACGTAAGCTCAATAATCGCATCAGATTCAGCAATATTATTAGTTGTATGACCTAAAATACTTATATCTACTAACACACCATTAGGATCATAGATAACTCCAGCCGTAGAAGATAAGTTTCAAGTACTACGGGCAGCACCATCAACGAGCCGACATAAGGAGCCAAAGACATTCGCAAATCAAGTAAAAAAAGATAAGTAGGAAAGCCGGACACTAAATCAAAACATGTACAAAAATGAAAAGAACACTAATGTACAAGAATAGATACACGAGGAAATCATGCATAATATCACTTTAGATAAAGACTATTCTATGGTTTATCTAAAGGATACCTTCATAATCAATCAACATATGTGCCCCTTTTTGTAAACATGTTTCACGATATATGGCCCATGCCACATTGGTTCGAATTTTCTGTTCTCCAATTTTCATGTACTGGCCTGTAGAGAAGGATGCCCTTCGCAGAAGGCATGGAGAAATCGTCTGATCGAAATGATCTTTGACTTGTTTTTCCCCGTGCTTCGATAACCAAGGCAAATAAGTGTTGAGTTTCATCAAGCCATTCCAATTATAAGAGATGTTCCTCTCCGGTGAGGTGTTTGGGAGTAATTCGAAAACTAACTCGAGCGAAGGAATTTCACATTCAATTGGAAAGGTAGCTTCAAGTCCATATACTAACCGAAATGGAGTGAATCTAGTAGCATTTTTGGTCGAAGTTCGAGGCGTTCCGCAGAGTCAAAAACATGAGATGCCGCCTTGATTTGTGCATCCGAATAGCTGGATGAAGCATGGTAACTAAGACTTTACTACTTCAACTCGTCGTTGGACCGCAGTAATACAGAGTTGAGTTGTTGTGATGTAAGCCCAACTAAGAAGCTTCATCTTTGGGGCCCACATGTAATGGCTAAAATAAGAGACATGGTCGGTGAAAATGGCCTAAGGAATGCTGAATCTTGCGATAACATGGTTGGGTAAATAAATTGAGGTGTTGTTTACCGTTAGTGGCAAGTGTAGGCATCTCCTTGGCCCATTTAGTGAAATAGTCCATAGCAACAATGATATAACCATGCCCCCCGACCAAGTGAGGGTTACATGTCATGAATTCAATGCCCCATTTAGTGAATGGGCCGACGGTAATTCCCGGTTTCACGTAAATTTCGATAGGCATTGTTTGCATATTACTTCCCATGTTCCCCTTAGATAAAACCTCTTGAGCCGACAATGGTGTCGGGAGCGGGTCGCGTGGAACATGGGGAGGAGATTTTCAAGACATGACTGAATTAGTTGTTGGGCTTGGAAAAAACGATGAACGATGATGCATATCGTCCTAGGGATTTTCTCCAAGAGACATGGTTTGGACAATACTCTCATGGAGGAAAACATCTCATTCAAGGGATTAGATGAATCAAGAATCAAGCTAAGGAGACTAGGAGTATGCGTCAAAGAATATGCTATAAGTAGTATGTTTATAAGGATGAGAGTCAAGCAAAAATGATCTCACAATAATTGATTTTTATCATAATTAGCGGCATTAGGCGTCAAATGAATCAACCTCGATCAGAGAAGGATAATCCATGGATCGAAGAAGTGGAGATCATATTGACCTTAGCAAAGGTTGCGCAGGAAGAGAAAAAAGACCCATAAGGGTAGGATCTTTGAAAAGTCCCGCCCAACACTTTCATAAGGCATCTAATGTGGTCTACATACAAAACTTTTCTCTCTCAAGAAGTGGAGGTAAAAGGGACAACCGATCAACAATGATAATCTTTCCTTCGTATGTGAAACAAAAAGAACACTAAAGAGAGTGGATGGTAGGCATATCATGGCATGAGTCTAATCGCGACCAAGGAGGAGATTATAGTTGAGTTTGGTGTTAATGACTTCAACCTCAACATTAACCTTTTTTCCTTCCAACGTGATAGGTAAGCCGGTGAGGATACCAAGAGGGCTAGATTCCTTCCGTTTTCTCTATTAGCCACCTATAAAATTTGTCATATCAAATGGTGGCTAAAATCTTTTTTAAGCCTTCAAGAAACAATGCATGACCAAATTTTTAGTTCTTAAAGTCTTAAGGATGATCTTATCCTTTGAGATAATCTTCACGCTTGTTTCCCTCTTTATCCTAAAGAACCTACTGCTTTCCAAGAGAAAGACTACTTAAAACTCCATCTTTCATCATTTTCACTAATCCTCTTCTCATAAATAAACCCCATTTCATCCCTTTTTTCCTCCATAAATTCCTCCATAAGCCTTCATTTAACCTTCAAAATCATTCCAAAGATCCTTTTTAACCTTATGTCTCTTAATTTGGTTTAAAACTCCTTCATTTCTCTACCGAAACTTGTTTTGGCTCTAAATTCCTTGTTTTTGGCTTAAAAACACTCTTCTCGCATATGTTCCTTAAGCTCCTCGAGGGCTTATTTCCTTAACCCCTTTCCTCATACAATCTATGCCCCGAAACTGGTGTTAAAAGGCCTTAAACCTCGATGAAACCCTTTTTCCTTTGTTTTTCTTTACCACCCCGACGTTTTGGTCCGAGCATCCGTACCGTTGACTGCAGACGACCCGTCACTAGGCCTCCCGATCACCATCCCATCTCTTCTCCCCTTCCGCTTTCCACTTCATTTTTAAATCTCCACCATTTTTTTCAGAGATCCAATGGTCACGATTAAACTCGATAGCCTCTGTCACTTTCATCCTTTCCACAATAACCCATCTCCTTTATCGCATCTTGACCATTCATTATTGAAATCGATCCCGTCATGATTCAATCCGATAGACCCAACTCCTTTGGGACCTACCTCCCGCCTCATAAAAAACCTACCCACTCATGTGCTTCCACGTGTATTCCACTATCGCCCCTTCCGTGCAACTTCCTCATCGTGTGTGATCTACACCGTCAAATCCGGAGCCCTAATCCGACGGCAAAATGCAAATATTTTCGCAAAATTTCTTCTAATGCACGTTAATGCCCCAAAAGCTTGAAACTAGCCAGATTCAAAAAGGACGCATGTCAAACAATGTATCATATCTATTTTTTTTGGCAAACCGCAAATCACTTGAATACAACGTGAAAACCACCGTTAGTTTTCCGCCTCACCACTATTCTCCTTTGCAAGGTTATTTTCGAATTTAATCCAAGCCAGTTTATCGTACAGGATCGGATGGTCTTGTTTAATCCTCACCCTCATTTCACTTTTCGCCTTATTTGCTCCCAAAAGAATTCCTGGTCGATCTCTCGACCGTTTAGTATCCTAATCGGGACAACATACCTCAGCATCGCGACCCCAATTCCTTTGCCTCTATCTATTCTCAAACGCTCCATTGTGAGTTCTCCGCCATTGATCTCCGAAGATCGAACGGTCTTGATTTAGCCTCCTCCATCGCATTTCACCATCCAACCTCCCCAAATTAACCCACTGCGTTTAATCTCGGCCGTTGGTTATTCTCATCCGACGACTCGATTTAACTCACGCCCCAAACCTTCAAAGCAGCCTGAACCTATTTTTCGTAGGTTTTATAATTTTTGTTTGTTTTTTTGTGTTATATGGGTTTTTCCCATATTTTTAACATAATGATAAAGCCAGGGGTGAAGATCCACATGCCACTACCCAAGAAGAAATGGAATCTGCTGTGGTCGTACTATGCTTTACCCATGCCTCATGAGCATTGGTGATGTCATAAAATTCTTTCAAGTACATACGTTAACGTTGTACCAAAAACAAAGTGAAATTATCAATTAAGCGAAGAATACGTTGTCAAAGGATAAGATCAAAAGAAGAAATAAAGAAATTAATGATTTTGAATAGATTTTAAAGGGATCAAGGCACAAATTCAAGAATCAAAAGGCCTAATCCACAATCAACAAGGAAATAAAGACCGTAAATGAAGATCAAGGCCTAATCGTGCCTAAAACATAGACCAAAAGAGAAAATTTAAGATACTTTAAGGAAAAAAACAAAGAGATATATCAACAAAATATCCACTACCACATCGAGGCTAATTGAATCCTCTCCAGCCTACCAAAGTGCTAATTCGCCGCTTCAATAAATCAAATGGAGGTGCATTTATCATTTAATCGCTGATATTTTTGCCTAAAGACAATGCTCGAGTTATCACAAATCGACCTAAAAGGAGTTTAAAGTCAAAAAACTACCAAGCATCTTAATACTTCAGATGAAACCAATTAATACATGGAAATACTCGATAACTTCTCATTGAGCCCTCAAAGGCCGAGAAGCATTCACTTGTATTAATTGAGCCTAGAGATCTTTTTCTCTCATCCCACCTCCTCATTTCTTCTATAAATAATTCGTAGAAGATAAGTTGGTTGTTGGTCTCTAGATATCTCTGCTGTATAAATAGTTTTCTCAAGCTATTGAAGCCTTGTTTTTAATCAAAGATACATAAGCCGAGATGACAAGTCGTCGTAGAAACTCATCGACTCGATGATTGTAACTGGTTTGAACATCAAATACAAGCTTATTTATGGGATCTCGTCTATGTCAATGGTGATGTGTTTCTCAATCGTAATTGTTATTTTTCTTTATATTTCCATTCTGCCCACTTTCTCCGATAAAGAATAGCAAATATAGAGCTAGGATTTATCGTTAAAAGTACCTCTACTCACCGATAAGCTTTATCTTTATGTTTTCCTCTAATCAGGTATTTAAGAATGACACATACCTGCCAGTTAAGGAATGTTGGTATTTTACAATCTTATCGTCTAAATCAAACATTGTCACCGGTTATTTTCATTACATGCGCAGTAGATTTGGACTAGGAAAGTTTATGGTTTGCCCTATCTTCTAGTTCTTCCTTCAAAGTTTGTTTGAAAGTTTCCTTAAGAGTATGCTGAAAGCAGTGCTAGTTTCAAAGTACTTACCCGATTTTAGACTACTTTTTATGTTTATCATGAATGTTTTCCTTGAATATGCCGAAAGGGGTGCTGCTAAGTTACAAGTCTTTACTTGATCTTAAGCTATTCAAGTGTTTTAAATGTTTTCTATTGAAAGTACATCAAGAGCAAATGATAGTTTCAAAGTACTTACCGACCTTAGACATGGTGTCTTTTCTTAAGTGCATGCCAAAGCAGGATAGTTTCAAATTTCTTACTTGATCTTAGGTTGTTCTTTGTTCTTCATCTGTTTGATTTCCTCACTCCATTTCTTATTGTTCCATTCAATAAAATCAACTTAAAGAGATCCTTTGAAAAATATGACTTGCCCCATGGACCACTCTTGAACCTAAATATTTCAATTAAACCCTCTTATGACTCCATAGCCCAATGGATTAAATCTCGCTTCTTGCTTATCTTATTAGTCGAACCATTCTCCCACTTATTTACACCTTCACCCTTCATATAGACTTCTTCATCTTCATCATATCCTTGCCCAACCAAAACTAAACAAAACCTTATTTGTCAACTAGCCTAATATCATACTTAAAACCTTAAAAGATAAATCAATCTTTGCACTTATAGAGAGATCCCTCTCTCGGGATTCAGAGGGCTAGATCCTAGAATCCCAAAGCTGTTCATATGTAGGCTTTGGCAAACTTTGTATTTTCCAATTCCTAAATTACGAGACCTAACATTCCTGACTACTGGGATTTTTTAGTCAATTTCAAGAAAACCCCTTTGATTCAAGAACATTTGGTGTGTTATCTAGTTGAGTCACCTAACATTTCGGGTGACTCGGGGTATTCGAGTAAAAATACTTGAACAAAACACTCCAGATCTGGGCAAAGAGGTAGCTCTCTTCAAGCCCTACCAAAGCATGTTGGTAATCATGATAGGACTTATTTGAATTAGTGACAAAATAAGTAACCTCTTGATTCTCATAGAGCTTATCAAACCTTGAAGGAATCACGAGCTGGGTTTACAAGAGGTACAACATTTTTGTCTCATCACCCTAGCTAAGAGTTGAAATAGATTTAGGACACTCTCATAACCCATAGAACTGAAAACTCGAAAACCCAAAATTTCAGATTGGCTTCATAATCAACAATATGGGTGGAACATAAAACATTTTACCCATAAGAGCTAAAATTTTCCACCGCGACTCCACACTCTAAACTCCCAAAAAGACCAAATGACTTCACTAGTAGAAGACCCCCAACTGATTGAATAGATAAAAGTGACCTATTTTCTCATTTATAAACATAGATTCATAAGGATATAACGAAGATATGCCCCAATGAATAGAGATCAGTATCCCCGGGTTTCCACACAAGATGCCCTAGGTGAATTGGGATGATAACCTTCCCGTTTTTCAAAGGTGAAAATTTTGATAACCCATCGTTACATCTTATCACCCTTCATATACATGTATGGAGGTTGAAAGTTGAAGTTGCATGAATATTTCCTAATAAAAATGTTCATGTTAACATTAGAAGGAAAAGCTAGCGATTGGTATGAATGGTTGAAATATGGTGACTTTGTTTTTATGACCTTGAATATGTGTTTTATGAGAACTATAAAGAAAACACTACATCATTATCATGGGGTGAAATACATTATGATCCATCACAAAACATCACCCAACACATTATAGACAATGATGAGGATTTGAAAAAAGTACATCCCTAAAGATCTTTTAATAGTCATTCATGAGTTTACACTATTGAAAAATTATAAGAATATATATGAATCAACTTGAGGAAGAAATCAACCAAGAAATAAAGGAAATTCCTAAGATATCCTTGAAAACACAAATAATGATTCATCATCCCCTTGCTAGCCGAGGCTCAAGAAGACATCCACTTCAAAATCAATACAAGAGAAAGAGGGCAAATATATTTCGCTTGTCAGGAAGAGAAATCTCTCCTTTCACAGGTAATAGCAATTGATCAAATACTAAATAAGAAGCTACCAACCTTCATTTAAATAAGACAATCATCAACATAGTGCCTACTCCATAGAACAACCCAATGGCACTCAAGACAAAGAGGATAGTGAGAAAAATTAATGATAAATCTAGAACTAGTCCTCTTGGAGTATGAATTTTGATGGGTCATGTGCTAAAAATAGTGCAGACAGCAGGAATATGGCTTTTACAATACAAGAAACAATAATTCTGAAGCCCATTCATATAAATTGAGTTTTCAATGCACAAGTCACATAGTAGAGTATGAGGCACTTCTTCTAGGACTCCGCTATTGAATAAATTAGAGCCCAGAGATAACAAGCTCATGGAAATGCAAAATTGGTAATTAGGCAAGTGAATGAAGAATGCATGGTTAAACATCCCAAACTTAGAACCTATAGAAATGATGCCATCGAATTATTGAAATCATTTGAAGAGTTTCAACTTACCTCGTTCCTAAAGACCAAAAAGTTCTGCCAAAGGATTAGCCCTTATTGCTAGTACATCTCCGAGACCTTGGGAAAGAAAACAATATACAATTCAATAAAAATTCATACCATTTGTCCCAAAAAATAAAATATAATCAAAAGTCTTTGGGGAAGAAAATACAAGATCATTCATCGAGGATATATTATCTTTTCTCATGAGAATTCCTTTCCCATTGCTAATATCAATCAAGCTAACCAAAGAACTCCGAATTCACACTAGAAGCAAGCATAGATTTAGAGAAAGAATAAATTTTACCACTTGTTGATTTGCAGTTAAAGATGATGATGTTTCCAAGGAACATACCGAAGATACAATCCTCAAAGCTGATATCCTAGAGGTAGGAAATCTACTGACAATGGAGGACCAAAAAGAAGAGAATTCCCAAATTTTCTTTGTTGATCCTATGGAAGAGTGTGTGGAGGCCCCAATTAGCTCAATTTCTCAAATACGGAACCTTGCAGAGTTGGGGTAAGACTCTAAAATGCTGGCTACCTCCTCGTACGGCCTTGATTTCAAAGATTAAGATTCAATATACCATGGTTACCTCCTCGACTTGTAGCCAATTTCTCTATTTATTTTTGTCACTACCAATCGGCTACATTGGCATTATTGTACCATATGAAGTATGTAAATATTTCAAGAATTAGGATTAGGTTAGGTAGGAATGTCAATAAAGCCTTTGGGTGATTTGAGCATTTAGTTAGTTGTTGATTTTTGCTTTGAAGGAAAAGAAAATGAAAAAAAACAATAAAAAGATAAAAAAGAGGGCGTAATGAAAACAAGAAAAAGGTACATCCCCATACCAAAAAGAGAAAAAAAGTCCGAATGTAAAGCTCAAATACTACCCCAAAAAAAAAACACACTTCTAGTTGGTCATACAACCTAATCATGACTAATTAGTTTTTCAATTTATCACGTATAGGTTAGTGAATTAAATCACCTAAAATGAATTCAATCTTGGCTTATCACTAAGATATATTAGGATAGAAAAAAAAGGTTCAAACAAGCTCAAACCCGAACCTAGAGTTGATGAAGAACTCGGTTCCAATAAGCTCAAAACTTGAACCAGATGAGAAAGAAAAAATGGCTCAAAAAAAAAAAACCTAAAAACATAGCTCAAAAAATAATGAAGGATTTTTAGTTTTCGCATCTTAAGCTCACCGTTTGCTTTAATTTCCTGCAAATAACAATCTATGTGCAGCTTTTTTTATGCCATAGATCAACAACAAGTCGAATGCTTAATCCTTTGATTGGCCGTTTTTAAATTTCCTCGCGTTTTAGAATTTAGAGAATGAAGATCAGCGACAAGCCTAATCCCGATGTATACAGCTAGGTAGAGAAACTTATGAACTCAATCAAGGATCTGAAGTTCATGGAGAAATAAGGGTAGACTTAGATAGTTTTATTTTTCAATAAAAATAAAATGCTAATGTTTAAGGTCTCAAGTAAGTCCAAATGCAATTCCGTTGAAGAAAAAATGCTAGAAAGTAGGTCAGGTAGGTAGTTGTTTGGGGAAGAATGTTTCTACCGATATCAAATGTTCTAATCATCCTACAAGTAGCTGATCAAAGAAGAGGAAAATGTATTCAAGGTACAAATCCATTGATCTACATCCAGAGAATGATTTTTCCGAGGTTCTTGACACCTCCAAGGAGCTATCATCCCAAGCCTGAGCCGTTGTTAGCCACTCATAAAAATTTGTCATATCAAATGGTGGCTAAAATTTTTTAAGCTCTTCAAGAAACAATTTCATGACCAAATTGTTAGTTCTTAAAGTCTTATGATGATATTTATCCTTTGAGATAATTCACTGGCCGTTTCCTCTTTATCCTAAAGAACATGTTGTTTGCCAAGAGAAAGACTGCCTAAAACTCCATCTTTCATCATTTTCACTAATCCCTCTTCTCATAAATAAACCCCATTTCATCCCTTTTTTCCTCCATAAAATCCCTCCATAAGCCTTCATTTAACCTTCAAATCATTCCAAAGACCCCTTTTAACTTTATGTTCCCCTTTTAATTTGGTTTAAAACCCTTCATTTCCTTTACCTAACCTTGTTTTGGCCTTAAAATCCTTGTTTTTGTTTAAAAACACTCTTTCGCATATAAAAGTTCCTTAAGCCCTCGAGGGCTTATTTCCTTAACCCCCTTTCCTCATACGACCTTTGGGCTCATAACTGGCACTAAAAGGCCTTAAACCCTCGATGGCCCTTTTTCCTTTGTTTTTCTCTACTACCCTCGACGTTTTGGTCCGAGCATCCAGACCGTTGATCTCTACAGACCAACGCGTCATCGGGCCTCTCGATCACCATCTCGTCTCTTCTCCCCTTCAAACTTTCCGCTTCATTTTTAAATCTCCACCTTTTGTTTCGTAGATCCAATGTTCGGGGATTAAACCCGATAGCCCCTTGCCCCTTTCCTCCTTTCCATAATAACCCATCTCCTTTATCGACCTCGACCATTCATTATCGAAATCTAACGGTCGATTTAACTGATAGACCCAAATCCTTTGGGACCTACCTCCCGCCTCATAAAAAACCTACCTACTCACACGCTACCATGTGTATTTCACTATCACCCCTTCCGTGCAACTTCTTCGGCCGTGTGCGATCCGCACCGTTGATCCGGAGCCTCCGATTCAACAAATGTGACGCAAGATTTCGCAAAATTTTCTGGCGAACGTTAATGCCCAAAAAGTCCGAAACCGGCGTATTCAAAAGGACGCTTGTCAAACAATGTATCGTATCACATTTTTTTGGAAAAATAGCAAAACTACTTGAGAACGCGACGCGAAAAACCGCTGCCGGTTTTCCGCTCACTCACTATTCTCGAGAAGGCCGGATTTAATCGGTGCCATCGATCTATGAGATCGGATGGTCTTGTTTAATCCTCACCCTCATTTCACTTTTCGTCTTATTTTCCCAAAATACCTCTGGATACCCCGACTGCTTCATTATGCTAACTGACAAATTCCTTACACGATCGCGACCCAAAATTCCTTTGCCTCTATCTATTCTCACAAATGCTCCATTGTGAGTTCTCCGTCGTCAATCTCCGAAGATCGAACGGTCCTGATTTACCTTCCCCTCCATTGCATTTCCCCACCATCCAACCTCCCAAATGAACCCAATGTTTAATCTTGACCGTTGGTTATTCTCATCTGACAGCTCCAATTTAATGTCGCGCCCCAAACCTCCAAAGCATCCTTGAACCTATTTTTCACAGGTTTTTTATAATTTTGTTTGTTTTTTGCATGTTATATGGGTTTTTCCCATAGTTTTAACATAATGATAAAGCCAGGGATGACTTCCATCCACGGGCCACTACTCAAGAAGAAAGGGAATCTATAGGGACTTGGGATTTCATGATTTTACCCGTTCTCATGAGTATCAGATGCCATAAAACTTTATGTACACTCGCAACGCAAAGAAAAAACACAAGGAGAATATCAATTAAGCAAAGAATACGTGTCAAAGGATAAGATCAAAGCAAGTAAAATGAAGAAATTAATGATTTTGAACAGATTTTAAAGGGATTAAGGCACAAATTCAAGAATCAAAAGGCCTAACTAATAAATTTCACAAGGAATAAAGACCAGAATGAAGATCAAGGCCTAATCGTGCCTAAAACACGTATCAAAAGAAAATTTAAGAGTGTTTTAAAGAAAAACAAAGAGATATATCAGCTCGAAAGGGGCTTCAATCGCCACATCGAGGCCACTTGAATCCTCTGCCTACCAAAGTGTTAATCGTTGCTTCAGTTGAATCAAATTATATGCATTTATTGCCTAATTAGTGATATTTTTAAGCCTAAAGATAGCTTGAGTTACCTACAAATTCGACCTAAAGCAATGTTTTTAAAGTCAACAAAAACTCAAGCAAGCAAGCTTAATACTTAATGAAAACCAATTAATACATGGAATATCGATAACTTCTATCGAGCCCCTCAAAGGCCGAGAAGCATTCACTTGTATTAATTGAGCTTAGAGATCTTTTCTCATCCCACCTCCTCATTTCTTCGTAAATACTTTCTATAGAAGATAAGTTGGTTGTTGGTCTCTAGATACCTATTGCATGTAAATAGTTTTCTTCGAAGTCATTGAAGCCCCGATTGTAATCAAAGACACATAAGTCGAGATGAGAAGTTTGAAGCCGTAGAAACCTACTAGACTTGATGATTGTAATCGGTTTGAACATCAAATACAAGTTGATTTATGGGATCCTCGTCTATGTCAATGGTGATGTATTTCTCACTATAATTGTTATTTTTATTTATGTTTCCATTCTCGTCCACTTTCTCTCGATAAAGAACAACAACATAGAGCTAGGATTTACCGTTAAAAAGTACCTTACTCTCACCGATAAGCTTTATCTTATGTTTTCCTCTAATTTTGTATTTAAGAATGATTTAATACAGTCCAAGCAAGCATGAATGTTGTGAGCCCATGTCTTACCGTCTAAACTTCAAACATTGTTCTTGAATGTTATTTTCATTACATGCCGAGTAGAGTTGGACTAGAAAGTTTATGGTTTGCCGTGTCTTCTAGTTCTTCCTTCAAAGGTTGTTTGAAAGTTTCCTTAAGAGTATGTTGAAAGCAAGTTAGTTTCAAAGTACTTACTCGATTTGTGACTACTTTTATGTTTATCATGAATGTTTTCCTTTGAATATGTCAAAGTAGGCTAAGTTACAAGTCTTTACTTGATCTTAAGCTATTCTAAGTGTTTTAAATGTTTTCTATTGAAATTACATCAAGAGCAAAGATAGTTTCAGTACTTACTCGACCTTAGATTACTTTTTTGTGTCTTTTCTTAAGTGCATGCCAAAAGCAAAGATAGTTTCAAAGTGCTTACTTGATCTTAGGTTGTTCTTTTTTCTTCATCCGTTTGATTTCCCTCACTCCATTTCTTATTGTTCCATTCCATAAAATCAACTTAAAGAGATCCTTTGACATAGATGACTTGCCCCATGGACCACTCTTGAACCTTGTTGTTTCAATGAAACCCTCTTATGACTCCATAGCCTAATGGATTAAAGTCAGCTTTCGCCTATCTTATTAGCCGAACTATTCTCCCACTTATTTACACCTTCACCCTTCATATATCTCCTTCATCTTCATCATATCCTTGCCCAACCAAAACCAAACAAACCCTTGTTCTTAATAACTAGCCTAATATCATACTTAAAAACCTTAAAATATAAATCAATCTTTGCACTTATAGAGAGATCCCTCTCTCGGATTCAGAGGGCTAGATCCTAGAATCCCAAAGCGGAAACTACATATGCAGGCTTTGGCATTGTATTTTCCAATCTTGCAACTGCTGCAGACCTAACACCGTCGAAGGCCTCCAAAGCATTTGCATTGGTTGGAGTGGCTCCAGACCCACGGCTTTCCATCATGCAACAAACATGATGAAAGTAGATGCACCTTTAACTGTGAACAATGGATATTATTATCATTAATCCCAACTTTGATAATCAAATCAAGTTGGTGGGAGGGAGATGTAGGTTAAAATTTTCAAAATCAAAAGTAATAAGGTTTGAATTATGGGGTCAACCCTCCGATGGTGGAAAATAATGCCTCTCATTGAGATGGACAAGCTCAAGCACCTCCTCGGTGTGGAAATAGAGGATGGTTCCCGAGACAAATCCTCAACAATATTATAATTCTAAGGACACGGGCATTCAGGTACATAAGAGGACTTGCGGATCACACCTTGGAAGATGGCTTCATTAACAACGGCTCTCGAGACTAGGCCTTTAATATGAAGAGGGCCAAGCAAGTGGGGAGAAGAGTAGGAGTGACATGAAATTATTTCCACCATTTGACGTATTCGCATAATATTTCACCGAGTAGCGATAGATATGGTTTCAATACCATTCATCATGAAGACTTGAGAACCAAAGGGGGTGTAAGATTGGGGCTATTCCACAATTTGAGTTTGTTGTAGATGGAACTAATTAATAACAAATTAAAGTTCCTGTAGTTCTTTTTGAGAATTCGACCTGCATTGCCCGTCATGGAAAATCCTTGGTGTAATGCTCATCATCACATATCATACAAGGATAATTTCTACTGCATTTAGCTCCATCATCAAGGTGAGGTTTAGAGGAATCTTGTTTTGTGGCATCGATTTTGATTTTCCTTTTCCCTTCTTTCTTCTCTTTAGAGGATTTTTCACGTGTATGATTGAATGGTGTTGACCTCTCAAGTCATTCCCAAGATCTGTGGGATTCTAAGGAATGAAATCGAAGAAAGAAGATATCTTTACTTAGGAGCAAAAGAAGACTTCTGAAATCCGGGAAATAGAGCCTATGATATGCTGCCTACTGGCGCTACCGGAGCTTTTGAGGTTTAAGACTGAATCTGCTGGGGCGTCAGGCAACATATTTTATAATGTGTTGGACTGAGATTAACAACGATAGCATTGGGCATGAGCTATATTTTGTGATAGCCTTCTCCCATGGAGATATCCTTGGAAGGACCGATTGATGAATGATTTGAAAACCACTTCCATCAATAATTGATCGTGAATATAAAATTTGATCAAATGATGACACCTTCTCAATTCATGGATGATCAGATGTGCATGGCAAAGATTTTGTTTCAAGGATTTCAGAGGTGGGTTCGTTTCATAGCAAACAAGAAGGTGAAAATTTGTGAGAAAGGAGATGGATAATGAATTGAAATCTTCAAAAAAAGTTCTATGTGGGAGTTAAATTATACCACTTTTCTGGCACTACCAATGCTCTGAAAATATGTAACCGATAGAATTTTCAACCCAAGAATTAGAAGAGCACCAAAAGATAGTACTCATAACATGCACCAAATCTTCCCCTGATTTGCCTTCAACTGGGGAAATCACTCATAATTTTAGTTCTAATAGGGAACCAATATGGATGGTGAGCAATTGATCATTGGTCAATCTTGACACACGTAGAAGTTTTGTCAAGCATAAATGACAATTGTGGATTGAAAGGTATAAAGTGGTGTTGGGTCTTTGATAAATGCCCATTTGTGGATGCCAACAAGGTTGATAACGTTTCAAAGGTGTTGCCCCCAAGGGTTCTTCCCATAAGGATTGTAACCTTGGTACTATCCATAAGGGTTAAAACCTCATGGATTCAAACACTATTATCCGGTTGTTGACTCAAAAAAAGGATTCTGACCATAATAGACAACTGAGATCCATGTTGATTCATAGTTCCCAGTTATTAAGGATTTTTCACCCATTGAACAGCCATATGGATTTCCCCGAGGTGGTCCCTAGGGTTGTTGGGATTATATGACCGAGGTTGACTGTGCTGACTGTGCTGTGCTCGAGGACTAGGTTGTACCGAGGACAAAGTTGTACCCGAGGACTAGGTTGTGCTTGAGGACCAGTTGTACCCGAGGGCCGCATTAAACAAATACTGTATCTGATTGAATGGAGGGTTGCCCTTGTTGGACAAAAAGGTCGAATTTCGCCGAAATTGGGGCCTACCGGGGTTGACCGTATCGTTGTCCCCGATGAAGATAGAAAAATTGGCCTTGATGGAAAAAGATTTGATGAGGTTGTGTTACAAGGCGTTTTGGTTGTATGAAAGGTTTCCTCGTGGTCCATAAGGTTGATTTTGACCACAGTTAAAACCCCGCCGATAGACATAACCCTTGGCCGAGCGTACAAAGCTGTCTCGAACCCTTGAGGATTTACCGGGAGAGTTTGAGTTCGTTGGGAACCATAACAGAGATCATTCTATTGGTTGAGACCCTGGCTGCAAAAATTGTGGGCACATCATTTTATGGCCCCGTCAGTTGCCGACAAATCGACAGTATAGGAATGTTACCAATGGCTTGAGAGGTATTCGAATGTAAGCCAAGATCCACTACCGATGGTTTAATGGTAGATTGGGAGACATCTCGATGTAGGACCTCCTTCAAAGTGAAGTCGAAGGAATCGACACCGGAGCACTGGCCAGAGGCACCGAAACACCTACCCAAATGGTTGGCCTTGCAGAAGGTGACTATGTTTTGAGTAGGCATGGAAACAGCTATGTTGTAAACACTCGTACCAAGGGTGTATACACTCGCATTCTCACAATAGAAGGTAGCAATAAAGGCGTGTCACTGCCTACTTGAGGTAAGTTGTCCCAACGATGTAATTTAGTAGAATGTACGGGCCGGGAGGAAGGCTAAGTCATTACATAAGGAAAGCCCTCGAAAGGGAATTGAGGTCCCCATTGTTGGGGAAAATAATTGCCCGTCATTTAATTTTCAACCCAAAAATTTTAAACTTGTGAAGCATGCATTCACTATGGATGCTAGAAATTATCTTTCAGCTTTAGATCAATCTAACTAAAAAAACAAAAACTCATTTATCTAATCTATGAAATCAAATAATGAAAAATGAAATTCAACTAACCTAAAGAAATCAAGTAACGAAAATAAAGAAAACAAATTCAACTAATCTATGAAATTAAATGAAAGAATATTCAATGGAAAAAGCAACTATTGTATGATCAATTACCCAAGCATTCAATATGGAATTATGACATAGTCACCCTTGACATGATTTAGAAGCAAACTAATTATACTAGTTTTGAAAATTTAATCTAAGAAAGAAATTAAATAACCTCGTAAAGGAAAACTCAATTATTGCATAGGTTAAACACTCGAGAATCCACCTGGAAGTATGATAGAGTCAATTCTTCTCATATGATCTTTAGAGCATCCAATTATACAATTACCCGAGGACTTAATATAGGAAAGAAGTATAAAGGCATGTAAAAGAAAACTCAATTATTGCATAGGTTAAACACTGAGCATCCAATTTGGAAGTATGACAGTCACCTTCTTGGCATGATCTTTAAGAGCATTCAATTATACAATTAACTGAGGATCTAATCTTAGAAATAAGTATAAAGGCATGTAAAGTAAACTCAATTATTTCATAGGTTAAATACTCAAGCATCCAATTTGGAAGTATGACAGAGTCACCTTCTTGGCATGACTTTTAAGAGAATTCAATTATACATATAAATGAGGAGCTGATCTAAGAAATCAATGTAAGAACATGAAAATAAACTAAACAATCGTGAGCTCTATTGCCTCAAACATATTCCAATTGGAAAATGGAAGAATCTACTTTCTTGATATGTTCTAGGAAAGCAAAGATTACATAGACATTCTAAAACTAATACTAAGAAAAAAAAATCTTAATCTAGCAGTGAAAAATAAATCTCACACATTCTAGATGGCCGATCCAAAAGTATGAGAGATGGTAAAAGTAGAGATGCTCCATATGTAAGCAAAACCAAGTCAAAGTGAAAGAAAACTCATGAGTAAGGTGCCACAATCTAATTCTATATTCAAAGCTTGAGCATAACTCCAACTTTACACATGATTGATAGGAGAAAGCCCCCCCTATTTATACAAAAAAGATGAGAAGCTATCTAATTAATGAGAGTCCATGAATCTTCCTATATCTCTAGAGTTACAATCCAAATAGGAAGTGATAAGGCACATGTCTTCTTAGAGTTACAATACAAATAGGAAATGACATATATATCCCCATGATCCCATGATCTTCTCCATTAAAATTCGAATTTGGCTTTAGGAGGCCTCATAAGATCTTTGAAGCTTCTTTTTGACCTATACATGGAAACAATATCATTCCACTTGTTAGGTATAAGTATATGCATATTATTTTCTAATTTTTAACCACAAATTCACTTAAAAAATACTAGGAATTAATAAAGTTTGAAAAACATAAAGGTAACTAATGCAGGGGCATTAGATACTAGCCAGCAATGTAGGAGTCTTGTCCAAATGTTGTGGCTAGGAGGGTTTGAAAACAGTCAAATTGTTATAGCTAGGTGTCAATACCTTAGTTGATTGTATTATTATTTCAGTTAGAGTTGTAGAGGTCGAATAGTTAGTCCTTTGTCATGTTTTTAGTTTTCGAATAGTTGTAATTAGGCTCTTGAGTTACCATAACGGTCCCCACAGAGGAACCAAAAGGTCATGTTTCAATGCATATAGATGTAATCCCTCGAATGAAGAGGGAGGAAGAGAGATTTCTGCAATAAACCCTGTGTGTTGCAATTGTTTCCAGTTAAATGGTTTCTAAGCTTGTTTGCCATTGGAGAGGCCCGAATCCTTGCCTGTGAAAGAATTGTTTAATTGTGAATCAATTGAATTCTGTGTATATGTATACAATTATTGAGTCGAACCATTGTATCGCCTCCGCATTCATCTGTCTGTCAATTCCCTTAATCTAATTCGAATAACCCCTGTTAACTCAATGCTACCACAGGTGAGATCTGTACAGAGAGATTGTGGTCATGAATGTGTTTAGTTGGAAGATTCCCGTTCTGTACAGAAATAGAGTTGTTGGTTCCGAACTGGAACTGTGGTCTGGATGCGAGCTAAATGAACGAAAGGAATAACGTAACCCCGCATTAACCTGGTCAATCACTATAGCAAAACCACGAGCGTTTTTTAGGAGGAGGATTGCCCATATCGCACCACTTTTGGAGAGAAGGCAGTATTTTCTGAATTGGAGCAATTCCATAGAGGAATCGACACATGGCGAAGTGGACCCGTGCAAACCAGCATTTTCGTATTCCCATCACACGTTAAAGCCAGTATGAGGACGCCGAGCGATATCGACGAGGGCCGTCGATCTGGCGCAGGGTCATCAGAGGGTGGTCGCCTGACGGAGATGCGCAAGGTTTAACCTAAGTTACAGGCATACGTTTGATCGGCTATCGGACGTAGAGGTGGGCCCGGAGCGGAAGTTCTATTATAAAGTTGATTTACAAGTGCGGAGTATTAATATAAGTTTCGAAGACTAATATAAAGTTTCAAAAGGCCTAATTTAAGTTTCGGGGATATAATATAAAGTTAAACATTGCGGATAGTATTATTTATCAAATTCTGCGAATTTGATAATTAATAAAAATAAATAGACCACGTGGGAAAAAGGGGAACGAGGAAAGAGCCACGTCATCCGTGGACCAGCTCTCCGTTGGCAGACCTTTCAGCGTTGTTGCGTCATTTGTGGTATCAGAGTTGTTGTCTGAAGTTGTTTTGCTAACATGGAAATCCGAGTTGGTAGATGTGCTGGCAGAAGAAGACCTGTTGCCAACGCTGAGGTTCTGGGAATGTTGCAAAGGGTCGAGGCTAGAATAGATGCCATGGAGCGAAGACATCCCAGAGATCCTGAATACATCAGCGAACCTGAGACGGAAGAAGCAGAAGAAAATGTTGAAATTCCTCCTGACATGAGGCTCCTTAGAACTTTTCTGGGGTCTGCAGTTAAGCCCAGGATTGAAGTATCGAGTTATGCAGGGGGACTGAATCTAGAAGAACTAGTAGACTAGATAAATGAATTGAACAAGTGCTTTGATTATGAAGAAATAAGTGAAGATAAGAAGGTCAAGTTTGCAGTAACAAAGCTGAAAGGGCATGCTGCACTTTGGTGGGATGGAGTGCAGGTAGAGAGGAGGAGAGTTGGCAAGCAACCTATCAAGAGCTGGACCAGAATGATGGCAAAATTAAAAGGTAAATTCTTGCCTGGTGATTACCAGCTGACATTGTACAAACAAATGCAGAACCTGAGACAGAGGTTGCTAACAGTAAAAGAGTACTTAGAGGAATTCTACAGAGTAAGCATAAGGGTTGGGAAATTCCAAGACACACCTGAGAATACTGCTAGATATGTGAATGGTCTCAAGCTGGAGATCCAAGATGAGATTGGTCTCCTGTATCCTAAGACAGTGGAAGAGGCCTACCAGATGGCCTTGAAAGTAGAGGAGAAACTCCTGAGGAAACAGTCTGCCAAGAAGAGAGGTACTTTCCGAGGGAAGGGAAGTCAGGGTGGTAGAGGAAAGCCTGCTACACCCAGGGATGGAACTAACAGTAGCTCACCTCAGAACACATCTACAAAGGATGATGCAAGGGGCAGAAAGGGTTCTTACAGAGGAAAAGGAAGAGGAGGCAAAGATAGAGGCAGGGGTAGAGAATTGAGGTGTTATAGATGCCAGCAGGTGGGACACAAGCACTATGAATGTCCAGAGAATGTGGGTGCTGGTCCAAGGAATGTTGTTGTTGCCCAGGCTAGAGAAGAGGCAGAAATTGAAGAAGAAATTCTTCCAGAGAGGGGAGAATCCTTGGTGGTGAATAAGGTCCTGTTGAAGCAAGCCAAAGAAGTCACTGAGCCTGCACAAAGCAAGACTTTGTTTAGGATCATATGCAAAGTCCAAGGGAAGTGCTGCCATCTATTCATTGATAGTAGCAGCACAGACAATCTGGTTTCCACTGAGGTAATAGAGAAGTTTAAGTTGAAGACAAGGGAGCATCCAACTCCCTACAGGGTGTCCTGGCTGCATAAAGGACATCAGCTGGTTGTGAAAGAACAGTGTGAGATAGAGCTGCAAATGGGAAAATATAAAGACAAGGTCATGTGTGATGTAATGCCCATGGATGTGTGTCATATACTGTTGGGTAGACCCTAGCAGTTTGACAGAGCAGCAGTGCATGATGGCAAGAATAACACTTACAAGTTCTTCAAATATGGGGTACATCATACGTTGATCCCCATGGAAGAAGGAGAGCCATCCAGCAGAGTGATTGATCCAAATACCTTGTTGCTGAGCGAGAAAGAATATCTGCAGCAGATAGAAGAGGAAGAGGTAAGCTTTGCTTTATTTTTCAAGCCTAAAGTAGTTCTTACTTCTACAAATATTTCTGATTTACTAGTAGAAATCCAAGAGATGTTAGATGATTACTGTGACATTGTTGTGGATGATTTACCTGATGAGCTACCACCGGTGAGAAAGATCAGCCATCAGATAGATTTTATCCCTGGTTCAAATCTGCCCAATAAGGCAACCTACAGAATGACTCCCAAGGAAAATGAGGAAATCAGGAGACAAGTACAGGAGTTGGTGGACAAGGGACTGATCAGGGAAAGTCTGAGTCCATGTGCAGTACCAGTAGTATTGAGCCCAAAGAAAGATGGAGGTTGGAGGATGTGTATTGATTCCAGAGAAATCAATAAGATCACAATCAGATACAAATTCCCTTTGCCCAGAGTTGAGGACTTAATGGATTGTTTGAGTGGTGCTAAATATTTCTCAAAGATAGATTTGAAAAGTGGATATCACCAGATTAGAATAAGAGAGGATGATGAGTGGAAAATTGCCTTTAAAACAAATGAAGGATTATATGAATGGATGGTAATGCCTTTTGGGTTTTCAAATGCACCAAGCACTTTTATGAGACTTATGAATGAAGTATTGAAAGAATTCATTGGTAAATTTGTGATAGTGTACTTGGATGATATATTAGTTTTCAGCAGAACTAAAGAAGAGCATTTAAGGCATCTTAATCATGTCTTGAAGAAGCTGCACCAGGAGAAACTGCTGATAAATTTGAAGAAATGCTCATTCATGAAGGAAGATTTGGTGTATTTGGGGTTTGTTGTTTCTGCAGAAGGATTGAAGATGGACCCAAAAAAGGTTAAGGAAATTGTGGAGTGGCCTTCACCCAGGAATGTTTTTGAGGTAAGAAGTTTCCATGGACTTGCTAGTTTTTACAGAAAGTTTATAAGAAACTTCAGTAAGATTAATGCACCCATAATAGAGATAATAAAGAAGAACAAACAACCATTTAAGTGGACTACTGAAGCAGAAATAAATTTTAAAATTTTGAAGCAAAAGATAGAGAAGCCTGTTTTGATTCTGCCTGATTTTACTAAACCATTTCAAGTAAAATGTGATGCCAGTGGGGAAGCCATTGGAGCTGTGTTGAGTCAGGATGATAGGCCTGTGGCATATTTCAGTGAGAATTTGAATGACACCAGAAGAAAGTATTCCTCTTATGAGAAGGAATTCTATGCAATCGTTCAGGCACTGAAGAAGTGGAGACATTACTTGATGTCCAAGGAGTTTGTATTATATTCTGACAATCATACTTTGCAGTATATTGTACAGCAGCCCAAGTTGAAACATAAGCATGCTAAGTGGGTTGAGTATCTCTAAAGTTTTAATTTTTTTTTTAAACACATAAGTGGCCAAGCCAAAAAAGTAGCTGATGCTTTGAGTAGGAGGCACATGCTTGTTCAAGAAATTAATTTTGAAGTTGCAGGATTTGATTTTCTCAAAGAATTGTATAAAACGGATCCAGATTTTAAGGAAGCATTTAAGGCGTGTAATAACCCTGTTTTAGCAGATAGAAGCCAGTGGCTGGATTATTTCCTGCAGGAGGACTTGTTATTCAGAAGAAGCCAACTGTGTACCAAAATGTTCCATGAGAGAAAATTTGATCAAGGAGAAGCATAGTGGTGGACTTGCTGGACACTTTGGTACAGATAAGACTTATGAGCAGCTAAGTCACTTTTATTTCTAGCCCAAGATGAGAGCAGAAGTGGACAAGTTTGTGAAGAATTGAAAAATCTGTCAGTATGCTAAAGGAAGGAGCCAAAATGTAGGATTGTACACTCCCTTGCCTATTCCAGACAGGCCTTGGGACATGGTGAGCATGGATTTTGTTCTAGGATTTCCCAAGACTCAGAGAGGGAATGATGCAGTCTTTGTTGCAGTGGACAGATTCTCCAAAATGGAACATTTTATTACATGTTATAAAACTAGTGATGCCACCCATGTTTCTAACTTGTTTTTCGAAGAAGTTGTTAGACTGCATGGGTTGCCCAAGAGTATTGTTTCAGACAGAGACACCAGATTTGTGGGGAACTTTTGGAGGACATTGTGGAAGAAACTTGGTACCAAACTGAGTTTCATCTCAGCTTATCATCCTCAGACTGATGGACAAACTGAGGTAGTGAATAGGATTCTGGGAAATTTGTTGAGATGTCTTGCAGGAGAACATCCCAAGCAGTGGGATCATATTTTTCCCTAGGCAGAATATGCATATAATGACTCACCAAATAGGAGCACAGGGCAGATTCCATTCCACATTTTTTATGGAATGCACCCCAGAGGAATATTAGAGTTAAGAGATCTGGGAAAGGAAGAACTGAGAAGTGCCGATGGTGAGGAATTTGCTTCAGAGATCCAGACCATACATGAACAAGTGAAACAGCAACTACAAGGCAGCAGCATCAAATATAAAAATAGAGCAGACTTGAGCAGAAAGGAAGTTCATTTTGAAGTAGGAGATCAGGTTCTAGCACACTTGAGAAAGGAGAGATTCCCAAAGAAGCAGTACAATAAATTGAAGTTCAAAAAGATTGGGCCATGCAAGATACTTAGGAAGTTTTCTGCAAATTCTTATGAGATTGAATTACCTCCTGATGTTGGAATATCTCCCATTTTTAATGTTGCAGATTTGTACAAGTATGAAGATGATGGTGCAGAAGAAAGAGCAGCAGACAAGGAACAGATTGAGTGGAGAAAGCAGCTACCTCCAGCACAACCATTGCAACCAGAGAAGATACTGGATAAAAGACCATTCAGAAGAACCAGAGGACGAGAGTACTTTCAGTACTTGATCAAATGGAAGGATAAGCCAGACGAAGATGCCACTTGGATGACTAAAGAAATGTTGCAGAAGATAGGCAGATCAGTGGAAGAGCTCGTGGACAGGAGCCCATGAAGAAAATTTCCCTCGGGAGTCTGATGCAGGGGCATTAGATACTAGCCAGCAATGTAGGAGTCTTGTCCACATGTTGTGGCTAGGAGGGTTTGAAAACAGTCAAATTGTTACAACTAGGTGTCAATACCTTAGCTGATTGTATTATTATTTCAGTTAGAGTTGTAGAGGTCGAATAGTTAGTCCTTTGTCATGTTTTTAGTTTTCGAATAGTTGTAATTAGGCTCTTGAGTTACCATAATGGTCCTCACAGAGGAACCAAAAGGTCATGTGTCGATGTATATAGATGTAATCCCTCGGATGAAGAGGGAGGAAGAGAGATTTCTGCAATAAACCCTGTGTGTTGCAATTGTTTCCAGTTAAATGGTTTCTAAGCTTGTTTGCCATTGGAGAGGCCCGAATCCTTGCTTGTGAAAGAATTTCTTAATTGTGAAGCAATTGAATTTTGTGTATATGTATACAATTACTGAGTCGAACCATTGTATCGACTCCGCATTCATCTGTCTATCAATTCCCTTAATCTGATTCGAATAACCCCTATTAACTCAATGCTACCACAGGTGAGATCTGTGCAGAGAGATTGTGGTCGTGAACGTGTTTAGTTGGAATATTCCTGCTCTGTACAGAAATAGAGTTGTTGGTTCTAAACTGGAACTGTGGTCTGGATGCTAGCTAAATGAACGAAAGGAATAACGTAACCCCACATTAACCTGGTCAATCACTATAGCAAAACCACGAGCGGTTTTGAGGAGGCGGATTGCCCATATTGCACCACTTTTGGAGAGAAGGCGGTATTTTCTGAATTGGAGCGATTCCATAGAGGAATTGACACGTGGCGAAGTGAACCCGTGCAAACCAGCCTTTCCGTATTCCCATCGCACGTTAAAGCCAGTACGAGGACGCCGAGCGATATCGACGAGGGCTGTCGATCTAGCGCAGGGTCATCGGAGGGTGGTCGCCTGACGGAGATGCGCGAGGTTTAACCTAAGGTATGAGTGTACGTTTGATCGGCTATTGGACGTAGAGGTGGGCCCGGAGCGGAAGTTCTATTATAAAGTTGATTTACAAGTGCGGAGTATTAATATAAGTTTCGAAGACTAATATAAAGTTTAGAAAGGCCTAATTTAAGGTTCGGGGATATAATATAAAGTTAAACATTGCAGATAGTATTATTTATCAAATTCTGCGAATTTGATAATTGATAAAAAGAAATAGACCACGTGGGAAAAAGGGGAACGAGGACAGAGCCACGTCATCCGTGGACCAGCTCTTCATTGGCCGACCTTTCAGCGTTGTTGTGTCAGTAACCCAAT